>OX467718.1:30515879-31115879 GCA_950111635.1 Agelastica alni | reverse complement strand
TATTTTTTTTTTATTCATGCGCTCTAAAAATTTTTGAATAAAATTTGACCTGTGTTACAAATGAAAATATACCTTCTGTGTTTTTCGCTTAATTTCCTATTGATTTTTTCCTAAACATACATATATACATAATAAGTCAATAATAATATAATGATTATCCCATAGGGATAGGCAGAGACCACTTCCTTCCACTTGCTACGGTTCTTACACACATCTTTTGTTTCATTTACTTTCATCAGTGCTCTCATACAAGCTCGTCGGTTGTTGGTACTCTTGACCTGGCCTTTTTTCAAAACAATGTTGATCTGATCGAGATATGTTCGCCGTGGTCGACCTCTACCGACTTTTCCATTCACACTCGCCTTATAAATCTGTTTCGTCAATCTTCTTCCTAAAATTTATATAATTTAAGTTTTTTTTAGTTATCTGGGTTGACATATAAATCAAACCAGTCATTCTTGACCGTTTTATGACTTTCCTTTGAGAGTTTCAGAGATTCAGTATGCTCGTCATTTCACGTCTTATCCTTTTGCTCGTATTCAATCACGACGTAGATGCTCCATCTTGTTAAAAAGTGTAGAAAATCTTTATGTAAAGCTAGATTTTTATTATCGTTTCTTTGGTTTCAGTAAAAATGTATCCAACTTGTATAATTATCACTTATAATCTCCCTAGAGTTTAAATAATTTTCTCAAATTTTTCCGAGGTTCGAATTTTCGCAACCGAGAAAAAATGTACGGAGAATAATTCAAGCAGGTGGGAGATTCAGTACGAAAATATTATACCAAAAGAAAATACAATTTTTGACAGTTTAGTAGGAGTTTATTTTGCTTTGATGTTTGGTGCCCTAACAAATTCTGGCATCTGCACGTCACAGCTGTCAAGCCAGGAACATTATCACTCATTAATTTTGTGACCGAAAAAATATTTCGAAAACTAAGGTTGTCGTCATAGCAAACTGTTAAAATTAAAATCATCTGATTGGCTTAAAACAACAGGTATAAAATTTTCACTTAAATTTTGCAGACTTTTCAATGGTGTGAGACAAATAAAAGATTATTATTCAACTTTTTTTAGTTGAGTTTGGTGGGGATAAATTATCTCATAAGTTATTTTAGTTCTCACTTTCTATTCTAGTAACGGTTTTAAACAATTTTTCTTATATTTTTCATCATTCGTGAAACACTTCTTGTTTTTATTTTTTAAATTATCGCCCTGTAGAGTGCTTATACTGTAGCAGAAGGCTTTCCAAAGTTGAACGTCGTAACTATGCGAACCTGTGCTATTGGATGTTAATATTTGTTCTATATTTTTGTGATATGAAAATATTTTTTCAAAGGCTTTTGAAGAGTTATTATGTAATAAAATCAAATGTAATAGTAGTATATTAAAAGGCCCGAAGCAGTTCTAGGGTAAAAATATTATACTTAACACATATTGATGGCAGATATCTTTGGATTTTTATCACTAAATATTATAACAATTAAATGATATACATATTTAAGGGACTATTTTATTTCGCGTTGTATGGTGTAAACATTGCAAAGAAATAATGATTTTTTTAAAAATTGTTTATAACTACAAGATTACAGATTAAGATAATATTAAAATAATTGTTTTTAAATTTTTTTTACAATTTTACAAGTGATGTTGAAAAATTACAATACTCACTAATGGAACACCAAAAAATAAGTAGAGATTTTTTTAAAAAATTATTTTTGATCAATTTAACGATTTTATACCTAAAACAAACATTGAAATACTGTTTTACTTACCTAAGAAAATATTGCCATTATACTATGTGAAACATACCTATCTACACCACAAATTGGAAAATGTTTAATATCAATTTAATTAAAAAAGAGTTTTAAAAAAGCATTGACTGAGTTTGTTACTATGTTGCGCTTTGATTTGAGACATGGTTATAAGAAATTAAAAAATTATTAAAAAATACTTTTATTTTAAAGGGAACAGACAGAAAATTGAATTGGAGGTCAAGGGTTGGTTGATCTATTAAAGTTATGGGGAAACAGAATAGTAAGCTCAAACCGGAAGTACTGGAAGATCTCAAACAAAATACGGAGTTTTCGGGTAAGTTTTCATAAATTTTGTTGCGATATTTACTTTTGGGTTCGATGAATTTAAAAACTTAGTGCAAAAAACGAAACAATAATTTATTCTTATCTCTCTGTACAATAAATTTTAACTCGATAAATCACTTAAATAATTACAAAACTATAGACTTTCTATACCAATATTACTTTCTCTATTTATTTTAAAAATAAAACTAAAAACTACGACGAGATTTTATTTTTTTTAATTTAAATTAATTATTCTAGAACGGGGACGTCGATTCGAGAGTTTTTTTAAATATTCTTATATTGCCGGTGGCGTAATTAAATCATCCGCTCATGTGAAGACACCCAAAAAAACCGAGCTGTTGCCTCCAGCGAAATAATTGAACAGGACGGAATGCAATTCGTACAAAATCTTTCCAATTTATCATTTCCATGATAAACGCGAAAACGTGTCAATATATTTTATTTTTTAAATACTTACAGCACTATGCCTTTTTTCGTGTCCATTTTCAAAGCTATTAATTGGCTTAAACTTCCCAAATAACAAGCACTATTACACCATGCCTTTTTATTAATTATTTTGGATTATAATTTATTTAATTGATTTGTTGTTATACGTCGGGGCAATCCAGCTCCTAGACAACGTGGACTTTAACAAAAGACTCAAGAGGACCAAACCTTTTGAGTTAGTTTGGCGTATCTTCTTCTTCTTCTTCTTTATGTGCCATGTCCGGTCCCCCGGACGTTAGCGATTACTGCAGAGAGTGCTTCTCTATCTTCTGCAACCCTGAACAGGTCAACAGCGTTCCGGATGCCTGTCCAATCCCTGATGTTTCTTAGCCAAGAGATTTACCCTCTTTTAAAATCCCGTCTGCCTTCTATTTTTCTCTTTATAATCAACTGGAGGAGATGATACTTTTCTCCGCGTAAGATGTGGCCAAGATAAGCAATCCTGCGACATTTCAATGTGACCATTATTTTACTCTCCACCCTGGTTCGTCTCGACACTTTATCATTGGACAGCAGATCAGTCCACAGAACCCGCAGCATTCTACGATGAAACCACATTTCAAATGCTTCTATCCGATTTATTAAGCTAACCTTTAAGGTCCAGCATTACACCCCATACATAAGAACTGACCAAATAAAACACTTCACCATACGCTGGCGTAATTTAAGGTTTAGGTTATAGTTACAAAAAAGTGTTCTCATTCGTTGGAAAGTTGTTCTTGCCATTTCGATTTGACATCCTATCTCAACTTTGGAGTCCAAGGTGTCCGTTCATATACTTCCCAGATATTTAAACTGGCCGACACGCTCTATTACCTTCCCATTAAGATTGAGCTACTCGTTCTCGTAGCTATTTCGGCTAATTATCATAAACTTGTTTTTTTTACCATTTATGTTAGGTCCGAACTCTTGGCCAACTACACTGATTTTGTTTAATAATTGATGTAAGCCATCCATGGTATCGCTCAAGATAACAGTGTCATCCGCATATCTAATGGTACTCAGTAGAACGCCGTTTATTTTTATTCCGTACTTCGCCTTTTCAAAGACTTCTTTGAAGATTTTGTCGGAGTAAAGATAACACAAAAGGGGTGAGAGGATACAGCCCTGTCAGCTGCTTCAGCTGTTTGTCCCTAATATAAATTTTCGATTATACGGATGTCTTTATCATCTAATTGGCTGTCTCGCAGCATACTTATCAGTTTATAATGGCGCACACTGTCAAAGGCCTTTTCATAGTCTATGAAACAGGAAAATACATCATTACGCTGGTCACGGCACTTCTGGATAAGGGCTTCGCGGGTTCCAAAGGCGTTCCTGAACCCCATTATCATGGTCGAATTCGCATTTTTTACGTATTCTGGCATGGACGATTCAGAGAAAAGTTTTTAGCAGGTGGGTCATCAAGCTAATCAGTCTGTAGTCACTGCGTTTTTTTGAGCGGGGTGCTTTAGGAATTGTAATAAAAGTTGACTAGAGCAAGTTGTCACGTGCCTATTTTTTCCCTTCTACAGTTCCATTATAATTGTGTCTCTGATGGTTTTGTATTCCTCAGGTACCGTATTTTGTTGTAACTTAAATATATCATTCGTTGTAAATAGTGTTGCATACCTTGTAGTGATAGGATTCGATTGTTAATGGCTGTGACATTTTTGTTAATCGATGGAGATTGAGTGGGGGTTTTTGTTATTAGATTTTGCTTTGGTTTTTGGCCTCGATTGTTGTGTGTTGTCGGTTATATTATTGTTTGGTTTGCATTTCTGTGTGGATGGGGCTGGCTATCAACACGGACGAGCGCGATTCTGAGTTTGGAACATAGATTTGCGAAGAATGTTGGTTGACGCGTGTTCCGTGTCATTTCTTGATATCCGGCCTGGGAGTGAGTCGTTTGGTGTCAGTCGTTTGTTGGCAGTCTTGGGAGTCGTGTGGTGGTGAGAATTTTTGGGACGATTTGATATTAACACGTGTGCAAAACCTCTACGGTTTTTCTTTCACATCTGGCTGTATTTGGGCCATCTTAATTGGATTTTGAAGAAAAGTCATTTAATTTTTAACTTGACCATTCTATCTTAACTTTGTTGTTGATATTCTGGATTTTGGTGTCGAGTTAAAATAACCGCATGCGGGATTTGATGGAGGGAAGCCATTGTTAATTAGCAGGTGCCGTTCCATAATCAAACTGGCCACAGGAGTAGGTCACAGGAGTAGTGAATTCGTATACCCAAAGGTTACAAGTGTTTTATTTTTAAATATTTAACGACGTGACTTATTTTGACACCACGATTAAGTTTTGTTTTAGTTTATTAATATGGTACATCGTTGTAAACTTTTTATTGCATTAGATATATGCCAAACTTTGATATATTGTTGGCTGTTGATTTTGATTATATTTGTTATAATGTTATTATTGAACTGAGTACCTTGATTTATTGTTAGCTATTGATTTTGATTATATTTGTTATAAGTTTATTATTGAACCGAGTACTTTGATTTATTGTTGACTGTTGATTTTGACTATATTTGTTATAATGTTATTATGGAACTGAGTACCTTGATTTATTGTTAGCTGTTGATTTTGATTATATTTGTTATAAGTTTATTATTGAACCGAGTACTTTGATTTATTGTTGACTGTTGATTTTGACTATATTTGTTATAATGTTGCTATTGAGCTGTGTACTTTGATTTATTGTGTGAGTAAAGTATCCAATATATTTTTGCTATAATTTTATTTATTTGGTTCACCATAATCTTAGTTGTTTATCGTGTGGATCTGCTAGTGCCTATAAGACCTAGGGGTTTCCGGCTTGAGCCGTCTAAGTCGGTGGCGCGGCTCACTTTTATTTTCTTTTAAGCACTTTGACCCATCAGATCTTTTGTGCATAACCTTTAATCTATTCGTGGCCCGGGATTCCGAGACTTTGAGCAAAGTTTGTCAGTTTCCTGAGGGCTAAGTTTTTGACGTCAAAGGGCTTTAGGAAGGCCCCTTCTATAAACTTAAGCCTTTTAGAGAAAAGCGCTGGGCATTCGCAAAGCAAATGTTCTGCAGTTTCAGCAAAGTTCTCACCCTTTCATCCATCTTGGATCCATTAGTGTACCACACTACAGTATCCCTTCCTAGTTAAGGTGCAAATTTGGTGGTTGTTTATAACCACTTCAAACTGCATTTTGAAGTTGTACCTAACTGGCATAATATCTGTCGGCTTAAACATGGATTTTAGGGAAATATTTTCCAAAATCTTTAAATGTCCATTCCGATTTCTTGCTCTAAGGTTTATTGTCTGGCTCAGTCTGAAGGTGCTGATTGCTGCTTCTTTCATTACACATAAGTGCAATGGTGGAAGGTTCAGCATTACCTCTACGGCTGCAACAGGACACGAGAATGTTGCCCCTGTGGTTCCCAGACAAGCTAGCCGCTGTACTTTCTGCAGCTTGGCTTGTGCCAAAAATTGTTGTATTTTTGCCCACAATATAGCATAGGTGACCATTGGTTTATTGATCGTTTGGTATGACCAGTAAATCATTTTTGGTTTCAGACCCCATGTCTTGCCAAAGACTCTGTGGCATGTCCAGCTTGCCGCTATAGCTCTGGAAAGAATGTGGTGAGTTAGCTGTTCCAGTCAGTTTTTGGTCGATTATTACACCCAAATATTTAACTTCTTTGGAAAAAGTAAGCTGAGTTCCATTCAGAGTTGGGACTTTGAGTTCGTATATCGCCCGTCCTTCCTTTGCGTACCAGCTTCTGATTGTGTTTAGGGCTACTTGCATGCGATTGGAAATTACTTCGTAATGATTGCCCCTAATGGTGACGACTAGGTCATCGGCGTAACTTTGAGTCGTAAAACCAGAGTCGTGTAGCTTAACTATCAGGTTGTCTACAACCAGTGACCACAGCAAAAGCGATAGAACTACCCCTTGAGGACTACATTTTTCTACTGTCATCTTGACTGTCTCTTTCCCAAGAGTCGCCACAATGATTCTGCTTTTCAGCATAGATTGTATCCATCTAATCAGTGAGGCATTTATATCTTTTTACTCGAGTAATCTAGTTATGGAGGCATGCGAGGTGTTGTTAAAAGCACCCTCTATGTCGATAAAGGCACAAAGGGTCATTTTTTTTCCGCGTATGTCTTTTCAATGCTTTCAACTAGGCAATGTAGAATATTTATCGTAGATTTACCTGCTTGATAAGCAAACTGTTTCTTGTGTAGCGGTCTCAACTCAAGGATTTCGCTTCTGATGTAAGTCTATTATTTTCTCCATTGCTTTTAGGAGAAAGGAGGTGAGACTAATGGGGCGGTAAGACTTTGGTTTGTCCATTGGACGTCTCCCAGTCTTTGGTATAAACGCCACCAAGGCTTCTCTCCAAGCTTGCGGTATATAACCGAAGATAAAGCTAACCTTCTCAGAGAAGGCTCTAGTATTTTAAGGCCATGTTGTAGTAAGGCGGAAAATATTCCGTCCTTTCCTGGCGACTTAAATGGTTTAAAAATTTTGATAGCCCATTCGATTCTTTGTGTTATGAAGATTTTCCCAGCTAGGCTGCTACTGGATCTGTTGGGGTTGTGAAAAACTCCTTCCAGGTGAGCACATTGTTGTTGGTTCTCCACAACTTGTTCGGAACCAGGAAAGCTTAAGTGTTCTCGGTCTGTTAAAAAGCCGAACGGGGGATACACTTCCCCCGTTCGGCTTTTTAACAGACCGATGCCGTTGGAGTGTTCTTTTTAAAGACGTTGTGCTGTGGTCAGTTCGGTGATCCCCTTGCACATTTGCCTCCATGTTCTTGTTTTCGATTTTTTGAGCTCTTTTTTGTACTCAGAAAGAGCTGTTTTGTAGTCTTCCCAGTGTCCCAGACTCTTAGCTCTATTGAAAAGGACAGCTGAGTTCATATGCTTTTATTATAGCATTTTGAAGTTGCCTGGAGGCTGTGTCAAGTTCCTCTATTGATTCGATGGGTATGTGCTGGTCCTCCGTCTGCCTTCTAAAATGCTTTTTGTAAGCCTCCCAGTTAGTTAAATTTATTACCCTGTATCCCTCGAAATGTGTTTCCGACGTCTCCTAGTCAAACTTTATGTGTTTATGATCTGACATTGAAGAATCATCAGAGACATACCAGTTATGGATGTGGTTCGTTATAAATGGATCCGCGAGGGTCAAATCAAGAACCTCTTTTCTAATCGCATTTATAAAAGTGGGTTTATTTCCTCTGTTAATAATGTTGATGTTGTTAGCCGACAAATATTCGAGAAGATACTCACCCCGTACGTTTGTGTCTGTACTTTCTCATATTAAGTGGTGGGCGTTTGCATTGCAGCACAGAATGAAGTGTCTGTTACCTTTTTTGCACCATATGATGAGGCTTTGAACTGCCCCTGGTGGATGGTGCGTTCTGAAGTCCCCTTGCTAGGGCGGTTGCCAAATCTCCAGTGATGAACTCTGGAACAGGAACAAATTTAATATTAGGTGCGAGCAATGTGGCTTCTAGTGGTTTTTCGTGAAAAGTACAATAGAGTAACTTACACGATTTAATGTTGAGTCCTTTTACCCGTCCTCTATTTATCCAGGGCTTTTGGAGTAGCCCTACCTGGATGTTGTCTTCAATAAACCTCCTTCTAAGCGCACTCGTGGCTTCTTTTGAATGTTGGAGGTTAACCTGCAGGAAATTGAGCTTTTGGCTCATTCTGTAGATTTGGGTGGGGATTTTAGCTTCCCCTTTTCTTACCTCCGCCGGATCTATCTGTTGTCACATTCTTCTTTGGAATTGCAGATTTCCCAGATCTTTTAGCTATATATCGCATTAAACAGGCTTGTGATTTTGCCTATATTTCTTTCCTCTATAAGTTTCAGTGTTTGCATGGGTAATTCGTCTGGTCTTGGAACTTTTTTATTTCTTGCTATGTAGATGGCGTGCAATACCTCTTTATTGAGTATGTTTGGTTCCTTTCTTGCGCTGTTGTTTTTCTGTTGAGTGGGTCTTTTGTCGCTAAAAAGAGTTTCTATGTACTGCACCCATGTATTTATAATTGTTTCCTTGTCTATGATGATGGCGACAAGTCTAACAAGGCGACCGGGCATTGTTTTTTTGTGCATTTAATAAACATAGTGCTTGTTTTCAAGTTCCTTCAATTCTCCACATTTCTCTTTTATCCAACATTCCTTTGCTTTTTTGATTTCTAACTTTATAGCTTTGTTGATTGCTTTATACTTGTCCCTGTCGCTCTTTGCCAGCCGTTCTTCCATCAAGCTTAAGATATCGTCGTTCATCCTTCTCTTTTTTTAAGATATTCTTTACTTCTTCCCACGAGGAATGTTTTTCCGACTGTTCTATCTATGCAGCTAGTTCGGTGTTGAGTTGCTGGCGTACTTGTTTTTTTACTTGCGGGTTTTCTAGGATTAATGTATCTATTTGAAGGGTGCTTGGAGTGCTTCTAATTAACTTCAACTTAAGTTCTATGTTTGCTACGAGTAGCACGTGGTCAAAGCCAATGTCTGCCCCAGGGTAAGTCGTTACACGTTTTACGCAATTTCTAAAACGTTTCACTATGATGATGTAATCTATCTGATTTCTTATGGATACGCGATCTTCTTTATCTGTGGGTGATATCCAAGTATAAATGCGTCTTTTGGGGAGTTTAAACCACGTATTTATGACCACCATTTTCTTTTCCTGACAGAATTCAAACCGTCTGTCCCCTCTTGCGTTGCTTGAGCCCATGCCGAAGTCACCAACCAAGTCGGCTCGACGACCCTGCCCAATTTTGCCGTTAAAATCACCGATAATTAAGGTTACCTTGTCTTTGCCAAGTTTACTGAGGACTCTGTCAATCAGATCGTACAAACCTTCAACCTCTTCATCATGTTGTTTCTCTGCTGTGGCGGCATATACTTAAATTACAGTGATATTGAACGGTTGACCTTGCAATTGAAGAAGCATTATGCGATCCGTGATCGGAGTATAACTGCTGACGTACTTGTTGTAGGCGGAGACAAATATTCGCACGCCGTTCCGATGGTAGCGGTCTTCAGGTGCACTACAAGAGTAATAGAGAGTGCCATGTTTATTTTTGCTCGTTCCTGAGCCTGGCCAGCGTAATTCGCTGATTCCCAAATTATGAATGTTAAGTCTTTGGGCTTCTTTTATAGTATTGTTTAGTTGCCAGTGACAAAAAGACTCCTGACATTCCAGGTTGCAAGACGTAGATGTGATTTTACTATGTTGAGCCGGGAGATTCTTCATACCCCTTTCCCACTTAAGGGCTGCACGGGACTGGGGGCCGTACTGTTTTGTTTTTCTTCATAGTAATATTCTGGGAATTTGTACACTGGGGTGGTTTCCCGTTGCCTTCCCCTGTATTTATTTAGCCGCTCCTGACATGGAGTTTGACGCTGTTGGTAGCCACCCACTCTGGGTCAGACGCTACCTTGCCTGTTGGTCCGCGGGAGGTATTTGATTTCCCTTCTACCACCCATATCTGGAAGGCATTCCCCTTTCCTCCACCTTGGGACGATCCCTCTAGGGGTTCCAGGCTCCCCCGAGAGTATAGTGCTAGTAAAAAAGCAGAGCATATTGCAACTAGTGTGTACGATAATATTGGTGTAATTAATTGTTAAAAACTAAGGATTACTAAAGAGCTTAGTTAAGTTTGTAAGTGGTAGAGTGTGTTAGAATATATTGATCTATTTTGATCAGAAAAAAAATTAATGTTATGTTGGCGAACCTGACATTTCCACAAACACAAACATCCCTAATATTCCCTCCATTAAGGGAAAAAAATATAACCAGTCCTTTTTAGAAACAGTCAACAAAATAATCCTGCGCTCGTGCGTAATTATTTTATATTTTAGCCATCAATAGTCAGGCACGAAATAGGCATAGTGTAATAAGAGTTTTAGGAGAGAAATTTACCAATACATATACGATAATCCCCTTACTCCCAAAGTCAACTTTATTTTCTTACGAATACCGTTTTGCTATTATAAAGTTACTATTCTGTTAATTGGAATAAATATGTTAAAAAAATATAGTTTTGTTAACTACTCCATTACAAAAAAAAGATTGTAGGTTGTAACACATCTTTGTTTTTAAGTAATAAACAATACTTTTTTTTTATTCCTCAAGATATTCTACTTTGTCAAACTTTTTTTGTTTTTATACAGTAAAACTTCTCCATAACAGACACCAACGGGGAAAAATAATTGTCCGTTGTGTAGAGTTGTCGCTAAATCAGTTAAAATAAAAAAGAGGTTTTTATTTTCTTAATCTTTAATTATACATTTTCGTATATGCATATACACATTTAATATGCAAGTTACACAAATAAAATACTTACCTATGTAAAAAAGTTAGGTTGTAAATCTATTTATTTATTTAAATAATTGTTTACTTACGTGATGTTGAGCAGCAGTTCTATTTATTTATCAGCAATAATAGATTTACAAATTCAAACCCAAAAGCACTGCAGTACAATATTTCTTATTTAAACAATATACAGTATATAATTATTAACACTTTACATTAGTAAATTGTATGATACATTATTTGTAGTCTAATAAATCAAAGAAGAAGAAAAATATTGTAATGAATTTTAAAAATTGTCACAATTATAATATCTATGTTGAATTAACAAAAACGTGCGTTGAATAAAATAGCAGCAGTGCTGTTAGCATTTCCATTTTTTAACTCTCGTTAACCCACGATTTATATACCTCCACTACTATTAAAAAGAGTAAGCTCTCAGTAGCTCCTTTATACTGAATAACTGTTACGCGATTCTTGCAATCGAAAATGTGTTAGATTGTTCGTCGTCGGTAAGGTCGAAATACATTGCATGGGTGCATTAAATAGCATACGAAGAGGCACGGAATTTAAAAAATTTTAATTATAACAGGAAATTTTTTTGTTTTTTCGATTTTAAAAGTTCCGACATGAATATATTTTATGTCTATGTTGTACGTATATACACAATATATGTTTATATTATATATAGTTATATTATCAATGTATTTTAACCCAAACTCAACTCGTGTAAACGGGGCCAATATAATATGTAGATAGTTTTTTTATACATACGAGTACATACATGTAGTCACACCTTTTTCCCGTAGGGGTAGACAGAAACCACTTCCTTTCACTTGTTACGGTAACATATTTTGCTTCTTTTACTTTTATCGGTGCTCTCATACATATATGCTCGTCGATTGTTGGTACTCTTGACCTAGCATTTCTTCAAAACAATGTCGATCTGATCGAGATATATTCGCCGAGGTCGACCTTTACCTACTTGACCATTCACACTCGCCTTATAAATCTTTTCCGTCAATCTTCTTTCATTTATTCTTTTTGTGTCCAAACCATCTTAGCATTTCTTTATCTATCTTTAACCACATTTTATTTCACACCACAGCGTTTCCTTATCTTACTATTCTTTACTTTATTAGAGTCACTTCGGCTATACTTCTTAGACTACTCATCTCCTCAGCATTACCCTTATTTTCATGCTTCTTCTGCCAAACCTAACATTCACCATCATACATAAGTACCACCATCATACCAGCACTTCTCTATGCACAGCCAAACGTGCCCTTTTTGACACGTTCTGGCTGCTCATAAAGTTATGCAAAGCCCATTCATTTATTTTTCTGCCAACACCCTTCGCTCAGTGTCTCAGTCATACTTTTTGTCTCTCGTAAACTTTGTACCCAAGTATGCAAACTTATTCACTTGTTCCACTCTTTCTTCTTTAATCAGCACCTCACTTTCTTCTCTTTTAAAAACCATTAAGTACTTTCATCTTGTTTACATTTACTTTTATTTCTTTGATTTTTATGGCATCATGCATAATATTAACCATCGCCTGCAACTCATAATTTTTAGAAACAATTAAAAACTAGAAATATAAATACTGGTTTATTACAAAAAATTATTTATAGAACCCTGAAAAAAAAAGTTAAAATAAAATAAAATGAACAATTAGAGGAAAAAAACCAAACGTCGAAACACTGAATCCGTTGGGAAAAAAATCGAAACCGTCGAATAGTCGAAAACTCCGGAAAGGATCTGAAACGTAGGAAGGTGAAAATTCAAAAATCCAAATGGCCAAAATCCAAAAGTCTGAATGGCAAAAACCCAAAAGTCTGAATGGCAAAAATCCAAAAGTCTGAACGGCGAGTTCAAAACATCCGAAAATTGTATATCCAAAAATCCGAAAAGCAAAGATCCAAAAACACCCGAAAAGTGGAATGGCGAAAAATCCAAACGGCCTAAAATCCGAAAAGTCGGTCACTACAATAAATTACAACTAATAATAACAAAATAATAATTTCCACGTATACAATAAAAATTTAAACAAAATCGATGCTGAATTACACATATTAAAATTTTACGTTCCCAAAGAAAACATACGGAATATAGCTTAATAATAGTGAAATAAGATTACTCTTCTCTGAAAAAGTAATATAACAATTTTAATAAAATAAACTCATCGATTATACCCCAAATTTAACAAATTAAATTTACATTATAACAATTACCGACTTTTCTTGTTGAACTCAACAGTTGTATCAGCCGTTATCGCTCACTTTTAGATAAGGACATGACCAGTGACGGCTTTGGAATTAAAATAAATTCGTTAATATGCCAGTACCGGCTCTAATGATTAATTATATCCGTTTGTGAAAATTTCCCGTTACATGTCTCCGAATGGGGTCTGCGTTTGTGTAACCATTTTCAAATAAATTTTCGAAATATTCCTTTCATCTCTTTAAAACTTATTCCTTTGGCTACTCTCTATTTACTTATTATCCTCAAATACTTGTCTTAACAATTAAACTATCTTGTCTTTTTTAATAATTTTCCATAATTTTGTTTTCTTTATTAATGGTTAAGTTTTCTTCTTCGTTAAGAGTTTTATCAATTCTATTACCAACATTTTTCTAATAAAATTTTATTACTCTTTTGGTTATTTCGTCTAGGCAAGATCTTTTGACCACTCATATTTTCCATAGATTTTTTTTTTTGTAAACATAAGAATATTTTAACATTTTTTTCACAAAAAATTAAAAATCAGATGTTAACTTTATTTTTTCTTGCTGCTTTGGTCCTAGAAGCTTACAGATCAAGACATAATTTAGTACTAAATTAAATTATTTGTTGAAAAAGTAATTTATAATACTTGGTACAAATGTAAATTCTTATATTATACGAAATATTTTTATTCGTTATTCTTAAACGGGACAGTTATGTTTTTGAGAATTTATTTTGTCTTTATTGCTATCGTTCAGATAGCGTGCTATGCACGCCAAGCAAACGGACTATAGATGTTTTGATTTTGTTTTAATTCGAGGGTTTCCACATTTAAGACAATTTTAATATTTTTGTTGATCTATGGTATGATAAAAAATTGTTTCGTTTCTTTTTCTTAAGTGACTGACAATTTATTTATGGATAACTTTCTTTTCGTTTTAGACGCAGAAATCCAAGAATGGTATAAAGGTTTTCTGAAGGATTGCCCGAGCGGCCACCTTTCCGTCGACGAATTTAAAAAGATCTACGGCAACTTCTTTCCGTATGGCGACGCCTCCAAATTCGCCGAGCACGTTTTCCGTACATTCGATGCCAACGGTGATGGCACCATCGATTTCCGGGAGTTCCTCTGCGCTCTCTCCGTCACCTCCAGGGGTAAACTCGAGCAGAAATTGAAGTGGGCCTTCTCCATGTACGACCTCGACGGTAACGGCTACATCTCCAGGCAGGAGATGTTGGAAATAGTTACGGTGAGTAGCGGTGTCACTTGACATGCATACACATAACACAACGTACACGCTATTTAAGAAGTCGTCGGATCGACATAATTTATTTTTACGGAATAATTATTTTTCACTCGTTTATTTTATACGCCATCTTATAAAATTCTTTAATTTAAAAGTTGTTTAATTTATTTTAATAAATTAATTCGTTGTGTACTTATATCTTTAAAATTAGATTGGAAATAATAATAGAAACGGTGTATTTATTAGTAGATGTAGTCGATCGTTTTATGTTTCTACTAGAATGAACGACTTACCACTTACACAACTTAACACAATCAACTAACAAAAAATGTATTTACTTTTTTTTCTACAACTTACATATCATACTTTTTAAAATCCAAACTAAAAAATAAACTACGAGTTGTTAATTTCATTTTAAAATAATTAAAATAGGAATATACGACGCAAAGATGTTGTGTAATAAAATTTAAAAAACTTAAATATTAGAAGCATGTAAATATTTAGTTCTCATTACGGTCTATACAATTTAAATAAATATTTAAAATCGTTTAAATACACTAGGGAACAAATTCTCCTCAATTAAAACACGTGACCCAAAGACATCATAATCTTCTTCTTCTTTGACTGCAAACACCGTCTCTGTTTAGCTTGTTATGTCCACCATCGCTTCCCACTTCGTCAGTTCAAGTTTCTTCAGGTTACTCCGTATGCTGTCTACCCAGCGTTCTCGGAGCCTTCCTCTTGGTCTTGTTCCAGCTGAAGCGAATTTAAATGCCTCTTTAACAAATCTGGTTCCCTCCACCTTCTCCACATGTATCAGCCATCTTAATCTTCTTGCCTTTATTTCATTTAGAATCAGGGATTATTTAAAATCACTGGATAACTCTCTATTGTATGATTGATATGTTGTGTTTTGATATTAAGTAAAGGGTGTTGGCAGGGAAACAATTGAATGGGGCCCTGCATAACTTTATTAGCAGCCAAAACGTGTCAAAAGAGGTACGACTAACTGTGCATAGATAAGTGCTGGTCTCTGCACTTATGTATCGTAGTAAATGTTGGGTTTGGCAGAAAAAGCAAAGATAAGTAATCTGAGAAGTATAGCCAAAGTGACTCTAATAGATAAAGTGAGAAATAATGAAATAAGTAAACGCTGTGGTGTAAAAGAAGATGTGTGTAATGAAATAATGTTTAGATGAATTGGACACGTAGAGAAAAGAAGTGGTCTATGCGTACCCCTACGGGAAAAATGCGTGACTCTAAGTATGTATGTTGAAGCCACGTTCGAAACGGTTTCCGGCTTCTCGTCCTCTTTCGCATTCCGAACGTCAAGGAATGCAGAGCACCGCTTAGCTCCCTTGTTAGCATATCATCAGCCGAGGCATCACCGCTTTAAAACACCACGTGGTAAAATGCATATCAATATAATTAAATAAAATACATCAAATTTAAAGCTAACAACCAGTGAAATTATTCAGAAGATACATAAAGCTTTAAACTGTAAGCTCCATGTATTAAAGTTTTACAATATATTCTCCATGACAAGTGTGTTGTTTCATTTACTGTGAAACCAAATTTCACAGCGATAAAAGGCAGTAAACCCTTTGGCCCATAGTAGTAAAAAACAGATCGAGCCAGCTTTACTGAGTTATCGAAGGATCCAACAACTACGCAGCGAAAGACGTTGTCGAAGAGCAATTGAGTCGGCCGGTGGTGAAGCTGCCCACACCTCAGAGCATTTCTACAGCTTAGCACGCCCTTTCTAATTCTCTTCGTCGGCGACGGCGCGCATTTCCTTTCTTATAGATTGGTATTATCAGGGAGTCATTCTATTCCGCTGGGATTTCTTATTTAATCCAGATTAATGTAAATAATTCACGTAGTTTGATAGTTAGTTATTTTTCTCCATATTGGTTCTAATATAGTTTCATCTAGGCCAAGTTTCTGTAAAAAGAAAAAACCTAGTAATTCATTATCAATTAGTGTTCCTTTTTGTTTCAAAAGTTTAAAAAAAGTACAGTATATAAGCTAGTATATTGCCGTTTAATATATGCATCGCTTTATAAACCTAGGTAAAACCTAGCAAATAATATGTTTAGGTTTAATACAAGATGATTTTGTCGAGACATAGGTTATCTATGGTGTATCAAACTTAAATATCAGACAAAAATTATTACAAGAGGACCCGGATACGATAAAAAAGGTCAATAAACTTGCTTCGTTATGGAAATTCGCTTAGGAAGAAAGCAAACAAATGAAAGCTTCGGCCTTTCAAGTTAAAATAGAACCAGAACTTTGGAGAAAACTTCTTTCAGATAAAACAAATATGGCGCACCTAACAAGCGAATGCCCACGGGAACACCCTGGTTAAAATAACAGTTTACCTAAAAATTTGACATATGTTAGCAGTAACTGGTTTAAAATATTTACTTGTTATACTAAGAGGACTCCACTTTTTAAACAATTTTCCATTTTCATACCACGTAAAAAATGGCTCCAATCCGGAAAATCGCCGGCAACCGTAACTCTTTAGAAATCTCAACTATCAATTAAAGAAATAGTTACTGTATAATTTAAAATAGTCGTTTTAGTCCCGACTAACCTCAGAAAGAAAACATATTTCTTAATAATTTACATTTTAATTCCAAATTCACCAATATAATTCATAAATTGATCGTCTGCTTCATACTTCGTTAAATATTGTTCAGTAGCTACTATCCCCTGTTCTACCCAAGAAGAGACATTAAAAAAATAACGCTTTTATGTTATCCAAAATTTTATCTAATAAAAATTATTTACCTCTTTCAATATTTAGAGTCCCGGTAAATTCAAAATAATATCAGCAACGTGGTACCTACCTAACATGTAATTGTGTTATGTAGTGAGTAAGTATAAATAAGGATAAATAATTAAATCTGCAAAATGTTGTGTACATTAGAAATTTCTATTTAAAAAAATGAATAAAGGTTATTTTTATGAAAGAATAAATATGTTCACGACTAGCGTGTCGGACTGTAGCTCCCAAACTATTAACTTTTTTTAAATCAAAAGGAACTTTCACAGAGATTTAATATACCTGAGTCTTACATTTTTGAAATATTTTAGTATTTTTGAAAATGTAAGGTGTTTCTGAAATGGATATAACTAGCAAACTATAGAAACAATTCTAAATTTATTTTTTATACTGGAATTGGTATATCTTGGGCTATTTATTTCCTGGTATATTATTTCAAAATAATGTACAATGTGTTTCCACAGATAAGATTTATTTGTCTTTACTTTAAATGTTTATAACTTAAATATTTTAGATTTAATATTTTCAAATTTAAAGAAAAGTTTTTTAATTCCTCATTAAACTGTATTAGGTTTCTCTATACACATCTTTCATGGTTTCTAAAAAATATGAAAGGTTGTTAAATTGTACTAATAATGAAATTAAATCAAAGTTGCAGAATCTTGAAATGCAATATTTATTTATTTTGACTAACTAAACCAATTTCAAATAATAACATTTATTGTAATACATGTTCTTTTAGCTAAAATTCTGGAACCTCTGGCACGATCATTACTCTGAGCACAGTTTTACCATACATCAAAACGATTTTTTTGAACATCTCGCTAACTATATTAGCATTTTCAGAAGAACTGCTTTATATTTTTCTGGAGATGCTTACATAGTTAGCGAAACAAGTGACGAGGTGTCCAAAATATCATTTTGGTGTGTGTTAAAACTGTGCTCACAGTAATACGTATCTACATGATGGACATCTTCCTCTAGACAAATTCTGACTTTCTCTTCAAATGATCTTGTAACTTTTCCTAACATTTTAGAAAAATTGTAAAGTTTTGCCAATTTAATATTTCTTTGAAAATATAAGGTCCGATAACATTATCTCCAACAATTTCCACATATACACTGGTTTTGGTGATTAACAGTCCTGAACATGTGTAGATTTTCCATGTCATATTAATGGAAATTATGTCTATTCATCAATCCATTATAATGGAAGGTAGGTTCGTCAGTGAATAAGACGTATTTTAAAAATTCTTCCTCTCCTGCAACACGATCCAGAGCCCACAAGCTCTCGTTATCAGTAAATGATATCCTGGTGGTTTTGCGGTATATCTTCGCTGTTGGTTTAAACATAGACCAGTGCTTAGAAGAAATGAGTTTTGCGCTAGGTGATCTACATTGTACGAATATATTTAGGTGGTACAGAGAAAAAAGGGAAATTTCAGTCTGGTGGACGCTGAGAGGACAAGAAGG
The DNA here is from genome assembly GCA_950111635.1 of Agelastica alni. Classification (NCBI taxonomy): domain Eukaryota; kingdom Metazoa; phylum Arthropoda; class Insecta; order Coleoptera; family Chrysomelidae; genus Agelastica; species Agelastica alni. Next base: position 31,097,255 of record OX467718.1, on the reverse strand, counting down.
CACCAACGTCCATTACGAAGTAAAACGTTACTGTTGTAAGAAAATGCTTGATAAAGACAAGCGAGTGACTTACAACCAGATTAAGAAAACATTATGCCTAAATGCACCAGCCATTCGTTCGATTCTAAACGATTATTTACACGTAACGCATAGTCTGACTGAAGACCAGATGACACGACATGTGAAATGGTGACAAAAGATGCTTAAAATGTTTCATAAGTGACAATCTAGGTATTGTAACAATTTTGCAATACGCCACTGGAATGTACGTAAGCAACCTGGGTGGTATAATAACGTGACAGCCAATGACAAGGATGTTCCAGTACCTTTCCGACCAATCTGGAATATTCGCAGAGGGGAGTTAGTCAGTTTTTTAAAGTTTATAATTGTGTTCGCTAGTTGACATAAATTGCAAAATTATAAATAAATGTGTAAATAAATTCGAACCCTGAGTGTTATTAAAGTAAAAACGTTACAGTATGTTAACAACATCGTCAGGTGACGAGACTTGGCTGTAGTATTATGATGACCATGTCTCAAAATAAAGTTGGGTACTTTCATAACGCCGATACCTACACCTGTAGCAGTCAGAATATTCTGATTAGTATAGAAGAAAATAATAGCTGTATGGAAATGCCTGTGGTGGAAATTATATTAAAAATATTAAATAAATAGAGCTGCTTATAAAGCGCTATTTATTCATTTCCCTACCAACACCTTTCGCTCAATATCACAGCAATACTTTCCATCCCTCGTTAACTTTGAACTTTGTATACAAACTCATTTCCTTGTTCTTCTCTTTCTCCTTTACTACTTCTTACCTACTCTCTTTTAAAAACCATTACTTTCGTCTTGCTTACATTCACTTTCATTTTGCTTACATTCACTTTCATTTTTTTTTATGTTTAGGGTATCATGCATAATATTAACTATTGCCTGTAACTTATCCTCAGATGATGCTGATATGACTATGATATGACCTAATCATCATTTGACGATCAAATCATTCATTCTTAATCCATACGCCTGTTACACTCCCATATTTTGGGTAATTCACCTTCATAATCTTTTAAGGTCATGAATTTCCTTTAGAGAACGACCCAGATCTTTTAAAAATATTTATATTCTGTATAAACCAAAAAAAGCATGACTTTCTTAACAGTGTCTTTAAATTATAAAACTTTTATCTGCAATTTTTTATTTTTCTTTACCTTTATTTCTTCAATGCCCATATTAACAAAAAAACTTAAAATAATACCGTAAATGTTAATATAAAAGTATTACTTTATTAAAACCTGTAAGTTCCACAATCTGCAGGGCTTGTAAAGGTCAGACTTGTGCTTTTTAGCACAGTTTATCTGGTAAAAGAGCCTTAAGATTGTTAAACTCACAAAAATGTTCTTCTATAGTATTCAAAATCCGTATTTACAAACTAACAAATTCATTTGGTATAAATTATAATTGTTTATGTTTAATTGTTTGAGAATAATTGTATAGAAAATGTTTTGCTCAAGTTGATATCCTATTAAATCAGTCAATTTGTGGTCATCTGATCGAACACAACCAATCAAAACAAAATTATACTGAAAAGAACCCATGGGTTCTTTTCACTAAATCATGTCATGTTGCTATGGATACATACCTACATTTCCTTTCAATTCGATTTTGACAATTCAAATATTTCAATATGTCACGATTTGGTTGTGATACTCAAGATAATCTCAAGCTTGTTGCTTATAGGCAACAGACCTCCGCCTACGGTGTCGGTCTGTTTCCAAGCAACAAGCTTTCGAAATCTGTTATAAAATTGTTTCGACAATTATCAATGTCCTTGGGTTATTACTACTGATAATTGTTCGTCAAAGTTCATCTTGTATAAGATGTAGTGAAAAATAAATATATTTATATCGATGGACTTTTTTGATACATAATTTACAATAAAGTGTTGCGCGTTATGTATTGATATCTATTAACTTAAGTTTTTATAGATAACATTGTGCCATAGCTAAAAAAATCTGAATGGTAAAAAATTATATGTGGGTGTATATATGCCCACTGAACTGTTTCATAGAAAGGATACTCTGAGAAATATGTCGTTAAAAGAAACAAGTACTACCACGTGCTTGTGATTATTAATGATGATCCTGACCAAACGTCTTCCATGCCTTATGAGATTCCTAAAATGTGTCTATTGTAAAATGATAACCATTTTATAGATGTTCAAAGATACTTTAAGAGGATAATATATGCTTTAACATAGACCAATAGCAGTGTTACAAACATTAATTTAAAAAGAAATGTATTTAGTTGACGTTTAATGTTATATTGTATTAGTAAAACATTATATATAATACCTATATATTATTTAAATAAATTTTATTTTTTATTCACATAAACTTACTTAATTGTTTACATTGGACAGATAATTCACGAACAATTGTTTCAATAAGCGATGTTGCAAAATGAACTTTTTATAACTTTTGCAAAATCTATGGCGAAGTCATCAAAATAAATATTTTCTTCGTAAAATTATTTGTAAGATGCTTAAACAAACTTACCACATAGTTCCTAAAAAGACAATCTAATATTGTAATATAACTTTTTTAAAATCTGTATGTAGGGTATAAGCAAAAATTGTTTAAGAAACAACAAAATCGGTAACTTGCTGTAAAAAACCATGCTTAATAAAGCTATTTTTAAAATTATATTTTTTAAAAAAACATGGGGTAATAAAAAAATTCATGTAGTTTTTTTAAGTAGGTACTATATAACGTTATGTTTAAATTTCACAAATATCTATTAATAATAAGTTGGATATCCAATCGGTCCAAAATCCAGTTCTGTCGCGACATCCAACTGATAGTTAATAGGAAAATTCAAGTGACTTAAAAACCTGGTCCATATTTAACTCATACATTTTTTTTTGGTTTCCTCATTTTGCAATTCAAGGCAAATGCAGCATAAAAAAGTAAATCTTCATTAATTTATGACAATTTAAACCCGCATTTTAATTTAAAATATAATATAAACTAACCTTACATAAAAAAGTAAATCCTTGAGCACTACAACCAGTATGGCATGACTGTGAATGAAGTCAATGATTTGGATGTCCTCCAAACTGAGGAATAAAACGAACTTTTTCAACAACTTGGAACACGATTTCTAGTAGCAGGAGACTGGAATTCATACATACATACATATAGTCACGCATTTCTTCTCCCCGTAGGGGTAGGCAGAGGCCACTTCCTTTCACTTGCTACGGTTCTTACACACATCTTTCGCTTCTTTTACTTTTACCAGTGCTCTTATACATGCTCTTCGGTTGTTGGTACTCTTGAACTTTATTTAAAACAATGTCGATCTGATCGAGGTCGCCCTCTACCGACTTGCCCATTCACACTCGCCTTATAAATCTTCCTTTATCTATCTTTGTAACACACATCTTCTTTTACACAACGGCGTTCCCTTATTTCACTATTCTTTACTTTATCTAACCGACTACTCAGACTACTCATTTCCGAAGCATTAATCCTATTTTTATGCTTCTTCTTCCAAACCCAACATTTTCTACATAAGTGCCAGCACTCCTTTATGCCCTGCTAGACGTGCCTTTTTTGACACGTTCTGGCTGCTCATAAAGTTATGCAGGGCCCCATTTATTTGCTTTCCTGTCAACATCCTTCGCTCAATGTCACTATCATACACTTTCCGTCTCTCGTAAACTTTAAACCCAAGTATACAAACTCATTTACTTGTTCCACTCTTTCTCCCTGTATCGTCATCAAATAACCTTTCACCAATGTATCGTCGTCAAATAAATTTTCGTCTGTAATGTTATTAATATTTGTCAGTATTAATGAACTTCTTTAATAATGATTGTGATTACATTCAAATTTGACAATGACAATTCAATAAATAATTCATTTGTCTTCGTAATCATCGTACAGGGTATTCCAGTCAGGGTGTTCTAGTCATCGCTACATTCTCCCCCTGGTGAAACTTCTTATTGGTCTCTGTGTTCGTCGTCTGGAATGGGTATAGCTTCGTACCAGGTCTTCTGTAAGTTCCCTTTTGTGTCTACATCTGCAACGCGTACTCGTCCGTCTGTTCCAGGGAATACTCCTATCATCCTACCCAATTTTCATGAATTTCTTGGAGTACATTCATCAACAATTATCACTACGTCATCAATTTCTAGATCTGGTTGGTTTTTTATTCACTTTTGGCGACAGTTCAGAGTAGGTAAGTATTCTTTTATCCACCGTTTCCACTAAGTATCAGTAAATTTTTGCAATTTTTTTTCATTTTTATCGAAGGTATTTTTTTTTAAAAAAACACCTGGAGAACCACTACCATTTGAAGAGCCCAACAGAAAATGATTTGGCGTTAACACTTCTAAATCTATAGGGTCAAATAAAACATGAGTAAGCGGTCTCGTGTTGATAATGTTTTTTACTTCGGCGAATAAAGTTAAAAGAAACTCATCTCTGATAGTTTGTCCATTCAGTACAATTTTAAAAATTGATTTTACCGATCTGATTAATCTTTCCCATAGACCTACCATGTGACTCGCGCCGGGGGGTATAAATTTCCATTCAATACCTTTTGAAACAGGTGAAAATTACACCTTAACTTTTCTTTTGTCGTCTCCCAACATCAACTAATATTGGGCTGAAATAGTCAATTCCTATAAATGTGAAGGTTCTAACATTCGGGATTATCCTTTCAGGTGACAGCTGTCCCTTGATAGGTATTTTAGGTGCTGATCGATAGGTATTTTAGGTGCTGATCTTTCTTTATACATATTTAACATCGCGCGAATGTTGATTTTATAGCTGACCTAGCATCAATAATTCAGAACTGTCTTACTTCAGGTTAAGTTCTATAACTTGATTACCGAATTTTTTGTGATAATGATATAGTATTAGTCGTGTAAATTTGTGCTTTGGATGTAAAATATATGGTCTTTTTGCTGAAAATGTTAACTCATTTGAAAAATTTGTTCTTTCATCCAGAACCATAAGTCCATCGTCATTGAGCATAGGAGAAAGTTGTCTTAATATACTTCCTGTTCAGTTCTTTGCAATTTAGAAGAGCCTTGATTTCCTCTGCAAAACTTTCGTGCTGAATCTGCCTTATCAATTCAATTTCTGAGTCTTTGGGGAAATTCACAATTGTCGTATTTTATTTTTGACAATAAAATGTTTCTGAATCTAATTACCTAAGTCCTTGTAATTTTCGAGTATTTCAAAAATTTATCGAAATCAATCTTTTTTGAGTCGAGCGAAACTTTGAGAGCTACAAAATGTTCATGTTCTGTTAATATATTAACAGCACCTTTTGTTTTTATATATTTTGTAGGCCACGTCTTCTCAACAAAATTCATTAAAAATTCGAGCCCATTTATCCATTGTATGAATTCCATATGTTCTTGTCAATTTGTATATGTTCTTGTAGCCTCGTCCGCAACATTGAATTTTGAAGAAATCCAATACCAATTAAAAGAATTCGTCCCTTTTTGTATTTCTTTAACTCTGTGGGGATTCAAATTGTCCAAGTCGACTTCCATCTCATTTTATCCATTGTAATACTGTCGTGGAGTCTGTCCAGAAGTTTATCTTGTCAAAATTCAGTTTCATATCATTTGAAATAATATTGGCCAACTTACTACCAGTAACAGCTGCTAAAATGCTGCTCCAATTTCGTTATAGTAATAGTTTTCGGTGGTGCAACTCTTGCTTTCGTCATTATCAGAGAAACATTAACATTTACGTGGGAAATAATCCGTAGATAGGCCACAAAGGAAAATGCTCTTTTATTCGCGTCACAAAACATATGTAGCTCCTTTTTATCTGCTCATGGAATCAATAGAAAATAACATCTAGAAAATCGTATTTATACAAAGGTATTATACAAATCATACAGCCTAGATTTCCAAGTTTGTAGAATTTCCTCATTAACATGTTTGTCCCAGTCTACCTGACTTTCATATATCTTGCTAAAGTATTCTTCCGCAAATTGCAAAATTTACTATAAGTCCTATGAGATCAAATACGGATATTACAGTTTTAAAAATATTTCTTTTCACGAACTGTGCACAAGTCAGTGAACAATTCGCTTCAAATAGCATGACCTCCATTTCGTAGCTATCAACTTTTTTATTTTGTTTTTCATCTCTCCATAAGAATCGGTAAACATATCTGTCTTCAGGTCTAATTTTCACTTGGTGAAACATTTCTTTCACGTCACCACAAAATGCTTTTTCGCATTTTAAAATTCAGAAGGTTCGTGTTCAGTGATGCTAATAAGTCAGGCCCCGGAATCAATATCATTTAGACTTACCCCATGAGATTTGGCTGCTGCGTCAAAAACAATGCGTAGCTTTTTTGGCTTATTTGGTTTAAACACGGCGAAATAAGGAAGGTACCAACATCGATTGCCCTCTTGAAATAGTTCATCAGATAATTTTTTTGCATAGCCTTTATCCAAATAATCTTGAATTTTTCTGCAGTATTGTTAACTAAATACTTCATCTTTTTTTACACATTGTAGACATTTCAAAGCATTTATTTTACTTTCTGGTAAAATAATGTCGTCTGTTTTCTACAGTAAACCAATTTTATACCTGTCGTCTACTCGTCTCACAGTATTTTCCATCAATTTGATTGCTCGATTTTCCATACAATTCGGTTTTATTTCATTTACATAAACTCTAAAGGATTCTAGATTGAATGTTTCTTTTACTAAACTGTGCAAGTTATTATCTAAGTAATCTTGTTTACAAATATAAAACGAATAGTCGCGTTGAATTCCAGTTGTGTTCAATTTCTCATGAAGAACCCAACCAAGACACGTTTTTGTTGCCACGAGTAAAGTTTCGAGACCTTCACACATTTTTCGAGGTACTGTTAGTCGTATATTATCCTGACAAATCAATATTAGGGTCTTTAATGCTTTCAAATAAAGGGAGTCCATTTAAGTGTACATATTGCATACAATCTTCGAAAGAAAGATGTTGAAAAGGCAATGATTTTACTTTATTCATGGTAAATATTTTTAAATCGGCTACTTTTCCAGATATCTTAATATTGAATTGAATCGAATCCCCGGACCGGAAAACCAAATCATTTGTCCATTGAATGCACAACGGCTGACAAAGACCTTTAATTCCAAAAATATAAACACTTTGATCAACTAATGTTACCATTGATGCTTCATCGAAAAGTTCTACACATTCCAGGATTTTGTCGTCATTATACAGTTTAACTCTCACCATTCTGAGTAAAATATTTTTATTACTATTCCTAGATCCAAGAACAATTTCCATATTATTTGGATTTTCATTTATTTGACTTGATTCTGGTACAGTTTCAAAATTATCTTTGTGTAATATTTTATGATGTGGACGTTGGCATTCCTAAATTCCTAAAATTTTTTTTAATTTACACTTGAAAGTTTTATGATTCGGTGCAAGACACGTAAAACGAAGTTTTTTTCCCAACGTTTTTAAAGCTTATTCTTTATTTCTAGGAGAAATCAGCATGCCATTAAAAACATAACTTGTAAAAAACACCAAGTCTCGCAACTCAGTTCTTCTACCGTAAAAAGTTGTGAGATGTGAGATTCGTGTGATACCAAATCGGTTAATTTATTCAGTCCCTACTTAAAGGTCCTTCTGTCCTAAGTTATTACGTAATTAGTCAAACTAACAACGTTTTATAGTGACCATATCAATATTAAAAATCTTTTATGTTTTAAATAAATAGATTCACTTGGCCGCATAAAAACACAATGTATCTCACAAGTAATACATATTATATTAAATTAGATTGTTTAGGTATAGGTACACTGATTCATTCACTGCAAATGTAACTTTGTAATCCTATATATTTATATGGGATAACAAAGTTATTTATGCAGTTGGTGTATCCAGAAAACTGGACCGAAATAGCAAAATATTTTAGTTTTTCCTCGATTAATACACCAAACACTAATTGTTCAAACTGAATGAAATTTGAAATATACCATGTTTATACAATACTTGCTTGATTACTGAAAATTCAGGCTTCTAGTTTTATCCCCAATGAAGTTATAGGGAGACTAAAATGGCCTAAACTGCTTCGAGAAAAGGATGGTACGGCCGTGCCGCTTTTTTGCTCGACTTGCCGTGCCCCCAGATACCTAAAACCGCAAATTTTGCCTCATCTCTTAGGCACTTTTGTAACCATTTTCTTCCGTGTATCCACACATATGTTCTAGGAATCCATCGAAATTATGAAATGGTTTGTCTCGCCATATACGGGTCCCGGTTTGATTTTAAGGAAACTGTTTTGATGGTATCGCCTAGGCTCTTGCATAACTGTTAAATATCTTACAGTTTTCTGTCGTTCTCATCCGGTTTTTCCCATTCTGAAACAGGAGACAAGAGAATTTCACATGGGTTCACTATTCTCACATTTTGATAAAGATTATTAGCTTTCTCTATATTATATGTAGACCTTACCGATCCATTTTCTTCAATTTCGCATAAATCAGTTTCGCGAACATCACGTTCCAGTTCTTGTAATGTCATTTAGTTTGCTAATTCGTTCTGTCTTATCTAAACTTCCTGTCTTGCATTTTCTGTCTCTAAAGCTAAGCGTTTCCTTTGTATTTTGCTACTTCTGTTCGAACGTTTTAATCTTTTGGAAATATCAATTCTATCCATGGAATTTTCTTTTTATCTTACTGGTGCTATACTCGTAATTTTCAGTTGACTGTGTGGACAAAAGTTATCGGCTATTTCAATTTTTTCGCGACCAATTCTACTCCTATAAACATTTTGCGTTCACACGTCGGTTTCAGATTAAATCTCAGCTAAGTTCCAAAATTCTCTAGCCAGATGTAGTCAGAATTCATTTGTATATTTAAGCCAGCATTCCGTCTTGTCAGAATTCTTCGGCCGTCCATTTGATAAGTTTTTCGCTTCCTACCTCTAATGTCTAAGATCTTTGAAAGACCACTACTAGTTAGAATTAAAGAGATATCTAAAGTAAACAATTTCATTTCAAAACATCAATTTGGTTTCAGAGAAAAATTTTTCTCTGTACAACAATGTCACCAAATGGTCAATAAAATTAAAGAATACTTATTTTATTTTAAAATCCTATTTAAATAAACGCTATTTTCAAGCAAAATCAAACTTATCCCTTTTAAACTTGTTTCTCATCGAGTCTAGTGTCCTCTGAACTTTCCTGTATCTTATCTTTACCGCAGGTATACCAGTGGCAGAAGATATAGTATATGGCTACTTTCGCTGAGGACACCAGTGTATTAATATCTGACCCAGGCAGAGTAAGAGTAAATCTAGAGAAATTTACTCAAATACTTTTACCATCAAAAGAACCACTTGTCCACAAGTCTGTAAATAACACGCCAACTCCAATAAAAACCACCGTTAAATACCTCGGACTTCATCTGGATCAAAAACTAACATGGAAAGATCACTTAAATTAAACTTAAATTACTATTATTATCTCACAATTTTTTTTTCTGAAAACGACTAGGTTAAGGTATATTTGGAACTTTATTTCTAGCTTTAATGAATCAACAAGTAGTAACTTTTTGTACAATTACATTTCTAGCAATTTTAAGACGCGAGTTATGTACATGAGTTATTTCTGCTGACCTCTATGAGAATAGCGACGTCACCATTTTTGTGACTCATCATTCCCATGAGAAGCTCCTGGAAATTGCAAACTTAAAGAATGTTACACTTGCATTTTCCTTTATTATTTTTTATTATAAAAACGCATTGTTAGTTATAGATAAGCTTCTTGACTTTATATTTAAATTGTTAACTTTTAAGAAGAGTTTTGAAAAAAAAACTAGAGGGAGTCAGGGGGCTCAAGGACCTATTCGATACCAAAAGATGCTTACTACATAAAAGCTAAATTTAAAACTAGAATTTAAAGTGAGATTGCAAAGGAATTGAATTTTTATGCGAAAGTCATTGTTAAAACAGGACCAGGAAACTCTTATGTCATTGTAAAATTTCCATTGCTATTTTTTTTATTTCTATAAAAGTTAATCGGTAATTTATATTAAAGGAACAACTGACTCTGAACTTAAGGAAGCTAAATAATATTTGTTTGGCAAATCATTTTATCAATTAAAAATGTAAAATTGCATCAAGGATAATTTACGAATTGTTGTCCCTTACATAGAAGCAAACATATCATTAAAAAAAAAGGAAACTAATTTATTTTTCAACATAGTCACCTTCAATATACACTTGGTATGTCGGTGTTGAAGTATTTTAAACCCTTTTAAAAAAATTCACAACTTTGCAACACAACTTTCGTGGGCTGGATCGTTGTCCTGGTGGAAGAGCACACCTCGACTCAATTTTCCTCTTCTCTTTTCTCTGATCGCATCGCGACTTTTGGTATTAAATTTGCATTCACCCATTATGGTGCGCTCACCCGGGTAATAATCCACGAAAATAACGCCAGCAAAATCCCAAAAAACTGTAGCCATGATCTTACCAGCTCATGAGACAACACGAAATTTTAGAGGGGGAGGGGAACCCCTATGTCGCCATTCCATGCTTTGTATTTTGGATTATGGATCGAAGTGATGAATCCATGTTTTGTCGACCGTAAGAAATTTTCGCTTAAATTTATCAGGATCTCCAAATTTGTTTCCGCTGCAACCTGGTGAACACGCTTCTATTCTGCCGTCAGCATTTGTGGAACCCAATGTGCAGAGAGTTTTTTGAGACCCAATTCCTGATGTACAATTTTTTCAACGCTTCCAACAGAAAACCTTTGCTGTAGCCTTGACTGTATTCTTCTGTCATTTAATACCATGTCACGGACTAAATTTAAATTTTTTTTGGTTACCACAGTTTTGGGGGATCCTGCACCTGGTGTTAACAGGGCTTTCCCTCCAGATTGAAATCTCGTGACCAGTTCTTAATTACCTGGTACATACAATACTTCTACCATGTTCTTATAAATTTCTTGCGGTGATAACCCTTTATTACAGAGGTTCTTTATCACAACTCTTATCTTAATTTTTATAAAATCACACACGCCTAATGGAAAGAAATTAATATTTAACATACACGAACTGATGCGCTGATGCTAATTGGCACACACTTATGTCATACAATAAGCTTTTGCTGGCACTTTATTTGCATTTGTCATTTAACGCCAACTATGTTAGGGAAAACAATTCGTGAACTATCCTCGTACACAACTGCCACATGCTACGTCACAATATGCGAATCACCGTGCTTCGCGTCGTGACAAATATGTCATGTCGTTTGTCTTATAACGAATTTGTTAAGAGAACAACTTAATTTATTTTTAAAATAAATTGATGCTTAGAATCTGAATCTGAGATCAGAATTGGGAATTGGGAAATGTAGTGCATCATTTACATAAATTTAAAAGTAGCCAAAAAAAACATTTTTTACCTACATAACCTTAAATATCTTAAAATATTGACTTAATGACCCAATTCTGATTTCCGATTTTAAGCAGAAAATTACATACGGAAATGACCCCAACAACAGAGCCTTAACCTGCGTAATCAGTCCTATTTTCAATTTAAATTTGTTTCAGGCCATATACAAAATGGTAGGATCTGTGATGAAGATGCCAGAAGATGAAAGCACTCCCGAAAAACGCACCGACAAAATTTTCCGACAAATGGACCGTAATAAGGACGGGAAACTGAGTCTGGAAGAGTTCATAGAGGGCGCCAAGAGTGACCCATCCATAGTGCGACTGTTGCAGTGTGATCCCCAGGCGCAGTAGTTGCCCCAAAATGATACTTATCAAAAATACGGACTTCTTTTTGTTTTTTTTTGTTCTTTAAATAAAACCCTAAAAGGCGTAGACTTAAAAAGTGCTGATTTGTATGATGTAACATGTATTGAATGTAATAATGGCTTTTGGCATTCAAACTAGTAAAACATATTTTAATATAATATCACCTAAGCTTTTTCAATAAATAATATAAAATTAATTTAATTTTGTGTATTTTTATTTGGATAGTTAAAAAACAATTGGTACCTAGTCGAAAACACCAAATTAAATATAATGTCAAATGTAAAGATATTTCTTTTGATTATTATTTATAAGGTATGTATCACATACCCATGTGTTCGTTTTATAAAATTGTTAGATTTCTACAGATTAGATAGAATATTAATGTTTAAACAGTCTACTCTTTTTATGGTTTGATTTAAGCTGTGTATATCAACCACTCTTGTGTGATCACGGGGTAACTCGGCAATGTCCCGGTTTTGCCATTTGTAGACGATGTAGCAGACATTTTTTACTGAATACGTAATTCTTTAAAAGAAGCGGAAGCGGTAGGGTACCAATTAAACTAATAGTTTTAATTGCTTGAACAGGAAAGTCTTTATTTAATCGATAGTAAAATTACTTTAAATTATTTTTGTTTTTTAAAAAAAAACATTCTAGCATATTTTATTACACACATAAATGAAACTAACATAAAAAAGTAGCAAAATGTCAACGAAGATTTATATAAAAATGTTCTTTTTTAATTTTAATTAAAAAAAATTTAATTTTTAAACGTGTACGTGATTTTGTTTAATTTATTTAAATAATTTTAACTGAAAATAAACCAGAAATACTATTAAAGACACTTAGTAATTATAGTATTTTGGTTTAACTGGTAACTCTGCACTTATAAAATATATGAATTGCACCAAATTTAAATTTGTGAATAAAGGTAATTAATATCTTTTTTAATTGTACAATACAAATAATCAATAAGAGGGATTAATATCAGTATTATTGGTAGACAACGAACGCGTGGGGTAAATGAGTAAACAAAAATTAAGACGATTTTGTACATTTTTGTATAAAACGCATATAGATTGTGACCCAAATAATTGTCAGGTTTATTTAAAACATTTGAAGAAGTATAAAGTCGTCTTTAAAACTATACATTTCACTGACAACATAATAGATTTTTTCTAAATTAAAGTGCTCGTATTGATATCTCATGCCTTATGTAGTTGAGAATCGTAAAAAATAAGTTTTATATAGTTTTAAGACTTCTTAAAATCATCGAAAAAATCTGTATGTTTTCTTTGCAAAATGTTTTATTATAGTATGTTATATTTAGGTTTATTCATTTTAATTAGAACTTGAATTACTGTCTTGCCTAGTAATTTGTTTTACGTTATTTTTAGAAACTTAGATGGTTGAGAAGTTAACTTTTTTACATCTTCAAATTAGGTGTTTGTTTTATTATTAAGAGCTTCTGTGCTGCTACGAAAGGTATAAAATATATGGATTTATGAAATCTAATTTTTGATAGTCTTCTTTTCTTTAAAAAAACGAAAACTTATTAAAACTTAACAAGTAACAAAATCAAATTTTTTTACCATTCTTTAAAATAATAAATAAAACATTAATGTTTTATTACTGAATAATGAAAATCAGTGTTTGTAACAAACGTATAAATATATAATAATTTTATATAAAATATTACATTTCATCTCAAAAATAATAAAAAAAGTTTAGATTATTAATTCAAATTAACACCAAATTATATTTAAAATATAATGCTAAATATTTTTATTATTTACTTTATTCTTTTCTTACTTATATTTGTTTATTTTTATAGATATCGTCAATCGCGGTGAATCGGGACTTTTTTAAGGATTTTTTTTCTGTTATTCCTGACAGGGTAGAGAAAAATTGTCAGAATTTGGGTATATTAATATATTTGGCACACTACCGAATCGTAAAGATTGTTTTTAGATCTGTCAATAAAATTTAAAAAAATATTTTTATTGTGAAAGGGGTCAATCGAGGCTACCACTTTAAAACCATAAAATACCCAAAACGCCCCGTTTATGAGGTCAATCGGGACAACTAAAATATTTTTAAAAATAATCTTCATTTTTAACAAATTTTTCCATAAAAAAAAACACATGAAAAGTAATAAAAATAAATTTTATTGTGTAAAAACCTTACAGTGGATATATCCTGCATAAAAAAACTTAAAACTCTTTTCTAAGTAAAAAAACAAATAAAAAATCTAGTAATGACTTAGTGTAAAACAGTCTTTACAACAAAGTGTATGAATTAAGTTTTAGAAAAGATGGAAACTCGTATCCACCCCGTTTTAATTTGGTCGGTTTTGGCAAGTTCATTCTTATTTGGTCTCTATTTATGATGGACGTATATTCAATATTGGGTAAAAAAAAACAATTTGTTTTTTTTATTAGGTTGTGAAAAATGCTACTTTTATTTCATTCTCGACCTCTGTTACATGACCAATGTCATATTTTTCGGTTTTGTTTCGAAACAATGAAATCGTGAACTGATAATTCGTCAGTGTCATCATTATATTTGGTTGGTTGTGGTTGGTGGTTAATATCAATATTATCCCCTGATTGGTTAATCTTTGTAGTAAAATCTTCCTCAGAAATTATTGAATTATCTTCTTCAGCATTCATTGAGTCATCTTCTTCGTCAACTTCTTCGTCATCTTTAAAACGCTTCGGCCCTTAGACGTTCTCGCAGCAGCTTTGGAACGTTTGTGGCCCCTAGATGGTCTCGCAGCAACTTCATCTATAGGTAAAAAGTCTTCCTTAAGTACACTTTTTCCAAGATCAACAACCACTTTTTTCTATTTAGTTAATGTAGGCTTGCATGCATTTCTGCGTTCACTCAACAGATCGATGACAGCCCCGGTCCAATGATTTGGATTATTTTCATCCTCTTCACGAATTCTCTATTTTGGCAAACGTTTTAAGACCTGGTGTCTATCTAGTGGATGTTAGCACTCATTGTCTCTAGTATCAAGGGTTTTTTTTAATAAGGATGGGAAGTATTGTTTAGGCAAGCCCCTTTATATTTTTTCTTTCAGTCTTGTAAAACCTTTCGATAACTTTTCTTTAATGGAGCAAACATGGCCACATCAAGTGGCTGTGTTTGAGGTGAGCGAATGCGGCAGCAGGAAACAAAATTTGATATCATTTTTCTTACACAACTGTATTACCTTCAATGACAAATGGCTGCAAAGGTTGTCGCCAATAACAACCCTTGAACCTCGTTATTTTTTTAAAAAGGGAAGGGCAATAAAAATGAACCACTCCTCATATAGGTAGTGGCTGGTCGAACCAACCAGATTTGTTCCTTCCAAAGCGGGTTCCTGTTGGACTATTTTACACCCATGTGTCGTATAGATGTTTACTCTTGTAAACGATGTGTCGTATAGATGTTCACTCTTGTTAACAATAAATGGTGGTAATAAGGAGCCCGTTCCACTTGCTGCAAAAATTACAGATGTGGAACTTTTCTATGAATCAATAATTCGTTCCAAATGACGAGTGGCTCTTCTCACTATGACCATTTTCCTCCCAGGATCATCTACAAAACAGGTTTTATCGTAATTTACGATGGATCCTGGTTCAACATTCAATAAAACATTTTTATACAAATTTACGATGTTTTCGGATACAGAGGCTCTCGATCGCTTAATATTTTCACAAAGCCTTTCTGTGAGGATATCCTTATGTTTCCGGTAAAACAGCATGGCCCAATCACTTCCTGGTAGATTATTTTTAAACTTTTTCACTTTCACGCCTCTCCGATCGAGATAGCCTTTGACGAAGTAACGAATCTCTATTTTTACTAAAGGATACCTCCACTCTGCCGCCAAAGTTACTAACTTGACTAGTCTGGTTTCCTCAGCATCTGATAAGACAGTTGGTCCTCCATGTTTATCTTGAACAGACTTAAAATGCCGTTGTAGGGTGGATTTTGGAATGTTATAAATTTCAGTTGCTGCTCTGAGACTGATTTGTCCTCGATTATATTGTCTTAAAGCTGTTTTGAGCATGGCATCACTGTAATTTTGGTAAACCATGTTACCGAGCACTTTTGTTCGTGATTCACCCCTAAAAATACAAGAAAAATTAAAAATGGTAAATACAAAAAAAAATCAAAACAAAGTAGAATAATAACAAAAATGTACACAAATATGCATATTTCTACCAATTAATTTGTTAACACTGAAAAAAAAATCTAAATTCCCCATCCCACTGAAATTATTTACCCTACAAAAAGTCGCAAATAATGAATAAGACACTCACCTGTACGTACCACTCATGCAAAAAATAACTGCCGACTGAACCCACTCCTACTGATGCGTCAACCCTACCACTTCCTACTACCGATACTATCCGACCTTAAAAAATTGCCTGCTTTGAAATAAACAAACAAATGAAGGTCAAGCACATGCTGTCCCGATTAACCCCCGGATACCGATTCACCCCGTTTGACGCTAATTGTCTAAATTATTTAAAAAAAAATACAATACAACAGAGAAATGATTAAAAAATACAATTTTTAAAAATAACAAACTAATCGGAGTTAAGACTACTAGAATAGTTTTACTATTGAAAGTCACACTTGCCGTATCCCCCACATTACTTTTAACAGAAGAGCGCATCGACTGCCGAATTGAACCCAATGGCGTATCCTTAGTATGTTATAACGGTTATCGAATATTAATCAGAAATTGGAATTAAAAGTAAAAATTTTAAATGAATACTTTTTAGATCGTTAGAGGCTGCTGTTTTATTCTATTTAAAAAAATTCTATACGCTTTTATCTTATATCATAACTTTTCATTAAGAGATCTCTATTATTGGTTGTTTTTGCCACTAAAACCCCAATTCAAAGAGTACTTTTATTTAAGCTGACCCTCAAAACCTACTTTGAATCGCGTACTACTTGTAAAATTGCTATTTAACTCGGCTATTGCTTTTGTATAGGAGGTAAATAATTAACCAGCAACCAACGAGCATGTATGAAATTGCTGATGAAAGTTGCAGAAGCAAAAGACGTTTGTAAGAACGGTATCAATTGGAAAAAGTGGTCTATGCCTACTCCTACAGGAAAAAGGGGTAACTATATGTTCTTTAATTCTTTGTCACTGAGATGAAATACAAAGTTGCTTATCTTTCTTTACTTTTTGAGCCTTAACGCGAACTCTGCAATACACTTTTTAAATATTCCTGATGCAGCAAATACTCGACGATAATAATTATCAATTGGAATTTGCAAGCCATATTTCGTCTTGTTCTTTTATAAACCACATCTTTCATTTCCGCAGATAAGTTCTTGTAAGCGTTCGGACTGCTAATTTTATATTTGTATTACACATCCACACCAAATTTTAACCCATAAATTATTTCATCTACTCGCTAAAATTTAGGAGCGTACTTTGTAATCGTCAAGCAGGGTTCTTCGGTAATCGTAGTTTTTGTAGAAGGTATAATCCCACTCCGTCGAATTTAGCTACGCAAGTGTTTCAACAGTAATTTATTTCTATATACTAAAATTATAATTTGCACAGACATTTTTAACTGTAGGTAATTGATTTTTCTGATTACATTTTTCGAAGCAGCACTTTATTAGAGATGTGAAAATCTCAAGTAAATTATAAGATATGGGTAATGCTGCCTTTATAATTCACTTGTCTTAGAATGCTGCAGGAAAGCTATTTGGCACAAATTATTGTAGATGTTCATATTTTTTACCCTAAAAAACAAAAAATACTGATGTTAAAATAGTTATTTAGGGGGTCGTTTCGTGAAGTTCACAATAAATGTATTTTTTTTGCTCCCCAAGCCGAAGGTACGGCCTTTCCGGCCGCATTTTAGTCCCGAAAGAACAGTTTTTGTCTCACAGCTACATTGTTGTTAGTAAAAAAGAAAACAATATAAAAAATAAAAAAAAAAGATTAATGGATCAAAAATGAAGCGCGCTACACTTGGTAAGATGGCCAGCAAGTGAGATATAACGCGCTATGTTAATAAATATAATATTAATTATTTAACTTTACTTTCGGCTTGGGAAGCAAGAAAAATAGTATACAACCCACGGCAAGAATGTTAGATGCCCGACAATTTTGAACACATCAAATAATCGTCAAATTGTAAGGAATTAGCCGATGTTTGAAAGCCTCATAGTACTACGACCTATGCCTGGAAATTTGAGGTTTTTAAATATCGGCTAATTCCTTACAATTTGACTATTATTTGATGTGTTTGAAATTTTTAAAAAATGTATCACGATTTTGATAATTAATTAGCAGTGAGACGGTAAGCAGCAGCAAGGTTAATAGAATAATATTTGCTGTAACAGGTATTAGAGTAGTTGTCTTGCGAATTCAAGACTTAATTAATTATTAGACTATAACTAATTAAATGTACTTATCTACTAACTAAAATTTGAAGAAGATAGATCAGAAGCAAACATAAGATAATTGCAATCTAATAAATATTTTTCTCTTGGACAAATTCAAACGAGTGGAGTTTTACAATTTTTTTATTAATCTATGGAAGTAAATATTTTATCGATGGGTTAATTTTGTCGTAAAAAAGAATCATTTTGTCTGAAGTAAAATATTGGTCTCAAAAAAAATTAATATTTAAGTACCCAAATGCGAAACCTGAACATTTAGAAATTAAACGTTTGGTGTAGCCTGTTAAAAAAACAATAAATTTGCCAAAATTCTTAGAAAAAAATGAATTTAAGTTTTATTTTACCCATTTTAATTTATTTAATTTATTGCTTTAACATCTCCACTAAATATTTATTAAACTTATTTTTTTAATACGTTTTAAATTATGTCTGAATTAAATATAATTAAAAAATGAAATTCAGATTGCGTTGTTTTGAAAACAAAAGATGTGATATAACTTTTAAATATAAAGGTAGGCGGACCCATATCTAGAAAGGCCCGTTTTCATAGTCCGTACTGAGGGTGGAGTCGATGCTTCGAAGAAATTTGCGTGCAAATTAGCATTACAATCTGTATTCAAAGCATCAACTCCGCTTTTAGTACGAACTATGAATACGGGCCTAAGTATCATTATAAAAGTATATTTTATTGTAATTTTTAATCTGTTACCAAAGATACTATTAATTTTATCTTCTCAAATGTCATTTTTAGTGATAACCCTTTATTGTACCGTGGTAACACATTTTAAATAAGATGTCTTTAGGTGTTCAGTAAATAATCACACATCGAGTGATTTTTTAAAAAAAAATAAAGCCGTGGATTGTTATCTCATCCTCGCATAGTTTTAGTGACATATATTTAAACTTTAAATTAAATATAGTGTTGATAAGCAGATTTTATGCAAAACTTTTTTCTAGAGAATGTCAGTGGGATCAGTTCATAGAATTCTTTAGTTTAAAGTACTTATTTCTCTTAGAAATAAGAGATTTTTTTAGTAAAGTAGATGAAATAACATATGAATGCAACAGGTATGGACACATAAAATAATAAACTTGGCTTTTAGTGACCCCTCTGTGTACACCAACAAACTCAATAAATCAGAAATATTTTTACATTGATTTAGAGAAACACAAAGTCCTCTACTTCAATTAAAAATATTAAATATTTTTCTCCATATTATAAAATTAAATTGGCTCTTAAGTATTGGTAGTAGACTGTAGACAATAACTCATCTTTTTTAGGCCACTGGTGCACTATACAGTTGCGACTGAGGATGATTTTTAACAAGAGTATGTTTAAACAAATTCCACCAGCAGGCCGTGGCGACTATACTGTTGTCAAGCGGCTAAAGTACTGCCAGTATTTGACAACCAGTATTTTCATGCACTTGTATCGATCAATGCTCACTTTCAGGCGGCTAGGCGAAGTCAGTCGCCAGATTAATCACTTGTCGCGGAGGCAAACTCCGTGGTGTGTCGTTGACCTTCAATGTTGGCATTTTGGTTTAGTTATTTAATATTTTCTCAATTTTTAATTAAATAAGTTTGTTCTTTAAAGTAAAGTTTGCAAACGAAAGCATTTCCATATAAGTAGGTATAAATATTTTTACAAATTAACATTAAAATATGTACATGAGTTTCTTCGTACTATATTATAACTTTATAATTGCAGCTTCTATTTGAAGTTAACATATCGAAATTAATTCAAGACTAGCTGCTAAATCTTTTTAAATTTTAAAAGTATTCATAATTCTATGAACTTATTTAACTGACTTATTTGCTCTATGGATTGTGTGCCAGAATCAAAATGTCCTTTTGGAAATAATTTGGACAAAACACACCTTACTGCAAAGAAAATTATGATTGTAAAACATCTTCTTTAAGTATAAAAAATTAAGCAAAAGTAGCGATATATTTATTTGTACATTAAAGGAGATCAAATTTTGATAACATTAAAATGTTGAGAATGTGGTACCTACGGACTAACGTATTTCCAATACCGTACAAATATATTGCAAGAACCATCCTGGGAAATGTAATAATTATTTATTTTTTTATAGTTTTAATTTTTTTCTAATATATTTTATTAATAAATATACTTTCTTAATCTTATTTTTGGCACACAATCTATATTTCTATTAACCTTTTACTGAACTTTTAAGATCCTATACCTTTACTCTATCTCTCTATATTATTATAACCAGAATAATCTTATTCGAATATCACTTGAATGTTACTGTTTTTGAAAGTTTTAAATGTGATTCGGGAAGTTAAATGTAGATGGTCTATTTTTAACTGGTTTTTCCTAAATATATAATTGTTATTATCGATGGTAAATGGTGCTTTTGTACAAGGATAAAGTGGTCAAATCGTAAAATGTCTAAATTTGGTTACTAAATTTAAAACACCTAGATCATAATCTCGTACTCAAAATAAAAATATATCGCAACTCTGGTAGTAACATTTTTTGATTTTTTCTTGTTTCATCCTCTTCTAAACTAATAACAAGAGTCTTGTTTACATTAAAATTAATAGATTCTCGTACTACTTATTACCAATATAATATATACCAATACTATTTGTTGTATATACATATTTGCTGGATTATAAGAAAAAAAGCAAAGCTTTGCTTAAGTTTTCATAGAAATAAAACAATACATAATTTTTTTAAACTTTTAGCACATAAAATGTTTTTTTGTAAACATTTTCATAACACATAAAAGATGTTAATAAATTACAGTCACGTATCCTTTCTTCACTCCTTGTATTTTTAAACTTTATCGTAAGAGTTCTCAAATTAAAATTTTTGATGGCCCATTTTTAGGTAGGTACTTTTAATAATGAAAATGCAAATTTGGGTTCTCTTTTATTGTTCTATACGGTTAATTCTTTAAAAATGGATGGGTTTAATTTACGAAATTCGAAAACTTGTTTTGTGCATGTTATAACTGTCAAATTTTAAAAAAAAATACCAAAAAAATCTTTAAAATTTTATTATAGGTAATTGATTTGTAATAAAACCATTTACTTAATCAATTTTAAAAAAACAATAAGTAATTTTTCTACTCCTTGCATCGTTAGTAGTATTATCACATTAATTTGGTGAAAGTAAGTACATTTTATTAAGCAAGATTTGGTTGCTGTTAGCAACAGGAAATGAGTAGCAACTTACATCTCTAAGAAAGTAATATACACACGTTTTAGACTGAACCAAACCTTAAAATTAACGTTAACTGACGTTATTTGTAATTTTAAGTCAAAATTATAATAATATATAAAACTGATTTTTTTTTATTATTTGGACTGAAGGAGTGGAAACAACGTTGTATGCACCTCGAGATGTAAGTAAGTTTGACTATCCAGTTCTCGACTAGTAAAAATAATACTTACATTCCTTGTAGCATACATAGGTAACTATTAAGTATAACTTTGTTATAGCGTTTAAAATAGCTAATTAACTATTTTTTGACAGATGCCACAACATGTTTTATGTATTTTCGATAATTACGGCATTACGGCCAACTACAGAATACCTAAGAATTACTATTTAAAAAAACGAAGAATCTACATTTTAGTAGGTCCTTGTTTTTAGACATTACTTTATTTTTAAATTAATTTTCTTGTAACGAATTTTACACAATATTCTTTAATTTTATCTACAAAAATTCTGTAATAAATTTTTTTTTAAGATTATTTGCTCTTTAACCAAAAAAAGTAGTATGTACTTATTTTTAATTCAAGAGAAAAAACATATTTTTTCAAAACTAAACTTAAAGATTTAAAAAATAGTTTACTTACTTTTCTTCAGAAAAAAATATATAGTTTAACAACATATTCCAAGAAAATTACACTATCAAATTTTGGTGCCTTCAAATGACATTAAGTTATATACATATAAAACTGCCATATTGCTTTATCGAATAGATTTATAAACAATTTTATAATAAACGTATGATCTTATTTACGAGAAATAAAAAATCCACAGTGTTAATTAAATGTTTTCACTTTTCAAAAGCAAAAGCATCAGATATTAATGGCTTTACAATGGAGTAACAATTTGCCAAATGATGCAAACACTTTTGAACTACAACTTTTTTTGAATATTTATTATTAACCTTATTGCTTTAAACTTAATACGATGAATTGTGGTTCCTGCAAATACTGCTTTGTGGTTACCGTAGTGCTATTTGAAAGCTATTTTGATCTCAAGAGAAGCAGATAAAATAGATTTTTTTTAATTGGTAGAAACAAAAAGTTTTTTAAAATACACCGCATAATCATTTTATGTGATCTGTAATTTTTTTTAGATCACTTATCATGCAAATTTAGTAGTAAATTTTTATCCCATCCCAATTACTTAAATTCTTTTTACTGACTTTTGTGGATATTTTGTTAAATGAATATATTTTTAAAATATTATATTACAACGTGAAATAGTGGCCTAAAAATTTATAATGTGTCGAAAATGCAATAGATCTAGTTGTTTAATCAAAATTACTTTTGTACTGTAGGCCGTCCAATGGGCCTTAGTCACAAAAAATTGTACGTGCAAGCACGCACCGAATATGTCTTAATCTTCCCTAAGTCTTGCGCGATTGTGGTTTTAATTACCAAATAAACTTACTCGTCTATTACATGTAATACCAAAATAAATTTGCTGATGCATTAATCAAATGTTGATGTATGTTTCATTTATTTACCCACCTGCTTAAATACCATAACATTGTTTGTCGATCGATATACTTTATATAAATTGACAACTGACAGATTTAATGAAAACTATTAAAAATATTGTAAAGTCAAAAATGAATAATAATAATAATAATCTTTTTTGACAAAAAAGTATAATAAATAAAAATACTTTTGACATTAATATCATTTACTTCTGAAGTTTAATTTTGCATGATCAATACAATAATTTCGAATATCTCTTATTAAAGGTATCTTTGACGAAATAACTGTAGAAACTGCCACTGATTTCAGTTCTTGTAATCAATTTAACGTCTTCCAGATGTTTATCAAATTTTTCTAATTTCCATATGGGATTGCTACGTTGTCTGCACAATCTTTCCGCCCACGTTTGAGCACGAGGAATGTCTCTTTTTACTCCTCTTTTACGGCTATCTAGAACTTCCATTACGTCATCATAGTAGTTTCGTCTGTATTCATATATGTATTTGTAAGGAAGAAATTTTGGTCTGCAATAAAAACAAACATTTTATTAACTTTTTTTACTAGCAATAATAAAATTCTATCAATGGTTCTGGGTGTAACTCATGTCAAGTTCGTTCCATCATTTACGTATTTAAGAAAAATAAACACTTCTCAAAAATGAAGAGAAATAACGTTTAATAAAAATACAATATAAGTTTATAAGAAAATTTTGTTTTTTTTTATTTATAAACGTTGACAAAGCAGTTTGGTTAACTCCTGATGTAGTTTTATATGTTGAATTTGCCATAACATTATGTTATACTTGCTTCACCTATAATATCAGTGAATTTTTTTTTTTTTGTTTTCTATCGAATTCTCAACATATCATTCTGCCACACTATTAAACTTTTAACCTTCATGTTGTTTTATTTTTAAAAGGTCGGCTCCAGAATTCATTAGTAAATTGGCTGAAAAATTGAATAGAAAAACGTTTGTCAATTTTAACATTGAAGTTTTGTGTAGGAATGGCAACAAAGGTAACTATGGAAACATACATAGAAGGATATCCTCTTGATTTCATACATACATACATAAAGTCACGCCTTTTTCCCATGGGGGTAGGCAGAGACCACTTCTTTCCACTTGCTACGGTTCTTACACACATCTTTTGCTTTTTTTACTTTTATCAGTGCTCTCATACATGCTCGTCGGTTGTTGATCTGATCAAGATATGTTCTCCGAGGTCGACCTCTACCGACTCGTCCATTCACACTCGCTTTATAAATTTGTTTCATCAATCTTCCTTCATCCATCCTCTCAACGTGTCCAAACCATCTAAGCATTCCTTTCTCTTTGTAACCACATCTTCTTTTACACCACAGCGTTCTCTTATCTTACTATTCTTTACCTTATCCAACCGAGTCACTCCGGCTATACTTCTCAGACTACTCATCTCTGCAGCATTAATCCTATTTTCATGCTTCTTCTGCCAAACCCAACATTCACTACCATACATAAGTGTAGGAATCAACACACCTTTATGCACAGCCAGACGTGCCTTTTTGACACTTTCTGGCTATTCATAAAGCTATGCAGTGCCCCATTCATTTGTTTTTCTGCCAACACCCTTCGCTCAATGTCACTGTCATACTTTCCATCTCTCGTAAACTTTGAACCCAAGTACACAAATTCATTTACTTGTTCCACTCTTTCTCCCTCAATCGAAACTCCACAGTTTGTCATGCTTTCTTCTCTTTCAAAAACGATTACTTTCGTTTTGCTTACATTTATTTTTATCCCTTTGATTTTCAGGGCATCATGCATAACATTAACCATCGCCTGCAACTCCTCTTCAGATGACGCTAATATGACTTGATCATCGGCGTAAAGAAGGCATTTGACGATCAAATCATTCATTTTCAATTCATATGCACTCTCTTTCAAATCTTTTAAACAATTGTCTATGTATAAGGTAAACAGCCATGGCGAAGCCACACATCCATTTTTGATGTTAAACCAGTCCGTGCAAGCTCCGTTTATCCTGACACAAGCAGTGGAATCCTCGTAAAGTGATTTCAGTGTCCGTATTAAACTACCACTCACCCCATATATTGACAATGTCGTCCACAATTTACTCCTCTCCACTCTGTCATAGGCCTTTTCCAAGTCTATAAAAGCGCAATAGACCTTCTGAATTCTAGCCAAGAATTTTTTGACTATACCTCGTAATGAAAAGACCTGATCCATACATCTTCTTCCTCTTCTAAATCTTGCTTGCACATTCCATATCATCTTCTCAGTTTTATTCGTTAATCTTTTAATTAATATCTTTGCATACAATTTGCCGACTATGCTGAGTATCTTGATTTCCCAGATTTTTAAATTAGTATATTCTTCAGCTAGTGTATAATGATGGCTATTATTCTCGAGAATGAAAATTTCGAAACGAGCCGCAGGCGAGTTTTGCAATCATCCAAAAGAATAATAGCCATTATACGCGAGTAGAAGACTATACTTTCTCTACGACCATCGCAAACCATCACTATGACTCGTTAAATTCTCCATCTTATTGTCGTAATCGAATAGTCGAGATGACAGTTCATCAGAATGAACATGACATTCGCAATATCGAGTTGGAGAAGCAGAGCCCACTTATGAAAAAGCTGTTCTATTGCATCATTCTTATTGGTCTCAGCCTGTTGAATCCTGAATATTGAAATGGGTGATTGGTTGTCAGCTGTTGAATAATGTATCAGGATCCAACATATCTAAGGAATCATATCCATTCATCAATAGATAACGAATATGTAATTGTTGTAGAATCTAATGGTCGTAGAGAAACACCTTTATATTTCATTTATGTTTAAAGGGTTTTTAAATGTTCAAAGTTAAAAAAAATTCTGTCTGTAACACCAAACCCACTTATAAACTACCAATGAAATATAATAAATCTAACCCTCTTATTAGTTTTTTATTATTTAACCTTTATTAAATTTATTATTTAACCAATTAACTGCGTTTGACGAGTATACTCGTTATGAAGAAAAATCATGATAAGTATACTCATTATGCGTAAAAAGTAGTGACATTGGTTGGAACTATTCGCAAAAATAGAATTGGCATTCCTATTAAAATAAAATAAATAAATAATTAATAAATAAAAACTCCTATTTAAAAAGGCGAATACCTTGTTTGGTTTGGAAATAAAATGATAATGAAATGGAAAGATAAGAGTTTATATCGTAAGAACCGTACATAATGATAACATACTGGAAATAGAGAAAAGAAAAATAATAATAAAAAAACCGTAGGTACTGTTTGACCACAACAAAAAAATGGGTGGAGTGGATTTGACCGATGGTATTATGATAGCATACTCTGTAGCAAGAAATAGACTCAAGAAGTATTATGAAAAAATATTTCGTCATTTGTTGGATATTATTTGTTTAAATGCATTTATATTATATAAAAAAATAATGGATTATTATCGCGAATCAACTTGTTGATCGAATTTATTGAGAATACTATTGGGTCTTCCAATACAAGTACAAAAAACGACATAAACAAATCGGCAACCTACACATCATATAACTCAATTAGTAGGGAATTATTTTTCGGATTATATATCCGGAAATTCGAATACAAACAACCCTACGTGAAGGTGTTCACTATGTTCTAAGATCAGAAAGGAATCACGTTACTGGTATTCTATTGGCAAAGTCCCATTGTACGTAGTACCCTATTTCGGTGAATACCACTCCACAACAGAAATTTAAATTTTTCTTTACATGTATTAATCTTGTGTTTTTTGTTATTTATGTAATAAAAGCTAAATGAATAAATATTAGTAATAAAATTGAAATTTTTTAAAATAAACATATTTTTGACGCTATATTTTAACAGTGACACTTCTGTGCGGTAAACAAAAGTTTAAATAAATTATGTAAAAGCAATAAAGATTTATAATAGGTAAGTAGGTACTACAAAAAAAGCTAGTAACAAAAAAATTAAAGTAAAAATTGGCAAATTGGAATTTAATCTAAAAAAACCAGGGAACTTCTTATGTTTCTGTATGACATGGTTATTAAACAATACTGTGTTTAAAAATTGTGCTTAGGTCTTAAAAAAATTTATTTTTATTAAATACTTATTTATGCTTTCTTTTTCGTTGTTTTAAAATGTTGGAGAAGTATCATGAGTCGTCAGTTTCAGTGTCATTTGTAAAAGTCTTTTTATTAATAACGTTTTGTAAAACTCTTTATCTCCAAAATTTTTTACTGCAATACACATTCAAAGTTTAAACATTTACGGAAAATGTAAAATTTTGTATTGGGTTAACGAGGTGTACGATTGTTGTCCATAATAGTTGGCGTTAAATGACAAATGCAGATAAAGTGTCTGGCAAAAGCTTATAGTATGCCAGTAGTGTGTGCCAATTAGCATCAGTGCATTAGTTCGTATATGTTAAATATTAAAAAATTTTCAGTAAGGTGTGCGTGATTTTATAAAAGTGGACGAAATTAAGGTAAGAGGTGCGATAATATACCTCTGTAAAAAGGGGTTATCATCGCAAGAAATTTATTAGGACATAGTAGAAGTATTGGATGACTCTGCCCCTTCGTAGGGGCAAGAACTGGTCACAAGATTTCAAACTGGGAAGAAATTCCTTTTAACATGCACCAGGTGCAGGAGCCCCCAAAACTGTGGTGCTCAAAGAAAATGTGAATTAAGTCCATGACATGGTATATAATGACAGAAGAATTACAGTCAAGGATATAGCAGAGACATATCACATGAAAAAGATGGGCAAAACAGAGAGTGATGGTTGCCGCTACTTCAAGATCTTCGCTGAAACTGCAGAACATTTGCTTTGCGCGTGCCCAGCACTTTTCTGCAAGAGGCTCAAATTTCTGGAAGGGGCCTTTTTAAAGTCCTCTGTTTTCAGGAACTTGCTCCCAAAAAAGTCTCGGAATCCCGGACCTTAAATAGATTAAGGGTTATGCACAAAAGATCCAATAGGTCGAGGTGCTTAAGAGGCTGCATAGCCTTTACGATCCCCACTACAATCTACAAATGGCAAAGACATGTAGGTTTTCTGTTGGAAGCGTTGAAAAAATTTTACACCAGGAATTTGGTCACAAAAAACTCTCTGCACGTTGGGTTCCACAAATGCTGACATCAGACCAGAAGCGTGTTCGCCAGGTTGCATCGGAGACAAATTTAAAGATCATTAACAGAAATGTTCGCCAGGTTGCATCGGAGACAAATTTAAAGATCATTAACAGAAATCCCGATGAATTTAACTGAAAATTTTTTACGGTGGACGAAACATGGGTTCATTACTTAGATCCAGAATCCAAAAAACAAAGCATGGAATGGCTGTATAGGAGTTTCCTTCCCCATTGAAAAATTTCGTGTTGTCCCATCAGCTGGTAAGATGATGGCTACTGTTTTTTGGGATTTTGCAGGTGTTATTTTCGTGGATTATTTACCGCGTAGGCACACCATAACAGGTAAATATTATGCGAATTTTATACCAAAAGTATGCAAAGCGGTCAGAGAAAAGAGAAGAGGAAAATTGAGTCGAGGTGTGCTCTTCCACCAGGATAACGCTCTGGCCCACAAAAGTTTTGTTGCAATGGCTGCCATTCACAATGTGGGATTTGAAATTTTTGAACAACCCCCTTATTTTCTAGATTTAGCCACCGGCGACTACCATCTATTACCAACATCTTCGTGGAATGCGCTTTGCTGATGATAACGAAGCGATGTCGTCAAAATTCTGAATTGTTTTTAAAAGGGTTTGAAACACTTCAACACCGATATACCAAGTGTATAAACGTTGCTGGTCACTATGTTGAAGAAAAAAATTAGTTTCATTCTTCTCATGTGTTTGCTTCTATGTTAGGGTCAACAATTCGTGAACTATCCTCGTAGGTGGTAGATGTGGCATTGGTATGTAAAATATTGTATTAGTATGCAATGCACATACTAATAGGAATAATTGTGTCAGAAAACGACCATTAACCGCTACTACTAGTTCTTTTAATAGTTTTGACTAAGAAACTCTTTTTGCAATTTATAAAACTAATTTAAAACAACCTGTCCTCAGGATTGTGTGTTTTTATTGTAATAAATAATAATTTTAAAAACCTACTTAGACATACATTTTATACACATATAATTTACATTAAACTTTCATATGGTATGTTAGTCTTTTACAATAAATCCGTTAAACTTGTTGAATAAGAACAAATAAATATTTCTTATTGAAACGAGTTTCTCATTTCGTATATCCGAAATAATATTAACAGTTGCCTATTTTCGGGTATCTGAAATATGTATGTACTGTACATATAACACCTTTATTGGAAATAAAATGCATGTTTGTCATTTATGTAGGTAAGTTTTTTCATTTTTTATACAATTAAAAAAACTAAGACAAACTGCTTTTATTGCAATTATTTTTATGCAAAAACTATAAAAAGAAAATATTGAAGTTTTGAAAAAGCTACTATCTGAAAGTAGGTGATTTTTAACCAAATACTATAAAAATCCTTAATAATCTTTAAATATCATAATACTATCTTACATTTTTTAAAACTATAAGTAGGCAGTAGGTAAAGTGCACGTAATGTAAAAACTTACTACCACTTACTACCCCTTATAATACGTGATAAATATCAGCGTAGGTAGGTACCTATCATGTTTATAAATTGCAAGCAGTCTAAATTTTTTATCGATAGTGCCAAATATGTCGGGTGATATAAGTAGCTTTAAGAGAAAAATAACAGACCTACCTACCTGTACCTCTTCTTCTTAGTCTAACGTCGAGAACGACGTGTAGTGATCACAAGTTAATGTTAGGTGTTATTACTCAGAACTCTTCTTACAGTCTCTCGCCATCTCCCACGGTCAGCAGCAGTTCTAATGGCTTCCACTAGTGGACGCTCGGTTAATTTTGATACAATGTCTGTCCATCTAGATGGGAAACGTCCGCGTTTCCTTTTGCCAAGGGGTTTGCCCTGGACAATCAGTCTCTCAATGTTGTCGTGACGAGTTATATGTCCGAAGAAGTTCAGTATTCGCGCTGATGTCAAGCTACTGAGACGGTTTGATGGTCCAATCTCGTTCAGAACTGACACATTGGTACGATGTGCCGTCCACGGTATTCTTAGTATTCTTCGCCATACCCACATTTCAAAGGCGTCGACCCGACGCCTGTCGGCTGCCTTCATAACCCATTTCTCGGAAGCGTACCAGAAAATGGAGAACACTAGGGCATATACCACTGATTTTTTGGTATTGATGGATATATATCGATCTTTCCAAATTTTATGTAATTGGCTCATTGCTGTTCGGACAAGGTAGCGGGTAGATACTTATCTGTGAACCCGACAGATAACAGATCTACTTCAGGGATGCGCCCCTGCCAGACGCTAGCCTTGGTTTATCTCCCAATACCATACGGGGGAAACCATTGTTCTACCCTCAGCTCCTTACCAAACCTATACCATTTGCTCTAAATATTCCTTACCCCCTATCAACCCGCCTGGCCAGCGTGATAGGAAAAGGCTAAAAACCTCGTATAAATGATGTCACAAACTTTACCACGGCCCTCAGTCTCCGGCAGCATGAAGATCCCCGGTTACGGTAGCAATCGGACAAGACAGAATGCAGAGGGTGCGAAGAATCCCCGGAGTAGATCAGGCTACCACAGTAGACGAAAATTGCTAATAGCCACTTACAACACTAGAACACTTGGATCGGATCAGAAAATACTAGAACTAGAAAATGAACTTTCTCATATAAAGTGGGATATTCTAGGCCTGTGCGAGACAAGAAGAAAAGGTGAAGCAGAGATGACACTGCAGTCTGGAAATGTGCTGTACTACAAAGGCGATGAAAATATGTCGGAAGGAGGCGTAGGCTTTTTAGTTCACAAGAGACATAAAGATAGCATAGTACAGTTTGAATATGTTAGCCTGAGAGTCGCATTTATGGTACTAAAACTGAACGATCGATACAGTCTTAAAATAATACAAGTCTACGCTCCAACATCCACGCATAGTGAAGATGAAATAGAGAACTTTTATGAAGACATCACCAAAGCAATAGAAAAGGTTCGCACGCACTTTACTTTTATTATCGGAGATTTCAATGCCAAATTAGGACATAAGGCAGACGACAACGAAACAGCGATGGGGTCGTTTGGATTCGGTAACAGAAACGATAGAGGAACTATGCTTTTAGACTACTTATTGCAGCACAATCTATTTGCAATGAACTCCTTTTTCAAAAAAAAACCAAATAGAAAATGGACTTGGGCAAGCCCAGACGGTACTACCAAGAATGAGATAGATTACATCGTCTCGGATAATAAGCATATTGTGCATGACGTCCAGGTTCTTAATAGTATCTCAATTGGTAGTGATCACAGAATGGTAAGAGCAATAATAGAAATCAATATAAAGAGAGAAAGATCTAAGCTGATATCGAAAGTACGAAACCAAAGATGGAATCCCATAAATAATTCCGATGAATACAGAGAGGCTCTAAAAAATGACTTAGACGGTATTGAAAATCTGGGAACCGACGTTGAGAACTTAAATGAAAAAATATGTACAGCCTTGCAAGAGACACGTAAAAGATATGAACCAAAGAGAAGAGAAAAAGAAGAAAAACTGTCTAGAGGCACAAAACAGCTACTAACGAAAAGAAGAGAGCTAAAGAACAAATACACCACAAACAACGAGGAACTAAGACAACTAAATAAAGAAATATCAAAGGCTATAAGAAAAGATACCAGAAAATTTAATACAGAGAAAATAAATACAGTGATTGAAAACAACAAGAGTCTTAAAGTTTTACGTAGAAATTTAAAAGTGGGAAAACACAACATCTGCAAACTAGAAAATAAGGCAGGGCAAGTGACTACCAACAAGGATGAAATTGTAAAAATTGTCGAAGACTTCTATGAAGAACTTTATAGAAAACCAGATGAAGAAGAGGTACCTATCCCAAGAATACTGAACCAGGGCTCTGAAGATGTACCAGACATAACCTACTGTGAAGTAAGAAAGGCGGTGTCTGAGATGAAGAATAATAAGTCACCAGGAGAAGACGAAATTGTTATAGAGGCAGTAAAGGAAGGTGGACACATAGTTATTAAAGCCCTATGTAAATTATTTATTGAATGTCTACATCAAGGAGTAACACCTTCAAAGTGGAACAACGCCAATATAGTAATAATGCACAAGAAGGGGAACATTGGTAATCTAGCAAATTACAGACTCATTAGTCTCCTATCCCACTTGTATAAACTATTTATGAAGATCATTGCTAAACGCCTAACTCCAAAATTAGATTTTTACCAGCCGAAAGAACAGGCAGGATTTCGAGCAGGGTACGGTACAAATGACCATTTACATACAATCAAGACCCTTATAGAAAAATCAACAGAATATAATAAACCTCTCATCCTTGTTTTCGTAGACTATGAAAAAGCTTTTGACTCAATCAGCCAACAACATATGCTCAAATCATTAACAGAATGCAGAATTGATTACAGGTACATTGCACTGATTAAGGGTATATACGAGAAAGCAACGGCGTGTGTAAGATTACATAAAAACACAAGAACATTCCGAATAGAACAAGGTGTACGTCAAGGAGATACCCTCTCTCCAAAGCTGTTCACCACACTGCTCGAATATGTCTGTAAGAAAATCGACTGGGGGGAAATGGGCCTAAATATAGACGGTGAAAGATTAAATAACTTAAGATTTGCAGACGATATCGTCCTTATCACCGACCGTATAGATCAAGCGTCCATGATGTTGGAAAAATTATACAATGCTTCAAGGGAAGTTGGCCTAAGAATTAACTTTGCAAAGACGCAAGTCATGACAAACCTAGTCCCCAGTAAAAACATAACTATTGGAAGCAAATCTATTGAACAGGTCACCGCCTACAAATATTTGGGTCATGAGATCCGAATAGGACGGGACAACCAGACGTGCGAACTTCTCCGGAGAGTAGGCTTGGGGTGGGCATCCTTTGGAAGATTAAAGTATGTTTTCAAGTCGGATATTCCCATCAGTCTAAAACGAAAAGTATACAATCAGTGCATATTACCAGTGATGACATACGGAGCCGAAACATTGACGCTTACAAAAAAGTCAGCAAAGAAACTGCATGTCACCCAACGGGCGATGGAGAGGGCTATTCTGGGTATCTCCCTCAGAGACCGAATACCAAATGAGATTATTCGCCAAAGAACAGGTGTTATAGATGTAATCGAAAAAATAACAACTTTAAAGTGGAACTGGGCTGGCCACGTAGCTAGAAGAACTGACGGAAGATGGTCTAAAAAACTATTGGAGTGGCGTCCGAGGCACGAAGCTTATCGTAGTAGAGGGCGCCCCCCCACACGATGGACCGATGACATCAAAAGAATCTGTGGTAATTGGATACAAATGGCTCAAGATAGAGCAGAGTGGCAAAATAAACGAGAGGCTATGTTCAGCAGTGGACTACTATAGCTGAGTGATGATGATGATGAATGATGATGTTCGGACAAGTTGAATACGATGGCGGATCTCCATCTTGCAGCTGCCGGAGGAGTGGATAAGGGCACCCAGATAAACAAACTGATCTACCACTTTACAGTTGGCAATGTAATGTGGTCTGTTGGCTGTCTTATCCGATCTATCAGCTATCAATACTTTAGATTTGGCATAGTTGATTTTTAGACCTCTTTTGATGTTTTCTCGAGTCGTTGTATCAATTCTGTAAGATCTTCTGCTGAGTTAGCGATCAGAAGAGTGTCGTCAGCATATCTAAAATTTGAAATTTTTTTCCCATTCATGGCAAAGCCTCCTTCCCACTCATCAAGTATCTCTCTCATTAAACATTCCGTATATATATTAAACAAAAGAGGGGATAAAATACAACGACATGTGAGATCAGGAAAATTAGGCGATAATTGTTACAGTCCATCGTTGATCCCTTCTTATGAATGGGTATTATAGTGGATATAGACCATTCGACTCCGTTGTTCCAAATTTGCTGGCATAACATGTAGAAATAGAAATAGAAATAAACGAAAAAAGAAAGAAATACCAAAAATACCTAAGCTCAAAAACTATAGAAGACAAAATAAAATTTAAAGAAGCACAAGCGAGAGTTAGAAAATTAGTTTGCAGAAAAAAGAATGAGAAATGGGAAAGAACATGTTCTAGAATAAATACGTATCTGGGAGGTAGAAGAAGTACAGAAAGCTGGAGAATACTAAAAAACATGAGGAAAGATAATACCAAGGACATAATCTCACCAATAACAGCACAAAATTGGCAACAATACTTCGAAAAAATGTTAACTGAAGACAGAGAAGAATTTAAGAACACAGAATATATGAATGATAGAATTAATACGCAAGGATCCCCTATTAGAATTAATACAAAAGAAGTGAAGGAAGTATGTAAATCTTTAAAAAATAACAAAGCCCCGGGTCCAGGAAATATTGTAGGAGAATTATTTAAATACGGAACAGATAAATTATATAAAATGCTGCAAGATCTATTTCAAAGGTGTATTAATCAGTCCGAAGTCCCAGAAGAATGGAAAATATCACATATGTCAACAATACACAAAAAGGGGGACAAAAGCAAATGCGACAATTATCGAGGAATTGCCGTAACAAACACAATCAGTAGAATATATGGCAAGATCTTAAAAAACAGAATCGAAAGGGAATACACGGAAATGGAAGCAGAAGAGCAAGCCGGATTTAGAGCGGGAAGATCAACGATTGACCATCTGTTCTCACTAACACAAATTATAGAAAAAAAACTAGCATTCAATCAAGAGATCCATATACTGTACGTTGACCTAAAGAAAGCATACGACAGCGTACCCTTAATTAAACTTTGGGAAACTCTGGAAACTTCCAACATTAATATTGAACTGATAAAAGGAGTAAAGTCATTATACAATAAAACCAAATCAAGAATTAAAGTTGGACAAAACCTAACAACAGGGTTTAATATCACAAAAGGGCTGAAACAAGGGTGTTGCTTGTCACCAACATTATTTAAAATATATTTGGAACGGGCACTAGCGAATTGGAAACGGAAATGCCAAAACATGGGCATACCTTTAGATGAGGACACAACATTATACACACTCTCATTCGCAGACGATCAAATTATAGTCGGCCAAGACATAGACGACACAGAGTATATGACACGAAAACTTATAGAAGAATATAAAATTTGGGGACTAGAGGTTAATGTAGAAAAAACGGAATATATGTGTATTGGGGGAGTGCAACAGGACTTACAATTATCAAATGGACAAAAAATCAAACACACGTCAGCTTACAATTACTTAGGAATGAGAATATCAAAGGATGGGACACTCGAAGAAGCAATATTGGACAGAAATATGAAAGGAAGAAGAGCAATATCAATGTTAAACGGAGTACTGTGGGATAGAACAATAAGCAACAACAACAAAAAAAGAATTTACGACACGATAGTGAAGAGCATAATAATGTACGGTTGCGAAGTATGGCCTTTGAAAGAAAAGATCGAAAGAAAAATTAGAGCCACAGAAATGGATTACTGGAGACGAGCAGCGGGGAAATCAAGACTAGAAAGAGTTACAAATGAGAGGATAAAACAAATAATGGGAGTACAGCACGACATCACAGACGAAATAAGAACTAAACAGTTGATATGGTACGGGAATGTTCAAAGAATGCCACCAGACAGAATCCCAAAGAAAATATTACAGTGGAACCCCAGAGGAAGAAGAAGAAGAGGAAGACCACGAAAGAGCTGGAGAGAAGGCATACAAAAAGAGATGGAAGAGAGAGATCTGAGAGAGGACATGTGGACAAATAGAGAGGAATGGAGATTAGGAATCGCAAGACGCCGACGCACGTTTTAACGCGATATATATATATATATATATATATATATATATATATATATATATATATATATATATATATATATATATATATATATATATATATATATATATATATATATATATATATATATATATATACATGTAGGTCTTTAATGTTCCTCTCCTCAAGGGCCTTTCAGACCTCCGCAGGGATCGAGTCTATTCCGGTGGACTTGTCTTTCTTAAGTGCTCTGATTGCTGCGACTACTTCACTCAAAAGGATATTCATTTCATTTTCTGGGCTTATTTGCTGAAGAGATTCGTAACTATCATCATAGAGTGATGTACAGTAGTCTTTCCAGACGTCGAGCACATCTTTTATATTAGTTATTAGGGTGCCGTTCTTATCTTTAATGGACCAAGCCCTAGGTTTAAAGTTACGAGTGATTATTTTAATTTTTCTAAACAGGTCTTTGGTTCGATTATTATTATGATGTTTTTCAATGTCATTACATAGATCTTGGTAATACGAATTCTTGTCTTCCCTGCAACGTCTCTGTATATTCCTCGATAGGAGTCTATGTTGTTCCCTTCTCATAGCGTCGTCTTGACCTTTTTCTTTAAGTTTCCTCCTTCTCTCACATAGAGCTAGAGTGTCACCAGGGCTGCCTTCTAACGACACCGTAGCCTCGATTTTCTTTGGTCATTGTTGTCTCTAATATCGATATTTTCACGTTTTTCCATAGCTGATTTACCTGTATGTAGGTATTTTATTTCCTCTACTATTATTTTTATACATCCATAATTGCACATTCTTGGGCCAGCTGTTTCAACAATATTGTAGTTGTACTAAAGGTATGCACGTTATTGCTAATTTTTACTCTATTGTCCCGTAGAGTAAGTGTTTTGTCAAAATATTTGCTAGAATTTCTCGTAAATACATTTAATTCATTTCTCTAGAAGATTTTTTGAAATTTATATTATTTGTCAACTTGGATTTTTTGTCGCTTTAATTTATTGCTGACTTAATTAAATCTTCTATACATTTATTTTAGTATAAATTTTATTTTATTTTATTGCTGGAGTTTCCCGTGAGTGCGCTTGATATATTTCTTGGGAGATTTTAAAATTTTACATTTTCGTCAGATTGAGAGTTTAATTTGTTATGCATTTTATTTTAGTATAAATTGTATTTATCTTATGAGTAGCTATGAGTAATAGTTATAGTAACTAAA
The DNA here is from genome assembly GCA_950111635.1 of Agelastica alni. Lineage (NCBI taxonomy): Eukaryota > Metazoa > Arthropoda > Insecta > Coleoptera > Chrysomelidae > Agelastica > Agelastica alni. The sequence goes on along the minus strand of OX467718.1, from coordinate 31,060,159 downwards.
ACCAAAACAAAAGCGATAGAGGTCGCCACCTGTCGTGCCAAGCTTTCTGTGGGGGCAAGAAGTGGACTGCGGACAGTCACTTTGCTACTTTAAATGTGAGGAGAGGATTGAATAATAAAATTAATAAAATTTACACGATGAAAGAAGAAAGACACATTGATGTTCTTTGTGTGACTGAAACCAAGCGAAAAGGATGTGAAACCACAACGCATGGACCCTATACAGCCTACTGATCAGGAGTTCCGGAAACCAGCAGAGGTTCTCAGGGTGTTGGTGTGATTCTCTCTGGTAGAATAAATAAATGTGTGAGCCCCAGACTCCTCTGGGTGAGGCTGAAGGTTGATCTTACTCGTATATTTTTGCTAGGGATTTATGCCCCACAAGATGCGCACTGAAACAAATCTTTAAAAGCTCAAAAAGAGACGTGGGAATTTTGGGATAGTGTGAAAGATATTCTGAATAAGTGTAACCAGAATAAAAGAATTGTTATGTTGGGTGATTTTATTAGTTAGGTAGGAGTAAAGCGTGATAGATATGAGAGTGTTCTGGAAATGTACGGTGACAGCAGAGAAAATGAAAACAGAGAAAGTCTATTTGAAGTATGTTTGGAGTGGAATCTTATGGTAACAAACACAATGTTTAACCATAAAAGGATCCACTTGTACACAAGGCAAAAAGGATACCAGTGAAGTGTAATTGATTTTGTAATTGTGGATGATAGATTAAAAAAAAAGTTATCGACACTCGGGCATACCGTGGTGCAGGTATTGACACAGACCACTTCTTAGTAATGAGCCGAATAATAGGTTTCTTTAAGCGGTGGCGCCATCGTGTGCAGGAATCAAGTAGTGTTCTAGAGCGTATAAAAGTTAAGAATTTGCAAGAAGAAGGTTTAAAAGAGGAGTTCGTTTATAAATTGATCGAGAAATTTAACAGTTTAGATGAAGCATGTGAGATTGAAGAATTGTGCTGATGGAATAGTAGCGGACCTAATAAAGAACGGAGGAGAAAGACTCTGAAGACTTATTCACAAAATAATACTACACATCTGGGAGTAAAAAGAGATGCCAAAGGACTGGAAACTAGGAATTATCGTACCCGATACACAAAAAGATGATAAGACCAACTGTAGAAACTATGGAGGAATAACACTACTTAGTGTCCCATATAAAATATTATCAGAGGTGATCCATAATCGAATGACACACTACTCAGAGGAAATACTAAGCGAATACCAATGTGGATTCAGAAAGAATAGATCAACCACAAACCACATGTGTACGTTAAGACAAATACAGGAGAAATGCTATAAATATAACATAGATATGCATTATCTCTTTATAGATTTCAAACAGGCATTCGATAAAGTACACAGGAAGAATTTGCTACAAAGTTTAACCCTCCTAGGAATACCTCGAAAATTAGTAAAAATGGTGGTAGTTACCATGAACGAATCGACAGCAGCTGTAAGAGTACAACAACAGTTCAGCGAAGAATTTAAAGTAAAAGTCGGGGTAAGACAAGGAGACGCTCTCCCGGCAGTGCTTTTTAACCTAGTGCTGGAAGTAGCTATCAAAAAATCGATAGAACTGAAAGCATCGTAAATAAAACCACACAAATACTTGGGTATGCGGACGACATTACAATAATTGCAAGTGACCTCGCCTCACTAAATCAAATCACCATAGAGCTTGAGCCACAGGTAAACAAAGGAGGCCTGCAAGTCAACAAAGACAAGGACGAAATATATGTACTGCTGCAGGAATCCCCCAATACAACTACCAAATATTAATGTAAACCAGCGTTTCTCAAACTGTGGGGCGCGCCCCCTAAGGGGGGCGCGTTTACATGATTGGGGGGGCGCAGTACAGATTAAAAATAAAATGGTAATGATAAAATGCTACAGATAGTTTATTTAAAAAATCTTTATTGAAATTTTACTTACTTAATGATGACAAAGAAACATTCTAAGGACTAATGGCTAACATGAGCTTGTTTTAAGGCGCACAACTTCTCTAAATTTGGTTCTATGTTAGAGATGGCCACTCTGAGTTCATTTTCTACTTGAAGTTTATTTCTGTATTTAGATTTCACGACAGCAAGTGCAGAAAATCCAGTTGCACAAAGGTAGGACGTTGGAAAAGGCAACAGAATTCTAAGCGCTTTGGCTTTTATAACGGAGTAGTCGTTCGGAAGTTCAGTCCAGAAGTTTGTTAAAGATTTGTTAACAAAGTTTGATTTTTGTAAGGGATTTGTTGAAATATCTATCAGTTGTTCTTCTTCTTGCAGTGATAGTCCGACAGGTCTATTTTCGAATGGATTTAAAACCCAGCTCCAGTCTGACAACTTGATATCTTTCTCTGCAAAGAAGTATCGCTTGAAATTCTCAGTTAAGTTTTCTAAATGGCTTCCTATGGTATTTAGCATCACAGCTTTATGAATATCTTCCAATGGGGAATCTTGCACAAAATCGCAAAATGTGGGAAACATTTCCAAACTGTTTTCTTTCAATTTGTTATGCCATAACTGCAATTTCTTACAAAAAGCATCAATCTTTTGACTTAAATCAAATATATTTACGTCTTTTCCTTGCAGCTGAAGATTAAGTATATTAAGTTTTTCAAAAATATCTACTAAATAAGAAAGCTTCAGTAAAAATAATTTGTCGAAAAAATCTGTTGAATGCTTGTGACCTTCCTCGCTTAAAAATATCGCTATTTCCCTTCTTAATTCAAAGACACGCTTAACCGTCTTACCGCGTGACAACCATCTGGATGAGGAATAAAACAACAAAGATTGATGCTCAGCTCCCATATCTTCACACAGAACAGAGAACATCCTTGTTTTTAGTGGTCTGGTTTTTATAAAGTTAACAACTTCAATAACTACTGTCAAAATCATGTTTAGTCCAGGGCTTAGATTAGATTTTGATGCTAACGCTTCCCGATGTATCATGCAGTGCGTCCAGATAATTTCTGAGGATTCCTTTTTTACTAGCGCTTGTAAACTGTTGTATTTACCAGACATGGCTTGAGCTCCATCGGTGCAAATCGCAACACAATTTTTCCATTGCAAATTCATTTTAGTAATAGAATCATTTGTAATCTTGAACAACTCGGTGGCTGTAGTTCTTCCTTCAATCTGTTTACAAAACAATAAATCTTCACATATTTTAGAACATTGACAGAATCTAATGTAGCAAATCAAATGGGAATCATTACTAGAGTCAGTTGCTTCGTCAAGTTGTATACCAAACAAGTTTCCAGTAAGCTCAGATTCAAGCTGCTGCTGCATATCAACTGATATATCGTTAATTCGTCGACAGATTGTGTCATTTGACAGAGGAATATTGTTAAGTTGTGAAGTAAAATTTTCACCAAACATTATTTCTACAATGTCTTTGCAAGCGGGTAAAATAAGTTGCTCTGCAATAGTGTGCGGTTTTTTGCATTTAGCTACTTTGTATGCCACTTTATATGATGCCAAGAGAGCCTTCTTATTTACTGCCAGTACTCTATGGAAGCTGGATTTTTGTTTTTTAAACAATCTGAGTTTCTCCACAAAAAAATCTCGCGGTTTATTGACATATTCTCTGTGCAGCGTTTCTAAATGCCTCTGTAATTTATTTGGTTTCATGCTATCTGCAGCCAATACTTTTAAATAGATAACGCATTGTGGTTTTTCTTCGCCACCTACTTCAAGGCTAGTAAAGCCCAAATTTAGGTATGATGGGTCATATTTTCTTGTTTTAGATTTCGGACGATTTCCACCTGAACCTGTCGATGTACAAGCCCCGTCATCCTCTAGTTTTCGTTTTATAAATTTATCCATACTACATCTACTTATACACTCACACTTCACAATAATGCTTGCTTAGTGTTAAAACACCTTCACTGAAAGACTGAGAATACCGTATGTGCGCTTCTGTATTTATAGTCGCGTTCAGACAGTTCGAGAAAGATCAGGAAGCTTGAATACGTGGCACGAACGCCGTGAACTTTCCGACAGCATCTTTGGTGCTCTCGACGAGACAATGTTGCCTATTTTAGTCCAAATTCCTAGGTCTACGGATTGGGGGGCGCAACATTTTTTAAATTAAAACAGGGGGGCGTGAATAACAAAAGTTTGAGAACCGCTGATGTAAACAGCGGTCTGATCGAAAGCGTCAAGACTTTTAATTTCCTTGGTACGATAATTACCGATAATGGTAACGTCCAAGATGAAGAAGTAAGAGCCAGAATCCTAAAAGGAAATAAATGCTATTATGCCTATCTAAAACTAATAGGGAGCAGTATACTCAACAGAAAATCTAAGATCACAATTAATAAAACACTTATAAGACCAGTAGTAACCTATGGATGTGAAACATGGACACTAACAAACAACGATGAAAATCAATTGAGAATATTTGAAAGAAAGATCCTTAGAAGAATATACGGCCCAATACATAAAAACGGTATGTGGAGAATAAGAATAAATCACGAAATTTATGCACTTATAGAAGGAGAGGATATAGCAAGATACATAAAAAGTCAAAGAATAAGATGGTTAGGACATGTATACAGGATGGGGAAAGAGAGAATTGTGAAAAAAATCCTCGAATGGAAATCTCAAAACACAAGACCGAAAGGGCGACCCAAGAAAAGGTGGATAGACAATGTGAAGGAAGACCTAAAAACTCTGAAAAAAGGAAACTGGAGGAGAATATTGGAAGCTAGAACCAGATGGCGGAACATAGTTGAGCAAGTCAAAACCCACCAAGGGTTATGAGCCAAAAGAAAAAGAATTTAAGGAAGGAATCATGGATATTGAAGTGTGTGGTGTAAGTAAAAGATGCCAACCAAAGAACGCAAAAGGCAACGATTGAGGATGTAAACAAGGCAAAGAATGAGTATAAAAGGTTAAAAGGTATGGCAAAAGAGGTTGTGGCAAGAAAAAAGTTGAGTGATAAAGATGAAAAAACAAATGAATGGGGCACTGCATAACTTATGAATAGCCAAAAAGTGTCAAAAAAGGCACGTCTGGCTGTGCATAGAGGAGTGTTGGTTCCTACACCTTTGTATGATGGTAAATGTTGGGTTTGGCAGAAGAAGCATGAAAATGGGATTAATGCTGTGGAGATGAGTAGTCTAAGAAATCCGGAGTGACTCGGTTGGATAAAGTAAAGAATAGTGAGATAAGAGAACGATGTGGTGTAAAAGAAGACGTGGTTACAAAGATAGATAAAGGAAAACTTAGATGGTTTGGACACGTAGAAAGGATGGATGAAGGAAGATTGACGAAACAAATTTATAAGGCGAGTGTGAATGGACAAGTCGGTAGAGGTCGACCTCGGCAAACACATCTCGATTAGATCAACATTGTTTTGAAGAAAGGCCAGGTCAAGAGTACCAACAACCGACGAGCATGTATGAGAGCACTGATGAAAGTAGAGGAAGCAAAAGATGTGTGTAAGAACCGTAGCAAGTGGAAGGAAGTGGTCTCTGCCTACCCCTACGGGAAAAAGGCGTGACTATATGTATGTATGTAGGAGCATAGCGATAATTCAGCGAATTTTTTTTAATGGAAAAAAAGACCATTGTGGCTGTTGTTTAAATGGTTGTGCCAGATTGAACAAGATGTGTACCAAAATAGTGCACGTATTTGCAGAATTTTGGCCTATTGGCAACTAGCGTCAAGTTTTTAATTTTTAAATAAAGATACTACTGAATATTATACTTTATGAAATATATATTAACTTACTTTCCAATATCAAAATATGACAACTTATATAAAACAAACTTTAATAATAATAAATGTAAATCATAAATAAAGGGTGTATGCTAAATTATGTTTTAAATAACGTTTTTCACATACATGGTGATTTTTCTCGATGACACATGAGACGTTATGGCAAAACTAGTCAGAAAAGAAATCTGAAAATTTGTATTAAGGGGTTTTTGACATTGGTCTATCGAATGAAAATATGCTGGACTTTCGGCGACTTCCAATTGTATCGGATGTTGACGTCAACTTCGTTATTTTAAATGAAACACCCCGAATATTTTTAACTTTTTGAATTGCTTACTTAATTATAAATAACTTTTTATAACAAGGTACTATACCTAAATTTATTGGTTTTTGAAACAATAATTATTTTATTAAAAAAAATGACGTTTTACTGTTATTTAGAAATTCATTTTATTCCGTGATAAATTACAATTAATTATAAATTATTACTAATAGACAGCTCAATGTTATCCCTGAAAAATATTTTAAATTTTGTTTTACGGGGTGATATAAATTCAACGTTAATTTTGGATTATAAAAAATCCTAAAAACTTTTTTTTACATGGTGCACATATTTTTTTTCCACCCTGTACAATTTTATAGTAGATTTAAAAAAAATATTATTTACATTTCCCTATCTTTTTTTCTTCCAGTGCCTGTCCGTTACCGGACGTTGGCGATCATTCTGGCAATAATTATTTTATCAACTGCGGCCCTAAATAGACCCGTGGTGGAGGTTGCAAACCAAGTTCTCAGGTTTTTGAGCCATGAGATCCTTCTTCTTCCTGGTCCCCTCTTTCCAAGCACCTTTCCCTGTAAGATAAGCTGCAACAGACCGTATCTTACGCTGTTTCTCATGATGTGTCCCAAGTATTCCAATTTTCAACTTTTGACTGAATTCATGATCTCTATTTCCTTGTTTAAAATGTCGAGTACTCTTTTGTTTGTCCCTATACCTAAGTTAAACATTTTCCGAGATTTTTTGGTTTTTATTTTTTATTATCTTTTGAAATAACTTTTACCATCTTAGATCGTCATAAATATAATTGTCAAGAGTACAGTTGTCATTGTATAAAATTTTACCACTTACTAGATTGACATATTTCTGGATGCGCTTTAGTTAAATGACTGTAAAACAAAATTTTCGCAGAGGAAAACGTTGGGCATCTCAAAAAACTAAGCTACCTACTTACAAAATTCCAGCTTGTTATGTATAAAAAAATTATAACTTAAATTAAGAAATCTGAATTCTTGTCCTTGTAAAGCGTTATTTCAGTTTTGTTTTTCTTATATTTATAAATAATGTCATACTAGTAATATGATAACATTAATATTAATCGTGTAAGGTACGCTTTATGTAAACTAAAAAGAATATCTTAAAATAACATTTATCATAAATACTCAAGAACTGTTTTAAATTTACCAAAAAAAGAGTTACCAAATAAAAGCAAGAGTGCTGCAGATTAGTTACTTGGCCCATCCAATAGGTACCTACATATTTATTTTACAATATTAATCCTACAGTTAATGCTACACTTATGTATAATTCCACATTTTTTACAGTTGATTAGAATCAGATAGTTTGTGTATGAAAACTACAAACATGGAACAATGGAATCATAAATTGAACTGGACAATGAAATTCAATTTTACAGTCAGAGCCAATGTGAAACAATTGACTTCCGGATTTTGTCTGTCATTTCGAGATATAAATCTAAAAAAAGGGTTAGTTACTACATTGATTAAAAATATTTGAGGAAAATAAAAAAGGTTTTATAATTAAATAAAACAACTTTATTCTAAAAATAAAATATTTACATGTTATCAAGAAGTATGTTATACATTTTTTATATTTATATATTTTTTATATATACTGTTTCTATAAAGTTCAATACTAATTTTGTTAGATAATAACCGAAACAATAAAATACATGCTAACATTAAATGAAAAGGTATTTTGTAACAGGAAGATAACTTTATTGTCTTGTATGCACACAAAAAAAACAAAATAAAAGAAATTCTTAGGTTTATTACAATTTACATTTTATTTGATATTGGCAGTGTTTAAATTTTTTTTTGTGAAACGTACTAGCTTCATTAATTTTGTTACCAAAAAAATAATATTTTAAATATTTAAGTACTTAATGTTTTTGTTTTTATATTTTTTGTATTAAATTAAAAATCTTTACCAGTATTAATTAGTATGATACCCACTAGTACTAACAGAAAAAGTATTCTTATGAACAGTAATTAGAACTTTAAAACTTGTAATTTTATTTTTGATATTTTTTTTTATTAAAATATAAAATTATGATTTTTTTAATTTTGATTAGGTACCTTTTAAATGATATTGGTTTGGTAAGTATAGGTATAATGAAGTTAATAAACTTTCTTGTAATGTAGTTTAAAGAACGATTTAATATTTAATGTAAATATTAATTCTTGCATCTTTTAAATGAATAAACTTCTTTTTTTATTATAATATAGGTAAAAGATAAAAATAATGCATCCGACAACACGAAATAATATCAATGCGTGTACCTTTATGTTTAATTAATGTAATTAAAACAGTAATGGTGAAAATCGTCTATTAAAATTTGTTTTAACGTGATAAAAATAAGAATTTCCACTTGTTTTCGTTTTTTCAATCAATTCAAAATCATTTCTTGATATTTTTTTATGAACAGCCTCGCTTACTACTTTATTAGAAAATGTTCTTAAGATTCTTTCTGCCCATGTCTGTGCTTTAGGAATATCTCTGGATATCCCTTTACTTCTCTTATCGAGATAATCCATAACGTCATCGTAGTAGTTGCGTCTATAGATGTAGAGATACTTGTAAGGGAGAAACTTGGGCCTAAACAAATAAAAAGCGATTAATTTTAAATCACAAACCTACATGATTTTTGTTGTTTTTAGAATCATTATTAGTTTTTGTAGTATTTTTGGTATTGTTTACTACATTGCGAGTAGTTTTGTCATTTGTAATTAGGTTTTTAATTATGATAACATTTTTAAAGTTATTAGAATATTAAATGCAAATAGTAATAACTACTTATCATAGAGACTTTTAATTGATTCTTTAAATTCAAAACTTATAGGAGTTTTTTCAGCTATTGTTCACTAAAAAATTAGGATTGTTAAAATCAATACCAAAATAATACCTTTAAAATAATAGTTATTTAAAAATTCTATGGCGGCAATCAAAATTTATAAAAACATTTTGTTTATTATTCAATAAAGGCTCAAAATAAAATTTTTAAAAGGTTGGACTAGTTGTCTTAAGTGTTTACATCACTGCAAAATCTAAAGAAAAACTTGTAGGAATCCAAATCAGGACAAGTATTTAAAAGTGACAATGAAGATTACGCTTTTACAAACCTATTAAAAACGTAAAGACGCAGTATTTAGGGCGGTTTAATAGAAAAATGAACATTAAACTTAATAAGAGGGCATTATGTTGAAAACAAGCAACTTTATAAAAATAATTGCTACCCTAAAGTTTTCTGTTGTATATGTGCCCACAGAACTATGTATTGTAATACTGCCGTACAGCAAATCTGGTCCGCAACATTATGTCTCACCACTTGGTTTCATGTTAGGACATGCCTAAGTAACATAGTCGCCATAATGAGTTTTTCCGTTTTTCCTATTAAATTTTCTTCAACAAAATAATTCGACTGCAAAAACATTGCTAACTAACATTGCCGAATACATTAGCATAGTGTTGACGCGGCTAAATTATTTATACTTAGTCAGTTTGCTTGGCCCGTTTCTCACGCAACTGAACGATAGCAATAATGATAAGATAAATTTTCAAAAAGCAACTGTCCCATTTAAAAATAAAAAATAAAAATATTTCTTAAAATATGTGAATTTACACTTGTATTGTGAAGTAAATTTTTACCAAAAAATTTAATTTAGTACTAAATTGTGATTTGATAAATAAAGTAAACGTAGAAATATTTTCCTTATGTTTACAAAAATAAATCTATTGAAAAAAATCTATTGAGGATAATACGAAAATAGAGAGTAGAAATACGAACAATGAGGACAGATGGAAAACAGATTTTTTATTTACATGAAACCTGGTTGAACGAAGGACACACTGTTATAAAAGTCTGGCAAGACAAAGCATAGGCAAGCGTTTTTAAAAGGTTTATCGGATTTAAGGACTCCAATTGGAAAAAGTCGTCGTTTAATAATAACCCATATTGGAAGTGATAAAGTTTTTGCACATAATGATTTGCTTAAATTTGTATTAAACCCTACCAAAGATTACCACCAGAAATCAATTTCATTTTCAAGAGTATATTTTAAAGAGTATTTTTTACAAATGCTGGAACTAAATTCGGTCATAGTTAAAAAAAGAACTTTTTGTGTTGGTTAGGCAATACAAATCGTCATTTAAAAAATAACCAAATTGGGAGTAATGATGATTTGCTTGAATTTGTATTAGAAGATTACCACGAAGAAATGAATTCCGATATTTTTGTCAAAAGTTGGATCTAATTCCCATAAATTTGGTTATAGTTTTGGATAATGAATAATATTATTTAAAGTTAAAAGAACTGTTACCCACAGCTTAATAAAAAAAAATATTAGATACGTAAAAGACTGGTTAATTGAAAGAGGATTTACTACTAACAAATGATATGTTAAAGAAAGAACTTTTAGTATTAGCTAGGAATTTAAAAAAATACGTTATTGATGAAACGGCTATGGAACGTGGAATTACTGTTCTTTGATTGCCACCATATCACAGCGAATTACTTTTATTGCAATCATTATCAAAAATTAAATATTCTAACAACATTTACAATATTAAATTATTTCATTCTTCGCCCCTGAATATGGTTTTAAAAGCTTTATCCTTATTTATATTTTATGGTTGTTATGTTAATGTACCCAAAAAGAAAAACAAGATGGTCAAACTAAAATAAGATAAAACCATATAAATGGGTATAAGCCAGTATACATTTATTTTACATAGCGCAATTTAATTAAAAATAAATTTTTTCGGTAACGTGCTGTAAGTACACCTCAAGGATCAGAGTATAACACATTCTCGCTAAAATTGTATATTTCACAATACACAAAAATTATAAATGTTAGTAGTTACATAAACCAGAACAAACAAACGGTAGGCAGAATTTTAAATATAACATTGCACCTAAATACATATATGTATATATATATATATATATATATATATATATATATATATATATATATATATATATATATATTTATATATAAATAGGGTAAGTCATCGGTAATGCCAAGAAGTTTTATAACTAAACGGTGTATGTATTCAAATTGTTTTCATAGCAGATTTATATCAGTTTAAAAAGACTATATCATTATTTAAAAATATTTTAAAATCTATAAGGTGTTCCAAAAAAGGATGATTTATCAAAGTTATATTTTTCCTTATGAAATACCATGTATTTCGTCACAATTTTTATTTGTTTATGAAAAGAGTTTCTTTGACCTAAATAAGTAAAATTTTAATTTATTTTAATTTTTCTAAAATTCTAAGTTTCGTAAAAGTTAAGTAGGTAACTTTAAAATCAATTAACTATGACAAATTCATTTTATGGCTGGTATTAGACTATATTCTCTACTGATCAATAAGTTACTAATGGCAAATTTATCACAGGGTGTGTAGAAAATATCGTTGGTATTTTAAATAAAACGTGTATTTTATTAGTTAATCTTACATTAACTTTAATAATCCTTTAATTTGTTTTAGGCTTGCCGGTACCTACGATGATAGACTCATTGCCCGTACCTATCTCTTCGAATTTTGACGTAATTTAAATATTTTTGAAATGCTACTTGTATTTTCTGCTACTCTTTTTTGTCAACATTTTTAAAAACATTATAGATTTCCTAATATTTTAAATGTAGTCATTTTAAACTAACATAAATCTATAATGAAAAAAAATTGTATATGTACATCGTTTAAAAATGTTTATCAATATTTTTTTAAATTTGAATATTTGAATAACTAAGTATATTGTTTTAAGCACAACTATTATCCAATCATTTATTTGCACTTACCTTTAGAATAATTTAAAATCCTACCACATCACAAGACACGTACACTGGACTGGACATTTATACAATATAATTTTTTAAAACAATATTGCTACCTATTTGCTTGTAAAACACTAGTAATAATTACGTTACAAATGAAAAGCAATAATATTCATATAATTTTAACGATTGACCACAGTTTTTAAATACAATAAAAACTATTTTAAAACTGTACTTTTAAAATGAAAATTTCTTTAGGCGTTTGAGCAAAATTTGGTAGAAGAAAAATCTATGGTTTCGAGTCACAGATGGGTGACGTCATGGCTTTTTTTTATCTAACTGTTAAAAAGAAGCCTCAAGCTGACAGCCCATTTTTATTAGATTATTTATTATTCAATAATTTTAATTTAAAGAAAATCCTAAAAAACACTGTTATTTCATAATTTCAAGTTTTCACTTCTGTTGGCAGTCCCATTGACTGCCTATTTTTATAAATATAGGCTATAGATCAGAAATTAGCATGGGAATCACACATAGAAAACCTTGTCTAAAAATTAGCAGTATGTGTTTCGTAATAAAATAATTACGGGAAACAGTCTTACTACATATTTGTAGGTACTAAAGCTTCTATGGACTTGTACAATCCATCTTATCTTATGAACTACCATTATGGGAGAACTCGGCCCACACAATGAAAGTATTTAAGCAACAACAAAAAGTAATGTCCAGCTGGACTACGTTATAGAGTCGTGTAAGAGTATATTCACAAGTTAGACCTACTTTACCAAACCTGTACATTTTTATAATAACCATAAATGTAAAAAAAAAACACAACACACCAAAAATAACGTGATTTACAACCACAATAATAGAAGAGGTAATGAACTACGACTACCCTACTCTCGTCTGGCTCTGGGACAAGACTCTGAGAGTTATCAAGGGATCATCTGTTATAACCATGCAATTAAACTATACTCTGTTGAGGAATTTCTACTATTGATTTAATATTAACAATTTTCAAATTTTATTGTTTGTCTTTGTACATACGTTAGTAGTTTTAGCTTGACTAGTCTGAGAATTTTTTAAATGCATGTAATACTGTGAATTTTCAATGAATATATTTCTATTCTATTTTATTCTATAGGGGTAGAAACAGATGCTGATAAGTTATAAACGGAATTAATAGATTTATAAACCGACACAATTTCAATTTCAATTTCAAAATGTTGAGGTAGACACGATTTATTAAAGAAAGAGACCTGTCAAAGGTCCCCACTTTATTTTCAATGAAGCGGATATCGAGTGCCGATTTAAACCGAATTCAGACCACATCTTTACTTTTTCAAAATAATTATATAATCCTGCTCAAGAATATATGCGCAAACTTACATACATATAGCCATGCCTTTTTCTTCTAGCGGTAGGCAGAGACCACTTCCTTTTACTTGCTCCGGTTCTTACACACATCTTTTGTTTCTTATACTTTCTTTAGTGCTCTCGTACATGCTCGTCGGTTCGCCGAGGTCGACCTCTACCGACTTGCTCATTTACACTCGCCTTATAAATCTGCTTTGTCAATCTTCATCCATCCTCTTTACGTGTTCAAAAAATCTACGCGCGAACTTCCTTGTTTGTTGTCAAGCAGGTTATTCGGTAACCGACGTGTTTTTTTGACGTTTCATCCTACTTCGACTAATTTAACCGAAACAATAATAACCCAACAATAACAATTCAACCACTTATTGAAAATAATGTGCATTTACGATTACCTAAACAAGATCTCGGGGCCTAGATATTTATAAGTCCTTACCTGGTCTATGGCTGTTGTTCCTACGTACATGTTTCCACTAGTAACAAGATTTGTCATTGCTTGAGTTTTTGACATGTTTATTTTGAATCCTACTTTTAACGATGAAACATAAAGCTCGTTTAGCAGTTCTGTAGCCTCATCTAGCCGATCAGCTATTAGCACAATGTCATCTGCAAACCTCAGATGACTGAGCTTTTCTCCATTTATATTGATTCCCTTGTCGGTGAGATAACCCTTTTACATACGTATTCCAGGATTGTTGTGAACATGGTATCTCCTTGACGTACTCCGCGTTGTACTCGGAATTTCTGGGTTTGCATCTTTCCTATTCTAACGCTAGCTGTGGCGTTTTGATATACATGTTTAATTATATTTGTGTATCGATGGTCAATTCGGCATTCTGTCAGCGCTTCTAGCATTTTTTGTTGGTTTATGGTGTCGAAGGCCTTTTCATAGTCTACAAATATTAATACTAATGGTTTATTATATTCGACACACTTCTCAATTAGATTTTTTATTACTAATAGATAATCGTTTGTTCCATAGCCTTTTCTGAAGCCTGCCTGTTCTCTAGGCTGATAGAATTCTAGTTTGTTTTCTAGTCGTCTCGTAATTATTTTTGTATATAGTTTATATATATATATGGGAAAGAAAACTTATGGGCCGGTAATTTTTGAGGTCCGTAATATCATCTTTTTTATGGAGTAAAATAATTTCTGCATTATGCCACTGGGTTGGTGATACTGCTTCCTGTAGGCATCTAGTAAAAGTTTGGCAAGAGCCTGCCATAGTCTTTTTCCAGCAATTGTTAAGGCGTCCACCACTATTCCATCTCCTCCAGGGGATTTACTGTTTTTCATCTCCTACGCTGCTTTTCTAATTTCGTTTGGCGTTATGTCTTGTATTTCCTCCGATCCTTGGTTTATCACCTTTAGCAATGGTCGACTCCAAATATGTTTTTGATTTTGTTCTTGATTCCCATACAACTGGCAGTAAAATCTCTCTATGGTGTTCATTATTTCGTCCTGATTTTCAGTAATCTGTCCCTGTTCATTCCTTAGTTTGTAGATGTTTTTTTTCAATAGACATGTTCTGCCTGAGCACTTTCAAGCTTTTGTTCTCTTCTATTACTCTTGATATTTTCTTTGTGTTATATTGCCGTATATCCTTTCGAATCTCCGTTTTAATTTCCTTGTTTAAGATTTTTAGCTCATTTATGTTATGATTCTGTTCTTCTCTCCATTTCCTTCTTTCCTGTAGTAAATGCTTTGTGTTTTGGCTTAATTTTTCGTTTTTCTTCTTAAACCTCGGACAAAAATTCTCTTCTGTTTCTTTTAATACTTGAACGATATTGTCGTTTAATTCATCTATGCCTATTTCTTCCATTATTGTCTATAGGCAAATTTATGCTGATGTTTTCCTTAAACAATGTTATGTTTTCTGGTGGATTCCATCTTTTGTTCTTACCTTGCATTATCATTTTTGTTCTCTCTCTTAATGTTAAAATTTATTTTCGTTCGAATCATTCTATGATCACTTCCTGTCTAAAACCCGTTCCAAACTGCTACATCCTGGATTATTTCTTTTCTATTTGATATTATAAAGTCAATTTCATTTTTTATTGTTTTGTCCACTTTTACTGGGGCTTCTTGTTAAAGAAAGAATTCATCATGAAGAGATTTTCCTGTTGTAAAAAGTCGATAAGCCTGTTACCTCTCTCGTTTCTCTCGCCGTATCCAAAGTTTCCCATAGCCGATTCTGCCTCATCTTGTTTGAATCCTAATTTGGCGTTGAAGTCGCTAATTAGCATCATATATTGTGTTTTTGTATTCTGAATAGCTGTTTTGATGTCTTCATAAAATTGTTCAATTTCCTCATCCGGATGGCTAGTGGTTGGTGCGTATGCCTGTATTATTTTAAGTGTATATCTTGAGTTTAGTTTCAGAATTAGATAGACAACTCTGGGGCAGATACTGTGGATAGTTACTATGTTTGGTATGTGCTTTTTATGTATAAGAAAACCAACACCGCCTACTGACGACTCTTCTTTTCCTCTGAAATGAAGCATGTTTTCAGATCTCTAGTTCTATTATTGTTGCCTCTGATGAGAGGGTTCGTACATTGTAAGCACATACATGCATTTGTCGTTTATCTTGGTGGCCTGATCTCTTCTGGTGATTCTTAGCACCCTCTGCTCCAACTCTATTCTGACCGCCACCTTGGTCAGGGATATTGGAGCCGCCGGGGACTGAGGGCCGTGTATCTGATGTGTCGGTTATGAGGGGAATTTGACATTTAAACGCCACGCTTGTCAGACGGGTTGGCGAGTTCTTTATCAGCCGCCCTATCAGGGTCAGACGCTGTTCACGTCGGTGTTGGTTTTACCAACTAAGAACCGACCGATTTCAAGAAAATCTGACCCCATACAACCATGAACGTCCTGAGAACAACTGGATTGTGTGGTGAACTGTAACCTATAGGTGTGAACCTATAGACCAATAGACCACGCAGTGGAGGATCGACCTACGCCCCTCACATAATACCTACTTTTGTTTAGTGACATTCACTATGTATTGGAACCTTACTTTTTATATTGTTAATATTTGATATGTCATGTTATAATGTCAGTTCTACCTGTACAATTTTTAGTTTATTAAAGCCTGTATTCTGAAGGTTTCTTTACTACAATTTAATAAACTTAAATTATAATGGATAAGCTACTGAAACCTGATCGCCTAGAAATCGATACAAATGCAAGCATGCAGTTCAATTTGGAATTACTTGAAACGGACATTTAAAAGCTTTTTAGTGGATGCTTAAGTTTTAGAAGATGAAGATAAACTACATTTACTCATAAATTATGTAAGTTCTTAGTTTTTGAAACTATAAGTAAAACCAAATCATATTCAGATGCTATGATTATTCTAGAAACCATTGTTCATTAAACCCCAGAGTGAAATTTTTGCTCAACATGCCTTATCCACTAGAAAACAATAAGTAGGAGAAATAATTGACCAATATTTATAGACACTAAAACTCTTGAGTAAAGACTGCAACTTTCAATCAGTCACTGCTGACAAAAATAGGGATGACTTTATTAGAGATTATTTTATCCGGGGTTTGAACAACACTCAGATTCAACAAAGAATTCTTGGCAATACAACTTTTCTTATACAAATGCTGCGAATTCAGATCAACTAATTAGCCAAACACCTACAACAAACTATTAAAAATAAATTAAGCGTACTGCTTCTGCTTCTAAATAATATTTTTAGTTCAAAAAGACATTCTCGTAGTAATTGCTCTACTAAAGATGCAATCTTTCATTCATGCAGTAAAGTCACTGCCGGTTTAATTGGGATGGTATCAGCAGCATCTTTATCATGCTTGTCCAAAACGATCATTAAAATTTAAATTAACGACACTGATGTCGTACTTTTAATGATACTGGCAGTTTAGCAAGTTACATATATAATAGATACGATTGAAATTTAGACAGGACTAAAAATTTTTCTTTCAACAAATTTAAATGTTTCTATGGCAGCATCAGTTCATAAATTCTGCATTGTGAATTCGAAAATACTAGATCATACTTATGGAAATGTAAAGTTTTTTGTAATGGACGATTTATTATTTATTATTTATTGGGCCTGATCTTCTACAAATATATTCTGGTGTAGAATTCGAACACAACCAACTCTTTCAATTTGCAACTTAACTACAGCAAATGTAAAACCCTATTTTTTATTTGCCCATCTAAAAGAAAATTGTAAACCTATTGCGATCAAATCTCGAAGATTCTCTCATGATTTAAAAATTGTTAAAAGAAAATATTATTCTTAGTAACTACAAACACTAATCATAAAAAACACATGGTTGGTAACTACTCTTTAACAATAAACAAATTTACTTTACTGGACGCATATCCATTGCCCAATATTGACAATTTGGTTAATCAAATTAAACAGTATAAATATTTTAGCTTCATTGATTTGCGCAGTGCCTACCATCAAATCCCACCTATAGAAAGTAAAAGAATGTATACTGGATTCGAAGCATGTGGTAATCTTTATCAATTTACACGAATTCCTTTTGGAGTAACCAAAGGGTTGCTTGTTTTAACAATATTATAAAAAATGAGGTATTAAGTGATATTTTTGCATTTTTGGATGACGTAACTATTTGCGGAAAAACTAAAGAGCAACGTGATCAAAATTTACAAAAATTTATGACTACCTATTGCAATACCAACTAACTTTAAATGATGATAAGTGTCAGTTTTCAATGAACAGCATTAGTATTCTTGGCTATACAATAGAAATAAAAACAATTAAACCAGATGTTAATCGAATTTAACCAGTTATTAATTTGCCAGTACCGACAGACGCTGCATCTCTTAAAAGAATTCAAGGCCTGTTTGCACATTATTCAAAATTTATTTATAAATTTTTTGAGAAAATTTATCTACAACAATATTAAAAGATTTCCATTGACAAAAAAATCAAATTTTTGCTTTTGAGAAGCTAAAACAAGACATCGTTACTGCAATTATCACTACTATTGACGAAAATGCCTCATTTACAGTGAAAACTGATGCTTCTGAATTTTCAATTATTGTAGCTCAGTTAACTCAGTATGGTAAACCAGTCGCATTTTTCTCAAGAACTCTTTCAAAAATAGAACAACATTCTAGTGTTGTAAAAGAAGCGTACGCAATAGTGGAAGCAATTAGGAAATGGTGACATTATTTAACGAGTCGTCACTTCCGTCTTATTACAGACCAAAGGTCGGTAGCTTTTATGTTCGACGTTAAATGTTCCTCAAAAACAAAAATGAAAAAATTATGAGATGGCGCATGAAAATATCCTGCTATAAATTTGACATAATCTATAGACCAGGAATAACAAGATTTTATCACTAGATTCGCTGCAAGAACTTAACATATTTATTGGAGGACGTCAAAAGAATAATATCCCGATGCCGTGTTTGTGCAGAAATAAAACCAAGGAATTTGAATTAATGCAACAGCTCTGTTTGAGAGGCTTAATATTGAGGACCATTACCAGTTTCAATTCCCGTGCAATCAAAGACCAATCACCTGAAAATGAAATAGATACAGATCTAATTTAAACCGAGCATCCTTTGAAGACAACTGAAAATTTGGATCATGCAAAACAACCAAAAACGAATCTGCAAGCCTTCTTCCTATCTTTAAGACTATTTTAGAAACTAAGTAAGGATAAATGTTGTATAGTTATATTCAGTGCGTATTTATACCTTACTTGTTATATTATTAATATTTGATATATGTCATATGATAATGTCAGTTCTATCTGTACAATTTTAAGTAATTCTGAAGGTTTCTTAACTACATCTACCTACCTACCGCTTTGTATAAATTGGAAAGGAAAGTTCCCGCAAGTTCTCGACCATTCGAAAAGGGGGTTATCGCATTGGAGAATAAGGTCGAAGTATGATTTACAGGTATAAAAAGGATGGCGGTTGTGAGGAAAGACAGTATTGATTTTAAAAGTGTTTATGAATTAAGAAATGTAAATAGTTATAAAGAGTTGTATATCTAAGTAAATATCTGAGTGGTTAATAAAAGTAGAATTTATTGTATTGGAATAAACATTGTTTTGTTACTGGATCGATAGTTTTAATCGCCGAACCCACAGAGGAACTAAGAGTCTTAACAGTGGTGTCATAAATGGATTTTTTTTTCTGTAACACAAAGAAGATTTATGGTGAATACAAGAAATACGCCTTATGACGACATGAAGGACGTTATAAAATTTATGAAAAATCAATTTGAGGAGTTAGAAAAACGACGGCAGGAAGAAAAACGCCGTTTGGAAGAAGAAAAACGACGACAAGAAGAAAAATTGGAAGAAGAAAAACGCCGTTTGGAAGAAGAAAAACGACGACAAGAAGAAAAATTGGAAGAAAAACGATGACAGGAAGCAAAATTGGAAGAGGAAAAACGCCGTTCGGAAAAAGAAAAACGACGACATGAAGACCTAGAGAAAATTGTAGAAGAACAAAACAAACTTCTAGAACAACAAGAAAAGTTCTTCGAACAAGTAGTGCAGAAAACAGAAGAACAAATTGTGGAATTAAAAGATGTGAAGAAAATTGACGGGGAGCTAAAAAAGAAAGCATCCACAGTACGAGATGAGGTAAAATAAATCAAGCAAGAGATCGACGTGGTTATAAATGAAGTACAAAGCCAGATTGCCTCACTTAGAATCCATAGTGGCCTTGAGAGGACAAGCTTTGAAAATGCTGCAGACAATCACTGCCGACCAACAAAACAAATATGGAGACCTAGTAGCTGCACTGGGGTTAAAGTAAGGCGATCAACACCGAGAACAGCTTTACCGGGCGCAGATGAAAACACGGGTGCAGAAATCTGGCGAAAGTCTGCAAGAGTTCAAGGCAGATGTGAAAAGGCTGATCCAGTTAGCGTACCCACAGGCACCGGAAGACTTCAGGAAGCAACTGGCCGTCGAGCTATTTATTAATGAACTTAGGGATCCAGAGATCCAGAGGACTCTTCGACTGACGAACTTCAATAGAAGTGGTGACGGTTTAGTGCGATCATTGGAAGTGGAGGCAGCCTTTAATACTTCAAAACCGAAAATCCGAGCAGTGTTAATCGAAGAACCAGACTATCAAAGCGACGCAGTTAATGGGCCCTTCGGAAAGTTTTTGGAAGAAATCAGGTTCATAATAAATGATATGGGCAATCAGGATTGCAGGGTGAGGTACCACCACGATCAAACTCACCTTGGAAGACGCAATCACGTTTCCACTCACATACGAGGACCAGGTCATCTAACGAGTCCTCAGAACGGAACCAGAAAAACTAGAATTAGTCAGCATATCGGGGCATTAAACAGGATAAGAAGAACAATGGATAGTCTTACCATCAGAGGAAATTTAACAACATTGGCAGGTTCACGTTGGTTCTCAACACTGGATTTGAAGAGCGGGTATTGGCAAGTGAGCATACATGAAGATGACAAAGAGAAGACTGCTTTTTCAACTGGAAATGAACTCTACCAGTTTAATGTAATGCCCTTTGGACTTTGTAACGCCCTAGAAACATTTAAAAGGCTAATGGAACTGACACTACGTGGTCTTACGTGGAAAACTTGCCTGGTTTATCTCGACGACGTTTTGGTCATGGGCATACCTTTTGAGGAATATCTAGAAAATTTGTGAGAAATACTCCGAAGGTTCAGGAATGCCAACCCTATGCTGAATCTTAAGAAATGTTTCTTGTTCCAGATAGAAGTGGATTTTTTTGAGCCACATGGTATCACCAGCAGGCATCCAAACGAACGATAAGATCAAGCCGATTTGAGACTGGCTAATACCACAAGATAAACACGAAGTAAGGAGCTTCTTGGGCCTGTGTACCTACTATCGGCGATTTGTGGAAGGATTTGCTGATATTCCTGCACCCCTGCACAAGTTGACAGAAGACCGAGCCAACTTCCTCTGGTCTAACGATTGTGAAAGAACTTTCAAGAAATTGAAAGCTGCTCTATCTTTCTGTCCAATCTTGTGCTTTCCACAACAAAGAGGCCAATTCATACTAGACACTGATGCAAGTAATAAAGGACTTGGAGCCGTATTATCACAAGTGCAGGATGGTCAAGAAAAGGTGATAAAGTACTACAGCAAAATAATGAGCAAACCGGAAAGGAACTACTGCGTCACAAGGAAAGAACTGCTAGCGATTTTCAAAGCAGTAGACCACTTCCACAAATATCTTTACGAAAGGGAGTTTCTCATAAGGAGCGACCATGCAGCCTTGAGGTAGCTACTGAATATGAAGAACCCTGTAGGTCAAGTAGCAAGGTGGATCGAAAAGTTAAACCAGTACCAATTTAAGATTAAACATCGGCCAGGACGATTACATAATAACGCAGATGCCTTGTCCAGAAGACCTTGTGCGGATAACTGCAAGCACTGTGTGCGGGTCGAACGTCACAAAGGAATTTCCGATACAAGACAAATAAGACTGACAACTGAAAATGAATGGACAGCAGCTCATCTAAGACAAGACCAAGAGAATGATTCCAACATTTTGGACTTTCTACGTTGGAAGGAAAGTAGAGCCGAGAGACCTACTTGAAAGGACATCTCCGACCGGGCACCAACATTTAAAGCCATGTGGGCACAATGGGATTTCCTTACTGTTGAGAATGGATTGCTGAAACGAGTTTGGGAGTCGGCCGATGGCAAAAAAACAACTTCCCAACTGGGCGAGCACAAGACAAAGAATAATGAAGTCTTAATGGAGATCCATGGAGAAAAATTAGGTGGTCATCTGGGAGTTAATAAAACTTTGGATAAAATAAGACAAAGGTTCAATTGGGTCCAATGTCGTGACGACGTAGAAAATTGGTGTAGAAGATGCTCAATTTGCGAAGCGAGCAAAGGTCCTAAAACAAGATCTAGAGGCAAAATGGAACAGTACAATGTAGGAGCTCCTTTTAAACGAATTGCCTTTGACGGAGCTGGGTAATTTCCAATAACGAATGACAGCAACAAATACATACTGGTTGCTATGGACTACTTTAGTAAGTGGGTCAAAGCTTATGCCCTGCCAAACCAGGAAGCATCTACAGTTGCAAGAGTCCTGGTAGACATGTTCTCACGATTCGGGGTACCTATGGACTACATTCCGATCAAGGAAGGAATTTCGAATCAAACTTATTCATAAAACCAGGACTACCCCACTACATCCACAGTCAGACGGCATGGTTGAAAGGTTTAATCGAACTATGGAAGAAAATCTGTCCAAAGTAGTAGAAGAACATCAGAAAGACTGGGATTAACGTCTTCCATTATTCCTGATGGCCTATAGAGCAGTTGTTCATGATTCTACAAAGCTCACTCCAACCAGTCTTCGAAAGGGAACTTCGTTTACCCTGTGATTTGGTGTTCGGGTCACCAAGTGCCGAAGAGAAAGAAGCTCAAGATTATGCGGACGAGTTACGGGACAGCTTCTTCAAAATCTATGAAACGGCTAGGAAGAGAATAAAGTTGGCAAGTAATAAAATGAAGGCTCGCTATGACCTAAGAGCAAATTCGATGGGATTTAAATAAAGACAACAAAAGAAAGGTGTGTCTCCCAAGTTGACACCATCTTGGGAAGGGCCATACAAGGTGATAAAAAGGATAAATGATGTGGTTTATAGAATCCAACGCAGTCCCAGAGCCAAGATGAAAGTCGTCCACTTAGAGAGGTTAAAGCCTTACAATGGTGAGGTTCCGCAAGTATTTAATCGGGACGATCAAATTTAAGAGGGGCATATTGTTACGAGCCCGTCTTTGTTGACCCTTTCTGTCGCGACAATGCGTCGGCCACAACTGGGACTGTCGGCGCGGAGACCAAAGAAAAGTTCCCGCAAGTTCTCGACCGTTCGAAAAGAGGGATATCGCCTTCGAGAATAAGGTCGAAGTATGATTTACAGGTATAAAAAGGACGGCGGTTGTGAGGAAAGACAGTCTTGATTTTAAAAGTGTATGAATTAAGAAATGTAAATAGTTATAAAGAGTTGTAAAAGTTGTATATCTAAGTAAATATCTAAGTGGTTAATAAGAGTAGAATTTATTGTATTGAAATAAACATTAATTTGTTACTGGAGAGTTTTAATCGCCGAACCCACAGAGGAACTAAAAGTTGTAACAATATAATATTTTAAGAAGGAAAATAAAAAGTCGAGTCTAATTAATTTTGTTTTTAAAATTTTTATAATTCATTTATTTAAAAATATTATATCAAAATGTCTTCATGTCCTAGACTTTATGCAAGCT
Source organism: Agelastica alni (assembly GCA_950111635.1). Lineage (NCBI taxonomy): Eukaryota > Metazoa > Arthropoda > Insecta > Coleoptera > Chrysomelidae > Agelastica > Agelastica alni. Next base: position 31,036,704 of record OX467718.1, on the reverse strand, counting down.
TTTTAGGAAAAGATATTTAACTATAAATACTTTTTTTAAAAAAAATCATTTGAATAATTATTTATTACTATTTTATTAATAATGTATTGTTATTTATTATAAGAGTGACATGTCATTATTTTACTTTTTGTTTTCGACGCAATATTTCAAATATGTCTAAATATTAAATCTATTGGATTTCGATGTATTACAAATGTAAAAGTACATCTACACATACATATCATTAGGAACTCTACGATTTAAAACTAATATTGGCACGTATACCTACAATGACAATAACAATAATTCAATATTAGAGTAATGGTATTTTAATAGGTAATAATTATTATTTTATGACAAATTAGTTATAATAAAATTAATTATCAAATAAACAGTGAATTTACATATGTAGGTACATAAAGTCACGCCTTTTTCCCATATGGGTAGGCAGAGACCACTTCCTTCCGCTTGCTACGGTTCTTACACAGTGAATTTAATAAAAAATATTCGCTATAAATAATTTCTCACCATTATTTTCGAAACAACCACAAATGACCAAATCTTTATTTTTTTACTAATGACAGAGTCGCATTTAAGGAGTTAAGTTGATTAACCCCCTGAAACAAATCGTGATTGCCTAATCCCTAGCAAAGAGAAACATTTTTTTTAACTTTTTAATAAAAAAGTTACCAAAACACAAACAGTACGGTAATGACTAAAGCACCAACCAGAAAGGGCTACTTAGCTTAATTATTCATTTATGTAATGAATCTATATTGCACAATAACATTTGTGTGCGTGTGTGTGTGTGTGTGTGTGTGGGCGCGTGTGCGCGTGTGTGTTTGTGTTTGTTATTATCCATTATAAACTTAGCAATTAACTTTGTATAGAACCAATTTTAAAAGTAGCTACTTCAAACTTCAAACTCTCCTTTGGTCCAGATCTTATCAAGAAATGTATCTTTACCTTGGCAAAGCCTTTACCTTTACAATCTCTTCTTGAAAACAGAGAAATTTCCCGAGTTATGAAAAGAGCTTTTTGACTCCAATTCATAAATCAGGTTCAAAATAAAATGTGGCAAACTATAGAGCCGGTTGCATCCAATCAGAAATGCCAAAATTATTAGACTTTCTCATTTCTGACAAGTTATCTTGGGATATAAAATTAATTATTAATAATAAACAGCAAGGATTTTTGACAGGCAGATCAACAGCAACTTATTTGGTTTTATATACATATTATTTGTTAACAGCATTTGAATATCGATCGCAAGTGGACTCGTTTTACACATACTTCACTAAGGCATTTGACAGAGTAAACCATAATCTTCTGTTGGCAAAATTAAATGCTATTGGCATTGATGGCCCTGTTCTATGGTGGTTTGAGAGTTTTCTATCTAATCGGGTTCAGTGTGTAAGAAGATATGTTGGTTCAATTTCTTCACTATTTTTTGTCCCATCAGAAGTACCTTAAGGTTCTCACCTTTGTCCAATATTATTTAATCTTTTTGTAAATGATATCGCAGAAGTTATAAATAATTTTCCCTTTTTCATGTTTGCAGACAATCTTAAAATCTTCAGAATTATCACCAAGCATAAGGGTGTTGGATTAGTGCAAAATGAACTTAATAATATCATGAGATAGTGTAACATAAATGACCTCAAACTTAACTCGAGCAAATATTTTAGATCATAAATTGACATTTTACTCGCATATATCATTACTATATGTTCTGAGCGTTTAAAATTTTGGGTCTTGTTAAGAGATCATCCATGCACTTTTTTGTACACTTCATTAAATTATTATACGGCTTATATGTAAGATCAAATGTTGAATACAATAATTGATTGTCTGATAAGAAATCTTTAAAGAAATATTGACACGGACAGAATTGAAAAAGTCTAACACAATTTTATTAGATTTGCTGTATACAAAATGGGTGTGATAAGAGGTTCTTATGATTATAACGAGATACTATAAATTTTAAATTTAAATACTTTAAAGCATCGTATATTAGAACTATCTCTCTGTTTCCTTCACAAATTAATTATTGGCACTGATTTGTTTAGAACAGTTAAAATTAATGCAAATACTAAAAAAACACGAGTTACTGAAGTTTTTAATATCCCTTTCCACAATACTGATTATGGCCAAAATGAATCCATTACTAGAGTACGAGTAATTAGGATTGTTGGAAATACACATTAAATATGGAAATTTTTAGTTCCTTTCTATATTCCTTTAAACGTCAAATAAAATGTCTAGAGTTTTAAAAATATTAGTTAGTTTTGTATTAAAATCAAATTTAATTGATTGTAAATTTTTTTTCTTTTTTTATTGTTTTTTATTGTTATATTATATTATATATTTTATTTATTGTAAAAGTTAAAATATTGTAATTTCAATTGTTATTCTTACTTTTTAATCTTATACTCACTATACACTGTATTTTATTTCTCATTATGAATGGCATGCTTTCGTCTGTTTTCTGTTTTATGTAAATAACGTAGGTTAAAATATATTTAGCTGTTTCAATTGTTATTTTCACTGACTTTCTATTTTTACACTCACTATACCCTGTATTTAAATTGGTACTTATATCCGTTAAAAATATAAAAAATTATTGACAAACTACATATTTCAATTAACATTTTTATCTGGTCTTATAAAATTTGATCACGATCAGTATCAATATCATTATGTATAATGACATTACGTTTAAACAGTCATTTATCATTACTTTCGTATTACTTTTTAACCACGATCATTTAAATTGACATAACTTTCATATTTGATAATAAATAATGGAATATTGATAGCGTACCCCATATGAACATTTCTAATGACAATGACAGTATCTTTATCACGAGCCAGTAATAATGACTTGAGTCAGAAAATCCAGATTTTCGTCATTACCATGCATAATTTCAGTATTGTCTTCCTTAAATGATCATTTCTAATTGATTTATAATGAGGTAATAACATTAAAACTGATCGTGCACGGTCCGTCGGACAATAAAATATCAAAGGATTTCCAATCGAAGAACCAGGATCCATTAAATTTGTTATTGGTTTAATCACCAAAATTGTTTAACAAATATTTTAAATATAAATTAAATGATATAGATAGCTTAAGATAAGAGATGTATAACCGTATATGCCTTTTTTCAAATAGTGCGATTTTGATGTTACTGATATCCAAATAGCATGTGCTATAAAATTAAACAGTAAATGCAAAAAATCCGAAAAATTTAGCGTATGCTCTTTCTATAGCAATTAAGAAAATTTTGCTCTCAAAAATGAAAACCTCAACTACGCCATGCTGTTAACTACTTTTTTGGATTTAAATATTGACAACATAATAGCAACTTATCGTTTTTGTATTTTTTCACGAAAAGATTCGCCAAAAGAAAAAGCCAACTTGGTGGTTTCTTTATTGTGTGACTATGTTAAAAAAATCATACTCAAATGAAAAAACTATTCAAATCAAAACTAATGTGATAGACAGAATAAAAGCAAAAAGGATAACTTATTTTAAAAAAGAACATAAATGTACAATTACACAAGTGTTTCCCATTGCACTTATTCGTATTCCGTCTTCGTCTATTTCTTTACAGTGTTAATGATCGCTCTTTCATAAATGGGAAACTTGAAAGCGTTATCAACCAATAAATTCAATTAAAACCTTTTCCATAAATTGTTCTCACATAACGCTTACTCTAATTGATATTGCGCATCGGATGAGGCGCAGTACAGTGCACACAGAAGAATTTTTGCTGATGTGGAGCGTTATTATTGAGACGCCATTACACCCGCTGAAAATTACTGATTAGTGTGCTTTATGGCCCCAATGATGATGCCGGCCACTATGAAACAAGCTAGTGCGCGACATAATCAATTTATTGCAGAATATTGTTACGAATTGTGGATGATGATTTATTATCGCCTCTGGTTATATTAAAATATTTGAAGAATTACATGCAGAAAGATAAGAATAAATTGTTTTTTTGTATTGAGTATTGTAAATTAAAGAAAAATTCTTGGCTAGAAGTCAGAAAGCCTATTGCGCTTTTATAGACTTGAAGAAGGCCTACGACAGAGTGGTGAGGAGTGAATTGTGGTCGACATTGTCTATGTATGGGGTGAACGGTAGTTTAATACGAGCACTGAAATCACTTTACGAGGATTCCACTGCTTGTGTCAGGATAAACGGAGCTTACACGGACTGGTTTAACATCGAAAAAGTTTTGAGACAGGGATGTGTGGCTTTGCCATTTAAATTATACATAGACGATTGTTTAAAATATTTGAAAAAGAGTGCGTATGGATTAAAAATGATTTGATCATCAAATGCCTTCTTTACGCCGATGATCAAGTCATATAAGCGTCATCTGAAGAGGTTAATGTTATGCTGCGGAAATGAGTAGTCTGAGAAGTATAGCTGAAGTTGGATAAAGTAAAGAATTGTGAAATAAGAGAACGCTGTAGTGTAAAAGTAGATAAAGAATGATAAAGGAATGCTTAGATGGTTTGGACACGTAGTAAGGATGGATAGAAGGATAATGAAACAAATTTATAAGGCGAGTGTAAGTGAACAAGTCGGTATTGGTCGACCTCGGCGAACATCGATCAGATCAACGTTGTTTTGAAGAAAGACCAAGTCTAGAGTACCAACAATCGACGAGCATATATGAGAGCACTGATAAAAGTAGAGGAAGCAAAAGATGTGTGTGAGAACCATTACGAAAGTGGAAGGAAGTGGTCTCTGCCTACTCCTATGGGAAAAAGGCGTGACTATATGTATGTATGTTATGTTAGTGATTCGCTCAAAACTCAAAAATCAGGTATGTAATTATTTTGACAAATTATTTTACCAATTTTTTTAATTATTTATAATTGTATAAACTTGCTTATTTTTTTTCAGAAACTAACGAAGAAGGTGATATTGACGCCGATCATGCCATCGACTGGAGGAGAAGTGACGAAGAAAATAAAAATATCGACGACAATGATGAAATTTATAAAAACAATTAAATATTTTTTTATATATAATACCTAATACTTTTTTTGTATTTTATAATATTAAAATAACATTTTTTACCTTATATAACATGAATATAAACGTAATAAAATTATTTTTTTATTGGATATCTTAATAGATCGCAATCGACTAAGCATTCGCGCTTGCACCTACAGTGGACTTTCAATGTGGCTAGCTAGATGGTAAAACCATTAAAACTGTCCGGCTATTGAGGTAACATTTTTTTATCGGTCCCCAAGTAACATACATAAAATTTAGGTTTTATACTATAACGAAAGTATAATTTTAATTTATAAGTTATAAGTTTATAAGTTAAGGGTTGCCTGGCAGGGGGTAGGAACTGTCATAAGTTTCCGGCAATGAATGACGAGATTTCCAAAGTTATCCCGAAGAAAATATAAAAAAATTGAGCTATATACTTAACGAATTTAAGGTACTATTTTATACACCTTTACTACCTGTTACCTGCCCAAGTAACCACAACCCAAACTCTATAGTCGCTGGTCGTTTTTACCTGTATAGGGACTACTTCATCCCCAATTGCTACGTTTCTTACATACGTATTTTGCTTCTTCTACTATCATTAGCACTTTCATACATGCTCGTCGGCTGCTGGTACTCTTGACCTGACCTTTCGATCTGATCGAGATAAGTTCGTCTAAATGACCTCTACTGACTTGCCCATTTATACTTGCCTTATAAATCTGTTTCGTCAATCTTCTTTTATCCATCCTCTCTACGTGTCCAATTTATCTAAGCATTACTTTATCTATCTTAGTAAGTACAACTTATTTCACACCACAGCGTTCCCTTGTCACACTATTTACCACTTCAGAGTTACTATAGATGAACTTCTTAGACTACTCACCTCCGCAATATTGATCTTACTTACATGCTTTTTCTGCCAAATTCAATATTCACTACCATACATAAGTGTAGGGACCCACACTCCTCTTTTCACAGCCAGATGTGCCTTCTTTGACACGTTTTAGCTGTTCACAAAGTTATGCTGTGCCCCATCCATTTGTTTCCTTCCAACACCCTTTGCTTAATATCACATCATCTTTACCTTAAAACTTTGAAACTAAGCACACAAACTCTTTTATTTGTTTTACACTTTCTCCTTTAATCAGTATCTCGCAGTTTGTCATGCTTTCTTCTCATTTAAAAACCATTACCTTCGTTTTGCCTACATACACTTTCATCCCTCTAATTTTTATGGCTTCATGCATAATATTAATCATTGCCTGCATCTCCTCCTTTGATGATGCTAATATGACTTGATCATTGGATTAAATAAGGCATTTGACAATCAAACCATTCATGATTAATCATTCCCAATCCATACGCACAAACAGCAATGGCGAAGCTACACATCCCTATCTAACACACCTTTTTAATGTTAAAATAGTCTGTGTAAGCCCCGTTTATCCTGACACAAGCAGTGGAATGCTCGTCCCATAGATAGACAATTTCAAACAGTATTCATTCCTCACAACTCTCTCATAAGCCTTTTCCAAGTCTACAAAAGCGCAGTAAACCTTTTGACTTTAAGCCAAGAATTTTTTAGCTATGCTTCGTAAGGAAAAGACCTACCATGAATCCTTTCCTAAATCCCGCTTACACATCTGATATCTTATCAGTTTCATTCATCATTCCAATATTAACCGTGTTATTGCTGATTTGCAGCTTCAGTAGTTCGAAAATTGGACTCTTCGAACTTACGAAGGTACATGTTTCTTTGAAAGTATTTTTATTTGACTGACAATGAAACTGATTTCGTCTGCAATTAATATACACTAACATTTTTAAACACTGAGAGTTTTAATACATTTTTGGCTGTATTTGCTTCTTTTTCATCTAATATTTGATTATACTTGCGGTAAATTTCTTGAAATATTTAACAATATTTAACAAAAGAAACCTTATAGATACAAATCATTTTGTTAAAAAGGTTCTTTAAATAATAAATTGGTAATCTTAAATTTTAATGCATTTTTTTTCGTTGTCATCAATATTATTAAATTTATAAGTTATTTTCTTTTTTTTTTTCTTAGCAATATTTTCCCTCTTATGTGTACACATTTTGACATTTAAAATAAGATTGTTGGCTACTAACTTCGTACTTGAATCTAGTAATTTAAGTAACGTATAGTGTTCTAAAAATAATTTGTCCTATTCCTTCCCTATTGTTTTTCTAAAAATAAACGTTGAAACTTAAGAATGTATTACGTGCGAAATAATGCTTGTGCGATATTTTTTTAGTATTTCTTTTGGCACAATGCTTTGGCACAATATTTTCTAAATAGATGTTTTTTCATTAAACAACTAATGTTTACTTTATTTATGGATTTTAAACAATGAGCTTAAAAACCGTATAGTTGTATAACCCATATTTTTGTTCGGCTAATAAAATGAATTTTATTAAAAACAGCCATTCCTTTTTAGTAATATTTAATTAAAATTAGTTTAAAACTTATCTTCAAATATTAACGTGTTAATAATTGAGAAGGGATAAATACGAATAATAAATAGACCCAAAAGAAAAAGCATAACAATTTAACTTTAAATGGCGATTTTCTGCATTTTTAATAAGATGGAGCTTCTCCTCACTACAAAATTCACTTGCAATAAAGTTGGTAATTAAGTCTAAAAAAGTGTTTCTAGTTTTTTACCAGATCTATTATTTCCTATGGATTTTGGTGTAAGTACTAAAACGGAATTTTCAATTAAAAAAAGATCCCTAGATAGTCTTTTCACAAAATTTAAGGTAAAAATTGGTCCAAATATGATTATAAATTGGTTTTTCTATCAATTGTATAGAAGCGGTGGACACGATACAGATGTTTCAACAGAATAAGAAGAACAATCGATAGTCTCACCATCAGAGGGTAATTGAACTAAGAAGTTGTATGTACCATAGATACCGGTGCATCAGTGTTCCTGGTACGCAGTGACATTCTTCAGTCAAAATGTGTGAAACCTACCACCTTCAACCTTGTTCGTCAAACAACGTCAAACAAGAAAATGCACCAATAAGAGGAGAGACTGAAGTCAAATTTACTCTTGGACGACTTAATATCGTGGATACAGTATTATGTCGCAGATATAGAAGATTAATTCATTCTCGGAATGAATTTAATCAGCGAGTATGGGTTCTCATTTAACGGTGCAAAAAATACCATAAGATTTGGAGGAAAAGAATTTATCTTGACGACCCCAGCTAAAAGAATGGAACCTGTAAAGCTGCAAATGGCAAAGTCTGTAAGAATTCCAGGACTTTCCAAGAAGATAGTCTGTGCCCATAAACGTTTACTGCTTGCACTAGCCTTAGTTAGGACAGAACAGACTATTCCTGTAAAAGTTGCTAATGTGTACACCAAAGGAATAACACTTAAAGAAGGTGACATTATTGGAGCCCGTGAACTGTAACTTCGTTAACAAAGTGAGACGAAAGTAATTATCAGGACCAAAGAGAGGACTCCGACGAGGAAAATCATTAGGATTAAAGGGAAAACTCCGACATTGTATTGGGAAGTCTACAATAATCCTTAGGTCATCTATCGTTGAATGAATATAACGCTACCAAAAAATTCATCAGATCTGAAAGTGACATCTTCGATTCAACAACAATGGGACAAACCAAATTGGTCAACACAGGATTTATACTGGCCAAGCTTTTCCAATTCGACAACCACCAAGATGACTACCATTTGCGAAACAACAAAAAGTGGAAAAGCTGGTTAACAAGCCCTTAGTCTGCGCCGGTTGTGTAGGTTTCCAAAAAGGATGGATCCACAAGGTTTTGTGTGGACTACAGAAAATTGAATGATGTCACGAAGAAGTAAAGCTACCCATTACCCAAGATTTATGACACTTTGACAACACTGGCAGGTTCACGTTGGTTCTCAATACTAGATTTGAGGAGCGGGCATACATAAAGATGATAAAGAGAAGACTGCTTTTTTAACTGGAAATGGACTCTACCAGTTCAATGTGATGCCATTAGGATTATGTAATGCTCCAGCAACATTCAAAAGGCTAATGGAATTAACACTACGTGGATTTTTTGGGCCGCACAGTATTATTAGCAGGCATCCAAACATATGAGAAAAAGTAAGGAGCTTCTTGGGCCATTACCAGCGTTTTGTGAAAGCATTTGCTGATATTTCTGCACCCCTGCGCAAGTTGAAAAAATACCGAGGCAATTACATTGTGAACGATTGTGAAGGAGCATTCAAGAAATTGAAAGCTGCTCTTTGTTCCAGTCCAATCTTGGGCTTTTTACGACCAAAAGGCCTATTTATACTAGACACAGATGCAAGTAACAATGGAATTGGAGCTGTGTCAAGAGTAGGTAAATAGAATACTACAGCAAAATGTTAAGCAAACCTAAGAGGAAATAACATCAATTTAAATAGGCAAATTATTCACAAAAACAAGTTGCTTTATTATAATCATATAATTATTTTTAGCATATCTTTGCTGACTAATCTTATCAATGAAAACAATTTTTTACAATATTTTATTGTTTAATTAATTCGGTAATATAGGTAATAAATTAACTGTAGCAATAATAACAATTATTAAATTATTTTTATAAATTATTATTTATTACAGTAAATAAATTAATTAATTACAAATATATCATTTTGAAAATAAATGTGCCACATCGATGGCAATATGCCTAAGTTTTAACCTACAAAATCTTTCGTCTAAAATTAAAGCAGTGATATATTCTTGCAAGTTTTTTTTTTTAATTATTATTGAAAATATTTTCGAGCTAAAAATTACAAAAAAGGTAGGTATCACAATTAATAAAAATTAAAAAAATGTATATATTTTAAATAATAATGATTTTTTAAAATGTACTATTTGCAACGTTTCGATCATCAGAGCCATCATCAATTGACTTAATTTGTTTAAATTTTGAGCTAATTTTTTTATTTTACCAATATGTATCTAAACAAAGTTTTAATTAATTATATAACAAAATTAAGAACAATTGCATAAAAATAAAACAATTTATTATCACAGTTATTAACAAAAAATACAAACCCATAATAGCTATGATTATGTTTACAATTGACCGTTAAAATTTTTACTTCAAGATTTTGTCCACAAATATTTTTTTTTAATCTGCAATTTAAACGATTTTTTGATTTTAAATTGTGCTAGCAGAACCCAGCAGACGTTGTTCTGCCCGAACGTTGGCTTGCCTGCTTTGAGAATATCACTATCGAAATCCTCGACCCCAATAAAAAACATATACATGCCAATTTTCAAGGAATGAATACATTCTCCGTGTTCAAATATAGCAGAAAACCAATTTTCATAGGGATCGGTTAACCGATACAAAAGACGGTATGCTGTAGCACCACCTGGTGGAGAGCTGCAACAAAGTGAATAACGAAAACGAATTTTCCACGAACGAATACATATTATACATACATACACATTCTCGTAGGAGTAGGCAAAGACCACTTCCTTTCACTTGCTACGGTTCTTACGCACACCTTTCGCATCTTCTACATTTATCAGTGCTGCTCATAAAGTTAAGCAGGGCCCCATTTATTTGTTTCCTGCCAACACCCTTTGTTTAATATCACAGTGATACTTTCTATCTCTCCTTTCACAAAAAGGAAAAAGCTAGATTAGCTTCGGAAAGAGCATTCCATTTGCGTCGGAAGTGGGTGAGGTAAAGCACTGAGCTCCAACAAGATAAATTCTAAACTTGTATGGAATTACATTGAATCCCTGGAGTGCCTTGGTGCGAGCAACAGAGTGACTCTGCTGTGGGTACCTGGGCACCAGGGGTTAGAGGGCACCGAAGAAGCCGACATCCTCGCAAAACAGGGAGCCAAATCTGCCTTCACTGGACCAGAACCAGTCTTTGAAGTCGCTACAAGTACCGTCAAAACAATTATTTCGGACTGGGCGGAGAAAAAAAGACTCACGGACTGGTCCGATATACCAGGGTTGACTCACTCGAAGGCGTTCTTATCAAAACCCTTGAAAAACACAACCAAGCAGATCCTAGAATGGAGCAGGAACGACCTGCGAATTCTAACGGGACTGCTTAAAGGACACTGTCGTCTAAGACACCACCTGGGAAGGATAGATCTGAATCAACAAACGGACTGTCGGTTTTGCTGCTTGGAAGACGAAACTGTTGAACACATACTATGTTCATGCCCCAGCTTGGGAAGAATAAGGTTTAAGATATTTGGTTTTACCAACTTGGAACCTACCGATTTCAGAAAAATATTACCCCATACAACCATGAACTTCGTGAAAAGAGCTGAATTGTACGGTGAACTGTAACCTCTATGGGTGAGCCACAATAGACCTATTAAGGGTCGCAGTGGAGGGGCGACCTACGCCCCACTCACATGACACCTAACCTAACCCTTCCTTCAATATCACAGTGATACTTTCTGTCTCTCGTAAACTTTAAACTCGAGTATACAGCCTATTCACTTGTTTTAATTTTCTTCTTCAATCAGCACCTCACAGTTTGTTATACTTTTTTTTCTTTTAAAAACCATTACTTTTGTCTTGCTTGCATAAACTTTCATAGCTTTACTTCGTAAAGAAAATACCTAATCCATACATCTCCTTTCTTTCCTGAATTTCGCTTTCACATCCTATATCTTCCCATCAGTTGCATTCTTTACTCTTTTAATCAATACCTTTAGTCCAGTCACCTTAGCATAAGACCTATTCAAGAGGCGCACCCTCTGGCCAATTTTTTTATAGGTTATTTGGACCTACAAGAATATAGTCCTAAGTTTTCGGCCATTGCCGGGGTATATTTTAGCAATAAAAAATTGTTGAAAATTAAAAAATGGATATTTTTGACATATTTTTTTTTGAACCCGTCCTATCAAAAAAAGTTTCCAATAAAATGTGTTCATCATAACGTCCTCTGTAAAAAAGATCCCAAAAAAAAATTGTTATTTAAACGGTTAATGGCATATGAAAATGAAAATTCTACATTTCGTTTTTGCAACCGCAATCGGGTGTTTATCAACATATCGGTTTAAAACTCGTACATTATGTACAGGAGCCAAGAGAATCGTGCAAGATTTATCGATCTGCAAAATATAGTTTAGCAACAATCTGCGATCATAGAAAGATATTTGCCCTTCAATAGAATTTCCCGATTTTTTGATTTTTGCTTATAAACAATTAACAATTCCGACCAAAGTTGCAAAGATATCTGAAAAATTCTTGGACCATCTAACGCGTTTTTGGAAAACGAACAATTTAAAAAAAATTACAATATTTTGATTACCGCCCGAGATATGAATGTGTTTACGTTTGTTTAATGTTCTATTGTTGTAATAAAGATTTTTGCAAAATTCGAGTTCCTTAGCAATTCCTACGCTTCCGCTTCAATAAAATTATTTCCTTTCCGAGCAATTATGCCATCACAGTTATCTTGATTTATTTTGATGTATTGGAAATAATATTCTGGGCGTGCGATAAAAGTAGGGATGGCTCGTTACTCGTGGAACGTTATTTTGGAACGGTAAAACGCTTTGTAGCCTTATTAAAAGATACTGTTCCATTTTATTGGAAACTTTTTTGATAGGACGCGTTCCAAAAAATTATCTCAAAAATATCCATTTTTAAATTTTCAATAATTTTTTATTGCTAAAATATACCCCGGCAATGGCCGAAAACTCAGGACTATATTCTTGTAGGTCCAAACAATCTAAAAAAATTAGCCAGAGGGTGCGCCTCTTGAATAGAACTTCGTAAAATATGGCCTAAGGTGACTGGACTACTTTGCATACAGTTTGCCGGCGATGCTAAATAAGTTCAGTGGTTTTTGCAGTCCTGCTTGGAATCATTTTATTTGTTAAGCGGTACGATAACGGCCTTGCCCCTTTCTCCTGGTATGACGACGTTTCTCCAGCAATGTTTAAAAAGGCGGTACAGTAGACTAGCCACTACGCTCTGTTCAGCCTTTAGCATTTTAATCGTAATTCTGTCCCAATTTTATACAGTTCAACGCTTTTACAACCACTTGCATACTAATTTCACTTTCATTGTAACTTTTACTTATGTTTCTGAATGGTGCCTGCGCTTGTGTATCGTCTTTCTCAAATAAACTTTTGAAATATTCCTTTCATCTCTTTATAACGCATTTCCCTCCTCTCACTATACTAGCATCTTCGTTTCTGATTGTAAACTTCTTTACTTCTGTTACTATTTGCAGATAATATGCTATTATATTTATGTTTGCATCTCTTAAAGATTTTTTTTATAATACACTGAATAGTGCAGACGACCTTGTATCTTCCTGCCTAACTTCTTTAATTTTAAGTTTATTCCGATATTTTATTATATATTTTAACCATACAATCTGTTTCGTATAATTTCTTATTATTCTTATTAGTTTGTTATCGACTTTAAAGTAATCCAAAATTTTATAAAGCTCTTTTCTCCCAACTTTATCCTATTGTGGACTTTCCATATTCGTGGCATTCTGTCTGTATCTCTCTGGTCCGTAGTATCTACTCCTATCCTGCCAAAAACCACACTGATTCTCTCCTATTTTGTTATGTATTTCTTCTATTAATTTCGCCTACAGTTTGCTCAATTTATGCTAGAAAAACAAAACGAAAACCAGGATTTTCTTAATTACCTCCTTTTCACCGATGAGGTGACGTTTACCAGACGAGGTGTTTTTATTTGGAAAAACAATCATTTGTGGGACACCAAAAATCAGCATGTGAAACATTTTCAGCATGAATTCAAGGTAAATATTTGGTGTGATGTGATATCTGGTTTTTTTATTGGTCCTTTGGAACTTCCTTCTAATCTGAACGGGCCCCTCTACTTAAACTTCCTTAAACAACATTTAAACACACTACTAGAAGATGTACCACTAGCCATAAGGCGGAACATGTGGTTTATGCAAGACAAGGCGCCGCTACATTTTTCTCTACCAGTACAGCAATACCTGAATGAACATTTTCCTCACCGGTGGATTGGGCGTGGCAGTGAATTTGTTTGGCCACCTAGAAGTCCAGATTTAAACCCTCTAGACTTCTCAATATGGTCACAAATAAAGAACATAGTTTACAAAGATACAATTAATTCCATCGAAGAATTACGACAGAAAATTCAAGAAGCTGCTAATATTATTAAAAATTATCGACAAATGTTATTTAATATTCAAAGATCTTTAAGGAGACTCCTTACAAAGTGTATTGAAGTGGAAGGCGGGCATTTTGAGCATTTACTTTGAATTTTTTTTTTATTACTGTTACTGATTGTTATTCGTTGTCTTTACTGTTGTTACCCCGCATAGTAGTAATTTAAAGGAATAAATTCATTTCATAATAGACAAAATTCATAGAATGTTTAAAATGCAAATAACTCAAAAACTAATAGAGTTACATGAAATAAACAAGAGTACCCTTTATTCAAAATTGAACTGCCTTTTAGATATTTTAGTCATTTTAGCCATAACTCATTAGTCAAAAAAGATGTTGTAATTTACCTAAGTAACAGTAACTAACTAACGCCCTGTATGAAAAGTGCTAAATTAAGCATAAAATTCGTAATTTTCATGCCAAAAAACTTAAAGTTGCCAATTTTTAAAACGATGCTGCTTAAAATCACAAAATTATTAAGAAATTTCAAATTAAAATTCCAACTTTAAATACACTGTATCTCGTAAACCTGCAACATTTGTATAAGACATATTAAGCTTAATCGCCATATTTTGGTGTGTAGTATCTCCAGTTCAAAGATTGCCTATTCTTAATGAATCACCCTGTATAAGCCTGCGAGAGAATGAGATAGAATTCATTATACTGTGTTTCATACTTTTCGATCTTCTCTTTGTGCGCTGCTTCCTAGCCTTTCCCTCTTGTCTATTAAGGTTTGAGATATGTATACACCTCTATTTTGCCGAGCCAAACCGAGAGAACAAGCGTCGTATAGTGAGTGTTTATATTCATTCCATTCTTTTGAAGTTTAGTTTTCTTAAGTTTCACTTCTACTGCTTGTGAACTACACACACACACACATTTTTTTTACTTACCTTATCCAATGTTTAAAAAGTAATAATTTATCTGGATCTAAGTATTCGTCCTCAGCCTCGGGAACTGGTTCTTCTGCTGCTTCTGCGGGGGCTTCCTCGCTAGCTTGGGGCTCTTTTTCCGCATCAGGTGCTGCTACTTGTTGCCCCTTTTTCACAAGTGGTTTTAATGGTGCTTGTGGTGCATCATCATCTCCTCCTCCAAACCAGTCGTCATCAGCCATTTTTTGTTAATGCTTTAATTAAAAATAAAAAATATACATTATTTATTGATTTGTATATTTATTAGAACACATTTATATTTATTCAGAGCCAACAAGTTATTCTGAAAACAAAACAACACTGTGCAAAGCTCAAGTAAAAGAACTTTTTTGTGCGCTGCGCCTCCATAATATTTTTAGGTGCTAGGGCTATTCGCCTAATCGACCACTCAGTTCTAAAAAGTCTTTTTTCATAAGCTTCCTATAAGAGCAACTGTGATTCATTCTACGGAATATATCGAAAACTTTTCCGCACTATTTTCAATATTGTACCGAAAAAGTAAGCAAGGGGCATTGATTACAGTGACAGATGTCTAAGACTTCCAAACTGAAATGGTTCTGTCAAAAAATATGAATTTTATTACAATTTTAACTGGAAAATACTTTTAATTTTGGCCAATATCAAAAACTGTTAGGAAGAAAATTTATTTAGAATTCTTGACTAATTTTTAATAAATAAATATCTCTTTATTCAATAAAAGTTTGACAACCTTTACTTTTCCGAAGCCGTCCATCACAGTATCACAACAAGCCACAAGGCCTATGCCCTCCGAACCGCCGTTTTAACCTAACCTAACCTAACATACTTTTCCGAACTCTGTGTTTCAACATTTTGATGACAAATTGATATACTGACACATGACAAAATAAATTATACAATTATCAACAGTTATATTTTTATAGTTATTACGTACAGTACCTTACTCATAAAATCATTAATTCTTTTTTCTTAATGCATTATTAAAATATTGCAACACAGAAGTTAAGAAACATAAAGTTTGTTACATTTAATTAAAAGAAAAAAGAAAAAAAAATTTATTATAGAAATTAATTTACAATTCTAAATAATTGTTTTATTACAGACCCCGTACGTAAAAATTTTTGATACCTGATGATTGCATTTTAGGTTTTATGCCATAAAGAACTTTTAATAAAGAATGACTTGTTTTGTAAAAATATTAATAAAATTTTTGTCATATGCTGCGAACATAGGTATATGTATATGTATATATTTTATTTACTTTAATATTTTTACTTTTATTTTTTAATTAAATTATTTCAATCTTAAATTTTTTTATAAATGACGTTACTTTAATAAAAATAAAAATTAAATTATTTTCGGTAAATCCTTGAAATATTATTTACTCTACCAAATTTAACATTAACAAATTCGCAACTTGCATGTACCCACATACATTTTATTATTCAATTATAAAACAAATTTAAAATAATTTCCAAATTCATTTAACGAATAAATGATATAAAAATTCCACAATTTTTTGAAAGTTTTTTTTTAATTATTTTTGCCTTTTTTTAATTTATTCAAATCTTTAATAATGTACAAAAAATACAAAAATAAAAATTAAAAAGAAATTAAAGAAATATATATAATTTTTATGCAATAATACAACTTTTAATAATAATCCAATGACATTGTTAAATATTATTTTTGAATTTATAAAAAAAATCATAGAATCATTAAAACATTTGCCAAACAAAATTGTTATCAATGGAATTGTATCTAGAAAAAATAATGCAATGATTAACTAATAATGTTTAAGCATTTTTTTTAATAATTTCAGTAAAAAACATTTTGGTACCTAATCAAATCATTAGAGCTACATTAACAAAATTAAACAAATCATAACATACTAATAATCCATGATATATGGATCAAATGTATTGATAGTCGACAAAATAATTTTAGAATATTTTTTTTATCTTCTTATGTAATTACACACAAATCACTAACTAATAAAAATAACACCCACCTTAAACTAGAACAAATCGAATAGTTGAACTTGGAAGTAAGACTAGAAATAAAATAAAATTAACAACAGTTTTAAACGGTCCTGTCCTCTCCCCACTTTCCCCTTGCACCTTGCCAATTAATGTAAAAAAAAAATTAAAATCGCGGGCGAAGATATTTTACTTTTTTGGCCGGTAGGTACAGTGACGGCGTCTTATTTAGCACATTTTTCTTAAATTAAATTTTTTACCTTTAGTATTATATTTTATCTTCTGAATAATACCCAGTACGCATATCCTCAGTTAAGAGATGAACAAAGGCTCCTCGAAAGAATCTGTTTGCTGTTATAACCTACAAAACATAAATTCTCTCTATCATAACCTTCCATAAACATCACACATCTTTCATCCAAATACCAGAAATTTAGATCAAACGAATTTCAATCTGCATTCTCAAATCACCGTAATGGGTTCGGAGTGAAAGAAACACTCTAACCCGCATTCCACCTATGTGTCTCCTTGAACAATCTAACGAGAACCCCGTTAGAGAATACCTCAACACCATATTTAAATATCTTCTCTCAGCTTCATGTGAGAAGAGATGATGAAGTAGTCATTTAAAGTCATGGAGGATTAATGTCGAATATAAATATCGTAAAATTAAAATTTAAATAAGTTTTCCATGGTATTCCTGTGGAGATAAGTAGTCTGAGAAGAATAACCGGAGTGACTCGGTTAGATAAAGTGAAGAATAGTGAGATAAGGGAACGCTGTAGTGTGAAAGATCTGGTTACAAAGATAGACAAAGGAATGCTTAGATGGTTTGGACAAGTAGAGAGGATGGATGAAGGAAGACTGACGAAATAGATTTATAAGGTGAGTGTGAATGGGCAAATCGGTATTAGTCGATCTCAACGAACATATTTCGATCAGATCGACATTGTTTTAAAAAAAGGCCAGGTCAAGTGTATCAACAACCGACACTCATGTATGAGAGCACCGTGAAAAAAAGTGGTCTCTGCCTACCCCTACGGGAAAAAGGCGTGACTATATGTATGTATGTATGTATGTTATCTCCTGTCATTTCATAGATTTACTGATCTTAGAAGACCTGAGGTGCCATAGATACTTTCTCTTCTTACATAGATATTAACTTAGAATGCAAACATTGAATACCTATAAAATTATTACAGAAACTACTTCAAATTCAAACACTTTTTCCCGAAAAGGTTACAGAGACTTACACATTGCTTATTCCTAATTTTTGAAGATAAGTGCTGATATACATGTATCCACTTTTCCATTCGAAGTATTAATGGAAAATTTTTGACGTAATACCTCATTGCCAAACATATAAATCATCTTAGCGATACATACATTTTAAAAGAACTGTTAATAATTAAAGTACTCCCAAATATTTTGGTTATGGTAATATATACAGTGCAACAGAAGTAGCTTGGCGGGCGACTAGCCTCTAAAATAACAAATATTCGGCTGAATATACTTCACATTCGTAAACTTCTTCCTCCGATTGTACTTGAGACTCAAGATTGCTGAAAATTTCGTCGTTGCCGATCGGATCGTTATTCGAATATTTTCGTTGTGCGCAGATTATGTGTTTCTTCGCCCGCCAAGCTACTTATGTTGCACTGTACATACATATAGTCACCCCTTTTTCCGTAGGAGTAATGACAGGGGTAATGACCACTTCTTTTCAGTTGCTTTGGTTCGTACACACGTCTTTCGCTTCTTTTACTTTCATTGGCACATGCTTGTTGGTTGATGGAACTTTTGACTTGGTCTTTCTTGAAAACAAATTCGATTTGATCGAGTTACGTTCGCCTAGGTCGACATCTACCGACTTGCCCATTCACAATCTTCTTATAAATCTGTTTCGTCAATCTCCCTCTCAGATAATGATTAAATGACCTGATCATCGGCGTATAGGAGGCATTTGACGATCATTTATTCTCTATCCTTATGCACATTATCTTTTAAACAATCGCATATGTATGAGTTAAACAGCCATGGTAAAGTTAATCATCCCTGTGTAACACATTTTTCGATGTTAAACCAGTGTGTGTAAGCTCCGTTTATCCTGACACAATTAGGCTGCGTAGTAATCGCAATTTCACAATACACAGCTAAAAGAGATTGACAGATTTTCTAGCCTCGTACACCAATGTCCCACAAAGCTTTACAAAAAATATTGTCATGCCAAGCAGCCATGTACACCTTGCAGCCTTATAATCAGCTGCAAGATGACCAGGAATTACTTACAAAAAACTAAATGAACTACTCTATGGATTTAATGATAAAAGAGAGGAAAAATTGTTGAGAGGCAGGGAAATATTTTGTTTTAAAACAAACAGTAAAATAATCGAAATTCCAACTGATCATGACTCGGTGTAATGGGTTTATTGTTGTCTAGAATCAACTACAAAGAGAAAAAAACCGAAGAAAGAAAAATGTTTCAATTGGTAGACGGACGAAGAAAAGGAGAGTCCGGTGAATCGAACAAATTGTCCAACACTTCATCCGGCAAAGGTTAGACGTCACTCCAAAACAGGAATGCAAAGAAAAAATTAAAAACAGCAGTAAAGTTAAGGCTTGCGACACCTATATTGTGCAATCAACTTGTTTGTATTAATAACATGGTAACATATGAATATTAAACAATCTGTTTAATAACCACATTGTAAATTAAGCTCCGTAAAAAATACATTTTTACGCAAGATATTTCGGTTAACGTTGAACTAATGTTAAATTTTGAATTTTACGAATATTTATTTTTACTCGAATGTTAAGTAGGTACTATGTCGATGCAGCTGTTCAAAGTAATTGCACGTTTAAAGATGAATTTTAAGTTTAAGTTAATTAAAAAAAATAAATTATATATTTTATTTTGTAAACATTAAAAGGTCACACGAGACCTCATCCGTTCCACTTTTAAAGTCGAAAAAAATCCTTACGTGAATTACCCATAGAATATTAAAAGCCACAATAAGCTACGCTATTTAATTAATTCCTTGAAGTAAAAACTTTATGTTTACCATTAATCCTAATTATCCTTAACAACATTTTAAGTATACTTATAAAACAGTTGTAAGCTATTAGAGAGATATCGCAAGCGCATTTTTGGCATACGCTAATAGCGTAATGAGTAATTTTGACATGTACGCAAGCGCAAATTGAATACTACGATAATAGTGGATAAGGGCTTCCGCTATTTGGGTTGACACAAGGGGAGGTAGTAACGTGATACGATATTTTGATATTTGGGAACGAACATATAGATAATTCATAAAACAGAAACTTTTTAAAGTAAAAATATAAAGTATATACAACGGAATATTACTGATATACATACTTTATCTATGCAAAATAGTATATAAATCAGAAATATTTCCGATATATATACTTTTTCTTCGAAAAATAGTGAATCATATATACGGAGCAGATTTTTATTGTCTTTTTGGCGGATAAACCTACCTGTGGCTTTATTTTTATTTTAATTCTGGTAATTAAATTTAATATTTCTACTTATTACAATATATTATTTTAATTACTGTGCATGTTTACACTTTTATATTCTACTTATTAACCAACAAACTTCACTTGTCAGAATTAAGGTGGTCGATTTTACTTTTGCGATAACTCTCTTGTGTGCTGGGTTTAAAATGGTCCGTAACCACTATTTACGTCGTTGTACGGTAATACCGTTATCGCTTGCGATATATCTCTATTATGTTAATTTTTAAAACACTAAAAATAGTATAAAATTTTCATTTTCTTCTTTTAAATCTTACCAGTCTTTTTTATTATTTTTTATACAATATTGATTACCTAATTTCTTATTTTGTCAATTATTAATATTCTATTATTAATCTTTTTATTCTCCATTTTGATCACTTTTTTTAACATTTGAACATGTATGTTTATGTTATAATTCCCATGTCCCACGTAAAAACAACGTTTAACTAATTAAATATGAAGCTGTTGAAAAAGGAAATATATACGAATGCCTAGACAAATTTAAAAACATTAAATTGGACTAATTTAGGTACATCAAACCGTGTATTGGATTTTGAAAGAAATATCGTTGATGTAAAGAAAAAAGAGAATGTTACATATCTAATATATTAAGATCATCTGTAAATTTTCTTTAATAAAAGCATATTGTCTAGTCATGTACCTACCAGTTTACTTTATTTGATAACAAAAAATATTTGCATTTTTATATTTTGAAGAGTAAATTACAAATACTAGAAGTAACGATCAAAGTTTATTATGAATATAATATGTTACTTTTAGAGGGTAGAGGGTTACAAACATTTATAAAAAAAATGTATTTAAAACGCTTTTACATAATAACACTAAAAAAAATTTAATAAAAATGATTTATTTGATCATTTTTATAATTAAATAGAATCTTTTTAACTATCATATCAATAAAATATTAATATTTTTAAACTCTTATATGTAAATATAACAACAGCACAAGCAATTAAATGTTTTCAGAAGCGGCATATATGGGGCTTAAAGTTAACGAGGCCAAAACAAAATATATGCATGTCTCAAGATCAGGTAAAGCTAGGGTAGGACAAAATGTAATCATGGACACATACAACTTTTAAAATGTAAAACAATTCAAATACTTAGGGTCCACAATCACATCCGACAACGATATAAGTGAAGAACGCCTTAAGTCAGCCAACAAGTGCTTATAAGCCCTAAAGGATATACTATACAAATACGTGACTAGGAGAACGAAAATCAAAATGTACCAGACCATGATAAGACCCGTGGTATAGTACGGCTGCGAAACCTGGACTTTTACAGTGCGAAATGAGAAACTCATTCGAAGATTCGAGAAAAAAGTGCTGAGGAAAATTTTCGGACCCACCAAAAACCAGGATACGTGGAACTACCGAATCAAAACAAATGCAGAACTAAAACAAATATACAATCAGCCAGAACTGATTAACCTCATAAAGGCACAAAGGTTAAAATGGACAGGGCACGTACGAAGACAGCCAGAGGATAGAATGGTCCGCTTAATATGGGACAGACCACCAGAAGGAAGATGACCACTTGGAAGACCGAGATTAAGGTGGCGTGATAATATAATCTCGGACCTCCGGAAAATGGGTATCGGGAATGGTCTAGAAGTTATGGAAGACCGAGGCAGATAGAGGCAAATTGTTGCTTCATCCAAGGCCCATTAGGGGCTGTAGCGCTACGGAGTAAGTAAGTAAGTAAGAAAACTTTTTACTTATAGTTGACGTCTATTGTTATATTGTAGGTATTAGTTAAATTTAAGTCAAAAGTCATTGTAGTTAGATATATTATTTAAATACATTTTATTTATCCACATAATTTTTTTTATCCAGATAAATTTTCTTTTAAATTATACATAAAATAATCATAGTCTTTTCTTTAGAAATCTTAACTATTCTGTCAAATTATTCTCCTATTTTCCTATTGTAGGTATACATAGATATATCACGAACTAATTGTTTCAATAAGCAATGTTGCAAAATGTACTTTTTATAACGCTATATCCTTTGCCAAATCTATAACACAGTTATAAAAAATATTTTCTTCGTAAAATTATTGGTAAGATGCTTGAACAAACTTACGAAATTGTTACTAAGAAAACAATTTAACGTTATAATATAACTTTTTAAAATCTGTATGTATAATATAAGCAATAATTGTTGGAGAATATTGTACTATATAATGTCACAAATATCTGTATATAATTTTATAACCATTAAACATCCTTCAGTTTTTATTTTATTTTTGTGTAAATAAATCCTTTATTTTTTAATACCATTATGCCACCTCTCAAAAATATTCATCGAAGCATTTCCTCTACATGCTCTTTTAAATTTAGAACCTGTAATTGCGCAGGCCATGGCCATACTTTGATTAAATGGGCGCGTTACAGAGCACAGTTGTCTTAGGAAACATCTGCATAACATGGGCATCTTTTTGGAGAATCCAACATGTAGACTATATGGGGAAGGAGAGGAAACAGTATCCCACGTCATATTTGTTTGTGACACCCTCACTAGGTGACGCAGCCAGTATGGGGATGATACGACTCAGACTGATGCTGCACGGACTAGAAATTTGATACTAGGCCTGTTACATTTAACTATAAAGTTTATTCTTGATCAAGCTTAGCTAGGAGACTAGTTGACTTAGTGCCAACTAGGCCAAAAAGTGGTAGCAGTGGATCACTATAAGCTTAAAAGCTGCAGTGTGGGCTCCTCTAACCCGACCGCTTCTTACTAAACACAAAAAAAATACCTCCATACTATTATCATCAATAAAGCTTGATTGTTGCCGCAATATGTGATTTTCAATATGAAATGCTCTCTTATGGCTGCAGCATATGGAAGCACAATCAGTCGAAGTATTTCATCAATGTACCTTTTAGCATTTAAAAAATTTTAAGACTGATATCTTGATGGTCATTTCCATCTTAAGTAAGCTTCGTGCAGACGATTTATAATGGTTTCTTTCTGCAGCTAATTACAAAAAACGATCTTTATATCTTGTAAATCTCGTGCGTCCTATGTGTCTTTCAGATACATTTCCAGTTTCTACATAACTGGCATTCAAGCGAGAAATAACACATTTTCTTCGGTGTTTGAAACCGATAAAATATAGAATAATAAACATGTTTTTTTAATTTTTTGGTCAGTTTTTTTTTGTATCTAATTAATTTGCTAGGGTAATTTTCATGTGTTTAAAATAGTAAAATTAATTTTGTTGTTACGCCTATGAATACCAAGTAATGCTATTACATGAGTTGAATTTTTTTAGTAAGCTTCAAATAAATATGTACAAGGCGTTCATTACGTTGAAACAGTTTTGTTATGAAGGGAAATAATTTTCCACGGTTTATTTTATTAACTTCCAATCCAAAAATATATTAAATAATGAGATCTACCAGATCATAAATTTACGTAGTAATTAAATAAAAGAAGTAGGTATATTTAAAAATCAGCACGAATCTACTAAAAAAAGCAGATGTATATATATATATATATATACATATACCTACAATGTTTACAAAAAGCTATGATAAATAAATACTTAAAACGATTGCATAAACCTTAAATCAAAGGTTAATAAAAATTTAATAATATAATATTTTTAACATTGTTTGTAAAAATGCTGGTTTATTTTATTTATCACAAGACTGAAGGTTCTTAGAGGTGTGAAATTTTATTCTTTAGACAAATTGCATTAGGGTTTACCTTCTTCGACTAATCAAGATCCTTATTAACACACTCTTACATACATTAGACACCCTTGTTGTACTTTTGTGTAGATTTCGTCTTAATGAAATATTCATTAGAAAAGTATTAATGTTATACTTTATATTTTTTCCATTTAAATTAAAATAACAAGGATCTTAAAAAAAATACCTAAAAAATTACTTTTTTGAGTGTGTGGAAAAAAAGGAGTCTGACTTGAATTTTGTAAAAGGTAAAAAAATTTTAGAAAAAAATAACCTCAATTTTTGGTTCTAAATAGATTAACAAATAATCTTTTTAATATGGCTTTTTTGTTGGAACATATATATTTAATTTAAAACTTGTAAGAAAACAGCGTAAACAAAGATATAAGTTTCTTTAGGAATCCAGCAAGATTAGTTTGTTAATGTTATTACAAAAGCTGCGGGGATTGGTTAATTAAGTTTTCTTGAACATAACAATACGTCCTTATTAAAGTGTTTAGATCATTACTAACCCATTTTCGTTGTAACCTTGTATTTTATCCCATTGTATTGCCGTCTTGATTGTTTTGTTATCTATTAATGTCTCAATCTTATTTTACTACTGGCTTTATTATCGATCATGTGATTAATACAAAAAAGTAAAAGATTTCCCACGTGCATTGGTGCTGATTTATTTATAAAAAGGATATCTGAGATGCTTTAACGACAGATCCAAGTCTCCTAATAGCCTTGTTGCATTGACATTATCATTGGAATTAAGGTTGCTTCAAGCTATTTCAAGGATTGTTGTTTAAAGGTATGGGTTATTGCGTATAGTGAAGTTAAATTTGATAATTTGTCTAAAGTTCTTATAAATATATTATTTTAAACGAACAAATAAAACCGAGTTTTTATTTTATCAATTTTTAAACAGCTACAAAATCAAAGACCAGAGTGACTATTTTATTGTTTTCCAAAATATTTTTATCAACATTTTTATGTTTAAAAACTGTATATTCTACGATGATATATTGTTTAATAATTTTATGTTATAAAAAAGTAGGTTTTGTTTGATAATCGAAATAATTGCGTATTTTAATACGTCAGAAAGTGAAATTAATAAATCTATACAGAAGAAACAGTTGTACACAAAATGTTACGAGTAAATCAATACCATTTAAAGAATTTAAAATTTTAAATGAAATAACATAATTTCTTATTCACTAGGCTATAAAACATCTGGAAAATTTGTTGAGGAGCTGTACTAAATAACGATCAGTAATTAATAAAATTACGAGAACTTTTTGTTAGTTAAGCATTTGTGTAACAATTCCCAAGATTGATTTAATTTTTGGATCAGTTCCATGTGCTTTTCTATGAAATAAAAAAAAATTGGCAAACCGTAAAGAACAGTCATTAAAAAGAGTTATAGGTGGTAAGTATTAATAACTAATGAAATCTTCAAAAATTCCCACCCAAGCTTATATGTATATTCAGTTACTACCTTTAAATTTAATAAATCATAGGTAAAGTAGTTTTATTTAATATAAATCATATAAATAGTACAGTCCGTTTAAAATTTTATCGTAAATTAAAGTCGGTTTTTACAGTAAGTCCCGGTTTCAGGAAAAACGAAAAATAAGGTGAGTCTCCCTCTCTCTCTTCTTCATCTCTTTTTAAAAACTCTCTATAGTTTAATAGCATTACAGTTTTCTATAATTTTTGCATTACTATTCTCCGATTTTGGAAGTTATTTACCGGGTGATGCTTGTTAAAAAGTACAGATGTCGCGACTATCACTCTTTGCGTGGTTATTCAAGTGTACTTGGTAGGAGCGGGAGCTGTGAAACTGTCTGATCACAGACCTGCCCTATGTTGACGAGGGTCAACATCCCGAAACCGGTCCATAGATGGTAACTGCGATTAGATAAATTGAATAGCCCTTTCTCTTACTTAACAAGCATCTGTATATCTTGCTTCCTGTGATGGGGTAGTATACACCACTATACATCAAATGTAACTCAATGCCTGTTGCAGCATATAGCCTGAGGAGTAGTTGTTTCTGTATGTTATTTTCTAAGTATTTTTCAATTTGATTCCACTAACTTATGCAGCTTTTCACTTAGGGGCAACATATTAATTGGTCTGTACTGACTTGCTTACGTGGCCTTATTAATCTTTGGAATCGATATAATCGTGAATGTTTTCCAGCTGTCCGGGCAACATCCCTCCACTAGAGATCCATTAATTATTTTTTAAAATTTCTTTTTTATTGCATTAAACGATCTTTTTAGAATATCACTTGATATTCCTTCTTCCGTTCCCTTCTTTTTCGGGAGTCCCATTACTATCTTTACCAGTTCCTCTATTTTAACATAGTTAAAGTTTTCCATAATGCTATTAGTATTTATTTCAACCCCTGTTATGATACTTTTTTTATTAGGGCTTCCAGATGTATGTTGTTGTACTGAGTTAACTATGTTACTTATACTTTGCACATAATACACATTAAATTTATCTGCTATATTTCCTCCCATTATATCATCTAATATCTCCAAATCGATATTTTCTGTCTCTTTTACTCTTATTGCTTCTCCTTTAATTACTTCTTTTAATGTTTTTCACATCTTTGTAGGATCATTCTTATTATCATCTATAATCTTTTCATAATATTGCTTCTTGTTATCTCTGATTAATTTAACTACCACATTCTACTTTAAACTGCCGCCATTGATCTTCTGTGCTAGTGACAATTGCTACTTTATAAGTTTCATCTCTTCTTCTCGTTGCTTCTTTTATATCTTCAGAGTACCATTTTTTCCCTTCCCATACCCTTGGTATCCTACTATTCTTCTAGGTGCAAACGTTTCTATTGCTCCTACTATGTTATCAATAATTATTTTTGCTCTTTTCTTTACCTCTACCTCTTGTACTTATCTTGTTGTACTGCATAACCTCCTTATCTTCTTCTTAATCTAACGTCGAGAACCATGTGTAGTGATCACAAGTTAAGCTCAGGTGTTATTACTCTCGATGTTGTCGTGACGAGTTATATGTCTGAAGAAGTTCAGTATTCACGCTGATGCCAAGCTACTGAGACGGTTTGATGGTCCAATCTCGTTTAGCACTGACACATTGGTGTGATGTGCCGTCCACGGTATTCTTAGCATTCTTTGCCATACCCACATTTCAAAGGCGTCGACACGACGCCTGTCGGCTGCCTTTATAACCCATGTCTCGGAAGCGTACCAGAAAATGGAGAACACTAGAGCATGGACCAGTGATTTTTTGGTATTGATATCGATTTTTTTATATTTTATGTAATTGGCTCATTGCTGTTCGGCCAAGTTGAATACGACGGCGGATCTCCATCTCGCAGCTGCCGGAGGAGTGGATAAGGGCACCCAGATAAACAAACTGATCTACCACTTCACAGTTGACAATGTGATGTGGTCTGTTTGCTGTCTTATCCGATCTATCAACTATCAATACTTTAGATTTGGCATAGTTGATTTTTAGACTCTTTTGATATTCTCTCGAGTCGTTTTATTAATTCTGTAAGTTCTTCTGCTGAGTTAGCGATCAGAAGAGTGTCCTATACATGTCTTATACAAGTGTTGTAGGTTTACGAGATACAGGGTATTTAAAGTTGGAATTTTAATTTGAAATTTCTTAATAATTTTGTAGTTTTAGGCAGCATCGTCTTGAAAATTGGCAACTTTTGGCATGAAAATTACGAATTTTATGCTGAATTTAGTACTATTTATACAGGGCGTTAGTTACACCCTGTTACTTAGGTAAATTACAACATATCTTTTTTGCCTAATGAATTATGGCTAAAATGACTAAAAAATCTAAAGGTAGTCAATTTTGAATAAAAAAGGTACTCCTGTTTATTTCATGTAACTCCATCACTTTTTGAGTTATTTGCATTTTAAACATTCAGCGTAAAGACTTCTAAGCCACCGTTATTACATTGACTTTTTTTCAAGTAGGTTTGTGTCAGAACTTATCAGTTTTTCGTGTAAAAAAATATTTGAAAATTTCACTGTCACTAAGTAAGAGTGTATTATTTGTAGTAAAATAAGAAAATGCCACGACTTAATGAATTTTCCAACAGTGAAATGCGTGATATGATTTGTGTTTTTGCTCAGTCAAATTATAGTGGACTTGGTGCAGCCAGAAGATATTTAGAATCACACCCAAATCGAGGACAACCCAATCACAAACTGTTCAGACGTATTTATACCCGCCTAGGTGAGTATTTTCGTCCTAAAAGCTTAAATGGTGCTCCAAAAAATATCAACGTCGATGATGAAGAAGAGTATTTAGTTCGTATTTCGGAAAATCCAGATCTCAGTACTCGTCGGTTAAGTGCGGCAACAAGAATAAGCCTATCGTCTATCTGGAGAATTTTAAAGAAAAATAATCTCCGTCCAAAATTTGCTACCTCAAGATTTACCAGTTCACCTACAGTTTGCTCAATTTATGCTACATAAACAAAACGAAAACCAGGATTTTTCTAATTACCTCATTTTCACCGATATGGCGACGTTTACTAGATGAGGTGTTTTTAATTAAAAACAATAATTTTTGGGACTCCAAAATCCACATGCTCTAAAGAAACGACATTTTTAGCATGAATTCAAGGTAAATATTTGGTGTGGTATGATATCTGGTTTTTTTATTTATTGAACTTCCTCCTAATTTGAACGGGCCCCTCTATTTAAACTTCCTGTTTTCTCTGCCAGTATGGCAATACCTGAATGAACATTTTCCTCACCGGTGGATTGGGCGTGGCAGTGAATTTGTTTGGCCACCTAGAAGTCCAGATTTAAACCCTCTAGACTTCTCAATATTGTCACAAATGAAGGACATGGTTTACAAAGATATAATTAATATAAAAAAAGTCAATGTAATAACGGTGGCTTAGAAGTCTTTACGCTGAATGTTTAAAATGCAAATAACTCAAAAAGTGATGGAGTTACATGAAATAAACAGGAGTACCTTTTTTATTCAAAATTGACTACCTTTAGATTTTTTAGTCATTTTAGCCATAATTCATTAGGCAAAAAAGATATGTTGTAATTTACCCAAGTAACAGGGTGTAACTAACGCCCTGTATAAATAGTGCTAAATTCAGCATAAAATTCGTAATTTTCATGCCAAAAAACATAAAGTTGCCAATTTTCAAGACGATGCTGCCTAAAACTACAAAATTATTAAGAAATTTCAAATTAAAATTCCAACTTTAAATACCCTGCATCTCGTAAACCTGCAACATTTGTATAAGACATGTTAAGCTCAATCGCCAAATTTTAGTGTGTAGTATCTCCAGTTCAGAGAGTGCCCATTCTTAATGAATCACCCTGTATATTAAACAAGAGAAGTGATAAAATACACCCTTATTTAACTCCCTTTTTGATATCTGCTGTTCTGGAAATACGATTGTCAATTTTGATGACCGCTCTACTTAGTTCATAAAATTTTTTTATGAGATTTACCAGATGAGTAGGTACTCCTGCAACGCACAAGATTTCCTACAACTTTGACCATTTTACATTGTCGACAAAACACATGTACATTGGTGCATAGTATTCCCTGGCCTTCTCCATAAGTATTCGGACGTTTAGTATTTGTTTTCCTGTCTGTTAAGGTGCTATTTGGTGATCGAGGAAGTGAACCAACCGAGATCGAAGAACATACAGCATTATTTTGCTCGCATGTGAGATCAGGGAAACCAGACGATAATTGCTACAGTCCATCGTTGATCACTTCTTATGAATGGGTATTATAGTGTGTTGAAAATTAGTACTTCCAACTGTACAATTCCTCTCTGAGAAAATCCTTGATTTTTTAACACTACTCAGTACGGTGCTGAAACGTGCATTTATTATCCCTCAAGAACATTCCAAAATCGTCGCGCGCAATTGTAGCAATCAGCTACACGATCGTGTAATAACGACGATTACTATTTTTGACCAATAAAAACGCTGAATTCAACGCGAAAAAGAAGCCACGTTTAAACCGGCTTTCGGCCTTTCGTTCTTTTTCCCATTCCGACCGTCAAAAAATGCACAACGTCCGCCGCTAATAGCACGGCTTTCAAACACCACGTGGTAAAATGCAAATCAATGTAATCAGATAAAATAAATGAAATTCAAAGCTAACAAACCCTTTAGCCTATAGTAGGTAAAAAACCAATCGAGCCAATCGCAAATCTCAGAACTAAAATCTTAGAACTAAAAGTTAAACCGGGAGACTTAGTTTTATTGCGCAACGAGAACGCTCATAAATTAGATGCTAAGTATATCGGCCCGTTACGAGGTAACGAGGTGTGTTGGAGTAAATTGTAAAATAAGATCAAATCTAGACAAATTATTAACGGTTCACAAAAATAGATTAAAAAGGTACACCGACAGTGACATTTAAATAATGTGGTGCTGCACAAACACTTTCGCGCATTGTATGTATGCATAACGTTGTATAATAACATTTTGTATTTATTGTAATTAGATTTAAGGCCACTATAATTAATTAGCATGACGTCATGTAAACGTCATGCCCCGATCATCTAATGGTCAAATAATTTTTATGCACTATTTATCATATTTCACTTATTTTGTTTCATTAACCACTTTTTATACCAGTAAACAGGTAAAAAGGATTAGCTACCCTTACTACCTTCATACATTATACTCACATTTATACTTATAAGTTGTACATATATTAGATTAAGCGAACATTATATTAATAAGGAACATTGTAATTATAATCAACACACATGTCGCAAAAGAAAAACAAAACATATTATCATTCTTCTGGCGCAGGTCTGACATTTTTTTTCCATTTTTTTTGGTAAAAAGGGAAGATGTAGTGCCATTAGCCAGGAAAACATGCAAAAAGGTTTAATAAATGAACTCAGTTGACCGTTCACGGGAATAACTTTGAACTCACTTAGAACGTGTCGAGAGACACACGAAATAATGTTTATTGTTTATTAATCGTTCGTATTTATTTCGCAACCAGATGTATCGAAGAATAGAGTGTGTTATTGTTTTTACTTCGATCGGACGTTCGTTGCTCTACTTTGCAGCGACGGTCAAGATCACGATATTAAAATGTAGAATTGCTAAACTAAATTAAACATATTTTTAAGTTCAACGTTCTTTTTAATTAACGAGAGTTTTCCCGAAACTTCAACAAACCTACGAGCAAGGGACCTAACATTACACCATTATTAGCCAATTCACACAGTAATATCAAAGTTATTTTTAATAAAACACTCTTAACTTTGTAAAACTATTATGTAGCATATTTAATTATCTTTTAAACTTTATTTTAGTTTCTTGTACCTAAATCTTTTAGTTAATAATAAATACACATCCTGCCACCTTCCCCGTCGGTAGCGGTGGTGGGTGCACTGGTCACATGGCCAATTGTACCGGTGTCTTGCTACAATTTTTTATTTTCTTGGCGAATAATGTTTTATTAAAATATTTTATTATTTAAGTGGTAAATTAATTACACAAACAAAAATTTGAAAAAACAGTTGAAATTTTTTATGGATGGAGAGTGACTATCAAGTCATTTTTATTGTTATAGAAGACAATAAAATCCAATGGATACAAATATTTATTTACCTGAAACCTTAATCAAGACTGCATTGAAAACTTTTTCGAACAAATCGAAAATTGTTGTGGTAGTGCCCGGAATCCTACCCCTGTACAATTTAGCGGATCATTGAAAACAAATTTTCTACCAAGGTATTTTGAAACTGCCAATGGTGCAAATTGTATGAATGACTGAATTTTTCTTCCAAATTCACTACGTGTTGCAGTGATGTTCTTTCTCTGCCCACACCCACATATTATACTCCGTTTAAAGTTTTACCAACGATTACGAGAACATTAAAAGTTTGGAAGAAAGTATGTGTTAAATATTTAAACACTACCGACCTTACTAACTAAGAAATTGTATTTTGTAAACTAATAGTTTGTAAGAATGAAAAACCTCCATTTAGTGGTTTGGAAGTAATATATTGTTGTTTTCCCTTTAAAATTAAAAAAAAAAATTAAACAATAATCGAGATAAGGGTATCAGTAAATTAACAATATTAAAAAACTTGTAATTTTTTGCTGTGATTTTTTAAAATTAAGCAGTTTTTACCGTTTATAATTAACGGAAAAAATATTTTACAGATAGACCTCAAATTAACCAAACCTTTTTAATATGTGATTCTTAGTTGGTCGAATTTCTTTTTTATGTTAGTTTACAATGAACATATATATTATCTTTATTTGCTAAAACTACAGATTAAATATTTTTTAGTAATACAACGACTCTCTTTATATTTTACTTATGCGAAACCCCTCGTACACTAGAATTCGCTGGACGAAATCAAAAATCAAACGCTCGACGAAGAATGCGTCAATTGATATTTTATTATTTTAACTAACATGTGAACATGTTAACCCTTAGAGATTATTTGTTTATTGTCAACGCCACAGGGCTAACCAAAATCTGATCGACATATTTTTTATACTATTGGACTGCATTCTCGTATCTGGGACGACTTTGGTATTGTAAGCAATAATAAAAACGTATTCCACTCAAAAACTATATTTATCGTAAAGCGTATTCAAATTTCTATTCATTACAAAAAATGCGTCTGTACCCTTTTGTCTCTTCTCAAAGACTCCCTTACTACCTCTGTATCCGCGCCCTTTCTCGTCCTTTTCTATGGGTAATTAGCGTTTATAACTCAACCGATGGATCTTGTATACAGGGTGGATCCAAATATATCTTACAGTAGGATTCACAAATAAAAAAAATTGTAGGATTTTGTACCCCTCTATTTACCCCTCTTGTGTAAAGTACATATTTAAAAATAAATAATAAAATATATACATATATATATATATATATATTTATATATATATATATATATATATATATATATTTATATATATATATTTATATATATATAATTTATTTTTATTTCTTTTCTTGGGTTTGTGGTTACAAAATGAAAATATATAATTCACTTAATTTGACGTTTCGCCCCTTGATTGGGAGCTTTATTAATAAATTGGAAATGTTAACAATTTTTAATTTACACACACATTTCGGTGGTTTCATATAAAAACTAATATTCAAACGTATAGAAAACATATTATATTTGATAACAAATAGAATAAATTTCTGATATACGTGTGAAATCGAAAAAGTTTGCTTTTATTTTGTTTTTCTTTAATGCATTTATTTAATTAAACTATGGTAAATTTGGCTAAGATTTTTTATGACTTGTTTATCATTTACTGTATTTTTTTCTTTTCTTGTGTGTATTATTTTTTTAATGTTAATTTGTGATAATTTGAGTCTTGTGCTAGTATTTTTGTATTTTTAAAGTCGAATTCATGTTTTTCTATTATTTCATGTTTATGTAATGCTGTAGATGCATTTTTTGTATATTTGTGACCGTTTAGACGACTAGATATTGGGTGTCATACCTACATATCTTTTTGGGCAATTTAAGCATGGTACAGAGTAAACAACGTTCGATTTTTTATCGGTTTTTGTTTGGCTTTTTAGTTAGGTAAATATTGGGGATAAGGTGTTTTGAGCTTTATGACATACTTTTATGTTGTGTTTGGAAAATATGTATTTTAGAGTTTTTCTGAAAGTTGGTGGGTGTATGGCATGGCTATGTATTTAATTGGGTCTACTCCAGTTTTTGTGATGTTTTTTTGGGTGTTGTGTAACTTTAAATTTTCCTATCCAAAATTTCAAAGGTCGGATCTGGGCACATTCTATACATATTCAAGTGGTGGGAGTCTTCTCTTCTTCTACTTCTTCTTTTCTTTTTTCTCCTTCTTCTTCTCTTATTGCTGTTTCGAGAGATACCTGGCGTAGAGACTAGCTGTGATCGGCAGGGCAGTTCCCCCAGGATGGGGCCCTTTCATTGAGGTTGAATGTGCTGAGCTCTGCGATTGTCCTTAATGTGGATAGCTATGGTGCGTGATTTTTGATGTTGGACTGCATACGCGCTGTCCCGGTGGTAGGACGTCTGCTCGCCGGATGATTTGGACAGGTTTTGGTTTTGAAAATTATAGATTAGTACTTTTTTTTCCGCTGGATTTATTTCCAATTTTTTTGCTCCTTAATTTTATTTTATTTTATTTCGAATTGCTGCTTAAATTGTTAAGGTTAAAATTATTTCTTTACGCTATATGTAGTTAAAAATTGTCTAAATTTTTTTCTATCTTTATTTTAAATAAACCTGTATACATTATAGTTTTTTTATTTAATTGTTTTCCAAAAGATAAGAATCGGATTTTGCAAATAGGAGTTGACAATACGTTAATTAGTAAAGGGTACTAAATTTAGGGTAAACTATTGAATTTGTTTGGGGTACCTGTTTTTAGCGATTTTTGATTGCAAAAATCGTTTGGCGCACTTACGTGGTTTTCTTATTTTTTTTAGTTTGGTATTCGGAAAAAAAATGATTGTATAGATCCGTGAACTAACCTATACAATCCCCCAAATTGAATTCAATAGCGAAATCAAGTATCCACGAACCCCTGAGAATATCAGTAATAATCTTTATTAGTTTAGTAAATTAAGAAAATAATTTTCATAAGTTTTAGTAAATATTATATATCATATTTATTCAATTCGTAACAGTTGTTGTAGAACTTGTAGATGCGTTGTTTAAAAATTCGTTTTATATTGTGTACTGGGTAGTGATTGTTTTTTAGAGTATCTTTAACATGTTTTAAAATTTCTGGAGGGTATTCTGGAAACGTAAGTTTGATGGCTCTGTTTGTTAATCCAATAATTACACTATTTTTTTGTGAATTTGGATGAATGGAGTTGTAATTAAGGCATCTGCCAGACCATGTCTCTTTTTTATACAGTTTGGTTTGTATTTTGATGTTGCTTCTTATTAACGTTATATCTAGAAAATTAATTGTTTTGCTTTTTTCTGTTTCAATGGTAAATTGGAGTTTTGGATGAAAATTATTAAATGCGCATATTATTATTATTGATTTATATATATTTGATATATATTATTGATTTTATTTGACGGAATGGCAGTTATACAATCTTCAACAAAACGTTTAAAAAATTGAATCTTAAATTTGAAATCTTAATTTTTTAGTACGTTTTCTTCAAGATGTTACTTTATTAGTTGTTCTTAGGTTGAGGACATGTGAGAACCCATTGTACATCCATCTATTTGTTGAAAAAACTTATTTTGGTATATATATATATATATATATATATATATATATATTATGATATGATATTTTAATAAAAATAATATTTAAATAAAAATTTTATAATACTGTAAAGAATAAAAATTCAAAAATAGTTGACACCTAAATATTAATTTGGTTATAAAAACATTAAAAAGAATTTGATGGATAACTATAAAGAATGATGGATGTGTTCAGGATAAAACAGGGAGTTCAGTTAAAAAAAACTTATAAATTATTTTTATCTAAGAGTGTATAAAAATTTAAAACAGTGTAGAAACGAGTTTCTAAGGTTTTTTGTTGATTATAAAAAATAAAAATTGTTAGTATGTTAAGAATATTAAAGGAGAGCAGGCGTGTTTTTTGAAGATAGTAAGAAATCAATTTTAAAAAAGAGAGTAGATATTTTTTTTTGATAAAATATATTGTATTGTAAAAGTTGTTAAAAGTGTAAAGAAGATAATAATAATTTAAAATAGCAATAAAAAATAAAAGTGAAGGGCAGTTTCCCGAAAACAGTCAACAAGTTTGGAGTTCCTGGTGAGATCATCTGAGCTGGAGGAAGGGTGTCGAACGACAGAGAAATAAGTAGTGAGTTTGTTTGAAAAAAAAAGACATTATTTGGAAGGGAAAAACATTTATTTAAATATTTTGGACATAAAGTTGATAAATTTAAATTTTGTAATAATATTTGGTTTTTTTATATTTAGTAATTATATATTTTTGAATTTGTATGAATAAAAAAAAAAAAATTTGTAAAGTTTATAAATTTTTTTTTAACTGAACCACTCTGAGAGAAAGAGAAATTTAACAACGGGCAGAGAAGTAAGAATTAAAATCAATAATAATAATAAAGTCACATTAATCGCATCATTATAATATATATATATATATATATATATATATATATATATATATATATATATATATATATATATATATATATATATATATATATATATATATATATATATATATATATATTGTAAAGTTTTAAATGTCAGGTCTTAATTAAAAGAGAAAAAAAATAAATAAATAAAATGAACTTGTAAAATTAAGATTGTATTTTAAAATGTATAGAACTTTTTATTTAAAATATATATTTGTTAGGACGCCAATTGTTTTTCTTTAAAAAAAAAACAATAAAAAATATTTATTTATTTAATTATTAATTCATTAATTTCGATTTAGTAATTATTATTAAATAAATTATTGAATTATGAGCATAGACTTACTTAATCCCAGTAGTCGGTTCAAATTAAAAGAAAATATGTTTTTTAAAATATTAACTCGTTTATTACTATGAAAATTTAAAACATGGAACAACAAAGAAAAAAAATAGACAATCCACAACACAAACTTTAAAATAATCTTATAACTAAAGTAAAACTTTCACTCTCTCATTCAAACAAAATTATTTTTTAAATTATAAATACATTAACAACAACAAAAATAAATTTTAAAACAATAATTAATTGTACGTTAATTTAAAAGTCAATATCCGAAAACTTGGCAACGTGTTAAAAAACAAACTGTGTCAATGTCAACGTCAAAAGTGAATTCTTTATAGTTGGTTGGTCACAGGGCACGTTTGATTTTATTGAAAAATAAATTACCTTTTTACAATTTGAAGAGGAAATTTACCTTTTCGTCCTGTAAATTGTTGTAGATCTGGTGGGTCCTTCCTTTTAATACTATTATTCACTTTCTTTAAATGCACTGAGTTTTGTAATACTTCTTCACTTCAAAGAAAAAACTTTTTATAAAATTTAAAATGGCTACTGCCCCTTCAAGTAGATAAAATTATTATAACAATAATTTTTTAAAATTCCAGGATTATACGCTTATTTGCTGATACATTAACAAAACTGAACCAAAAAGAAGAACAGGTATTAGTGGATCGGTTGCTATTCTTAAGGCATATGATAGGCTTAGGTTTTCTCTTCTGAGTCGTAATGGTGGTTCCCCAGATTCACAGAGCATACCCTCAACTGGGCTTGTATGGTGAGCTCCTAATGCAATCCTAATTGCCGTATTTTGAATTGAATTCAGAGTTTTTAAAACGGTGTTTTTAGCCGAGCTGTATGCAACTGCTCCATAATCTAGTTTTGAACGGATTAACGTTTTATATAGTGCCATTAGGGTTTGGAAATCAGCCCCCCAGTCCTTGTAAGCTACACTTCTCATCAAATTTAGTCCGTTTTGTGTTGTCTGGCGAAGGTTGTGAATATGTTCTCTCCAAGGTAATTGCTTGTCTAGCTTCATTCCCAGAAAGAAAATTGAGTCTACGTATTCGATTGAGAAACCATATATACCATATATTTGTAATACTTAAAGTTCGGGTTGAACCGCGTCTAGAAATTTGTTTATTTCGACGTTTCTACCCGAACTTTAAGTATTACAAATATTCATGACCTATCCGGACATATATATATATATATATATATATATATATATATATATATATATATATATAAATAGTTTCATTTAAAAAAACACAACTTTGATATGTCACACTTTTTTTATCCACCCTGTAGACTCCAAAATAATTTTCTTTTGCAGCCTTAATCAATATACATATAATGAAATGGGGAAATTTCCGAAAAAATTATTGGTTTGGTTTACAGTGACGTGTCGTATGGGGTGACCCCTGTTTATATATATATATATATATATATATATATATATATATATATATATATATATATATGTACATCAAGAATCGACAGTAACTTGGTTTCACTATGCAGAACTTTTTAAAAAATATTATGGAAAGGCACCAACAATTGTAAACTTGGTAAATAATAGTCGCAAATGTAAAATATGACCTGTGATCAGGCTTGGTTTTGTTTACTATTTTTTAAAATTAAGATCGATTAAGTTTTTATACAAACTATCATTTCAATTAAATACGTTTTTACTTAAATTATTTGTTATCCCATTACAGTTTTAATTTGATCATTAGGTACGATGAAAAAAAACACAGTACAATTCTTCAAGACAACTAGTTGCTAAAATTGAACCATTGTTGCATTATGCAGGCAACCCACGTTGCGGATATTATTTTGGATTGTTGGAAAATTATGAAAATGGTTTATCGTTAGATAAAATTATAAAGAGTAAAGGTTAAGGGATTTATCTTATATGGGACTACTATTAAAAAAGTCGCAAAATGTCAGGTCAGAGAGGAAAGACCAAATCTATTGGTTCTAGGAAAAAACTTTAAAACTAAGAAATTTTTTTAAATAAACAGGGATTTTAAGTAATATTTTTATTTTACAAAACTAAATCTCAAAAAAAAAGGTTTGATATTAAATTTGTAAAGGGATGCTAATTTCACTACCTTATAATGTAACAGGAATGTTAAAAAATGTTTAATTAAATTTGAGAAAAAAAATTTAACTTATTTTTACTCACCGCCTTTTAGGGGTGATATCTCGAAAGGGGGTGGGCTGAGGAAATTTTATTATAGGAAAGGTCCATCATAATTTTATACGAGCAATCACCTGAATTTTTTCGCATGAATTTAGAAACACCCTGTATATTCTTAAGGATTTAGTAAATAATTCAGAGCCATTTTACTAGAAATAAATGACATATTTAATTTATAACGGTAAAAAGCAGACTGCACGACTGCACGTGGCACGTGTTCGAAATCGGAGCGCTTCACTTGTGGACTTGTACTCTTCTGAGGATCAGTCTGGAAAAAAGCGACTATTTACTCTGCTCGAACATGAAAACTCTGTTTTTGAGGGTAGCTACGACTGGTTTTTGAAATGGACAGCTGTAGCTACAAATCGAGCTTTTTGAGGCGAAGCCAAAGATGAACGCAAAAAAGAGAAAAGCAGTGGTAAAAGAATAAATAAATAATATAAACTTTTCTTTTAAAATGTTGTAAAGAAAATGATGACATTTGTTCGAAAGCAAATTTTCATGTTTTGGTTTGTCATTGAAGTTGTCGATCTTTAACGATGTAATTTAAGTAATTGCTCGTTTTTTTATCCAGCTTGTACTAAAATTGAGTTTTACTACTTTAACATGAAAATATGTCAATCAATATGGGATAAATGAAAAATATTGTGAACTAAATTATAAATTGTTTGTAAAAATTGGATTGGCTAGCTACAAAAGCCAAACAAATAACGCAAAAGGCAACGATTGAGGATGTAAACAAGGCAAAGAATAAGTATAAAAGGTTAAAAGGTGTGGCAAAAGAGGTTGTGGCAAGAAAGAAGAGTGATAAAGATGAATTTGATGGAAGATTATCTGACGATTTCCAGAACAATATTAAACTCTTCTGGAAGAACAGCCAGAGGTAAAAATACTACCTCGCAACTGGAAAAAATCAGAAACCAAGATGGTAGTATGGTTAACGGAGAGGAATGCGTTTTAAAGAGATGGAAGAAATACTTCGAGAGTTTATTTGAGAAAGAGGATACACAAGCACAGGACCCCCTCGGAGACATAAGTGAAAGTGAAATTAGTACGACAGAAATGAAATGCTAAAGACTGGACAAAGCGTGGTAACTAGTCTGCTGTATGTCTGCTGTACCACCTTTTTAATCTTGTTGGAGGAATGGTAGCGTACCAGACGACTGGTGCAAGGCCGTTATCGTGCCGCTTTACAAGGGAAAATGTTCGCAGCGGGACTGTAAGAACTAACGAGGTATTAGTTTACTCAGCATAGTCGGCAAATTGTATGCAAAGATATTGATTAAGAGAGTGACAAATGAAACTGAGAAGATGATATGGGATGTGCATGTATGATTTAGAAGAGGAATAATATGTATGGATCAGGTCTTTTCATTACGAGGTATAGTAGAAAAATTCTTGGCTAGAAGTCAGAAGGTATACTGCGGTTTTATAGACTTGGAAAAGGCCTATGAGAGAGTGGTGAGGAGTGAATTTTGGTCGAAATTGTCTATGTATGGGGTGAGCAGTAGTTTAATACGAGCACCATTAAAGATTTGGAGCGGCTAAATTTCCGCCCATACTTTGGCTTTGGACAGGTGCAATTCCGGTCCAAGGAAGCCAAGAAAGATCCGACATCGGTGGAAAAGCCGTAGTTTTCGGGGTTAACCGTTAGAACCAAAGAGTTAGGCAAATCTACCTCGGCGGCGACAGCGGGACTGAAGAGGCCGGCCAAAACTAGCAAAAAAGCCGAAATAGGGAAAAAAAACCTTCATGGTAAAGCGCCGACAAAAGGGTATACACCAGGACACCATTCGGGGAAGGAAAGTAAACCTCCCCACACTACCTTTAAGTAGGAATTGCTAATCACATCCAATTTCTTCAGGCGAACATCCAAAATGCTAGAGCGGCTTCATATATCCTCAGCAGGAGGTTCGCCAAGGAGCAACTCGATGTGGCACTAATCCAGGAAGTTATAAGTTAATTGCGTGTACTCTAGGTGGTAAGCCAAGAGCATGCATACTCATCAGGAGAAACATTAACTATTTTATGTTTTATGTAGTCGTCTGCTCTGCTTACTTCCCTGGAGACCGAAAAAACACCTTCCTCCAGCAGCAGTGCGAGATCTAGTCGTCTTCTGCAAGATAAAACAACAGGCAACTAATCATTGGATGCGACGCAAATTGCCACCATCTGGATTGGGGCAGCAACGACATCAATGAAAGAGGTGAAAACTTATATAATTATATAATAGGGAAAGGGCTAGCAGTGAACAACGTAGGCTCGGAACCAACCTTCGTGAACAGAATTCACGGAGAAGTTCTCGACATACCTATCAGTACATAGTTTTCTTCTTCTTCTTCTTGATCTCAGCGTCTCCCTCGGAGGTTGCTGATCAACAAGGCGATTCTAACTTTAGAGATGGCTGCGCGAAATAGTTCAACCGAGGAGAGGCCAAATCAGTCACATAGATTACGTAACCAGGAAATTCTGCGTCGTCCGATACTTCTGCGTCCCACGATCTTTCCTTGCATGATAAGTTAGATAATTTTGTATTTTGAATTACGCATGATGTGTCTAAGAAATTCTAGTTTTCTTTTTTGAATAGTAAATCAGATCTCCACTTCTTTTCCCATTCTATCGAGGACACATTGATTCGTAATGCGATCTATCCAGGATATTTTCAGTATGCGCCTGTACACCAACAACTCAAACGAT
The DNA here is from genome assembly GCA_950111635.1 of Agelastica alni. Classification (NCBI taxonomy): domain Eukaryota; kingdom Metazoa; phylum Arthropoda; class Insecta; order Coleoptera; family Chrysomelidae; genus Agelastica; species Agelastica alni. Next base: position 30,994,988 of record OX467718.1, on the reverse strand, counting down.
TCCAATCTCTTCGATGTTTCTTTATTTAGTGTCCATCCTTCAAGGCCATACAGTAGCACTGGGAAGACGTAACACCGCACCATTCTTATTCTCAAGCTTAATGAGAGATTCTGGGCTGTCAGCAACTTTTTTATTTTTATGAAAGTCGTCCTGGCTTGCTCAATTCTTGATAAAATTTTATCCTTGCGTTATATTTTTATTTATCGTCGTACCTAGGTATTTAAACTGATGAACTAGCTCAACCATCTTGTTCTCTATAGTTAGTTGACCTCTATTGTTGTTTCTTTTGGATACTATTAATTTTTTTGTTTAATGATGTATATGCTGAGTCCATAATCCTTACTTACCAGTGTCACTTTATCTACAAGTCTCTATAGATCTTCCAGGCAGCTTGCTATTAAGACGGTGTCTTCAGCGTACCTAATGTTATTGATAGTTCTACCATCGAAATATAGATTCTGAATAGATATTATACAGCATTGGAGAAAGAACACACCCCTGTGCCACGTCTTATTTGTTCTCTATAGAGTACTCTGCCAGCGGTCTCTCTACTGGCAAATTATGCCCGAGCTCAGCCGTAGAGGGTAGAAGAAAAAAAATATATAAAAGAGAGCCGCGCCACCGACTTAGACGGTTCAAGCCGGAAACCCCTAGGTCTTATAGGCACTAGCAGAGCCACACGATAAACAACTGAGATTATGGTGAACTAAATAAATCAAATTATAGCTAAAATATATTGGATACTTTACTCCTACAATAAATCAAAGTATACAGCTCAATAATAAAATTACAACAAATATAGTCAAAATTAACAGCTAACAATAAATCAAAGTACACAGTTCAATAATAAACTTATAACAAATATAGTCAAAATTAACAGCTAACAATAAATCAAAAATTCAAAATTTACAACTTTATAAAACAACCAAAACAAAAGTAAGAGTAACAAACCTTACCAAGTTACCAAAAAAAAACGTATATGAATCAACTCATTAATAACACTAAATCAAACGTTTACACAAGGCCGCTAACTCACTCATGTTTTTACCATTTATACAAAGATTTACACTGACAAAACAATCGAGCTTATTTAAAAATATTTTTACAATGGTTGTCTTTTAAAATATCATTATTGTAGGATATTTACAAATAAGTATGAAGAAAACATTTTTACTTGGACACAAAGAACTATTGAGAAGATTACTTTAATCAAAGTTCAGCCTTGGCAAATTATCCAATGCAATAAATAGTTTTCACCAATGTATTATATTAATAAATTAAAACAAAACTTAATCGTGGTGTCAAAAATAAGTCACATCGTAAAATATTCTAAAATAAATCACTTGTAACCTTTGGGTATACGAATGCACTACTCCTGTGGCCGGTTTGGTTATGGAACGGCACCTGCTAACTAACAATGGCTTCCCTCAAATAAATCCCGCATGCGGTTATTTTAACTTGACACCAAAATCAAAAATATCAACAACGAAGGTAAGATAGAATGGCCAAGTTAAAAATTAAATGGTTTTTCTTCAAAATCCAATTAAGATGGCCCAAATACAGCCAGATATGAAAAGAAAACCGTAGAGGTTCTGCACACTTGTTAATATCAAAAACTCGCCCCACGTTCTCACCACATCACTCCCAAGACTCTCACCCAACGACTAGCACTACTTCCCCAAGCCGGATATCAAGAAATGACACGGAACCGACGTCAACCAACAATATTCGCGAGTCCATGCTCCACACCAAGAATCGCGCTCGTCCGTGTTGATAGCCAGCCCCATTCACACAGAAATGCAAACCAAACAATAATATAACCGACAACACAAAACAATCAAGGCCAAAAACCAAATCAAAATCTAATAACGAAAACCCCCACTCAATCTCCAGCGATTAACAAAAATGCCACAGCCATTAACAATCGAATCCTATCACAACAAGGTATGCAACACTATTTACAACGAATGATATATTTAAGTTACAACAAAATACGGTACGCGACACTATTTACGAGTACCTGAGGAATACAAAACTATCAGAGACCCAATTATAATGGAACTGTAGAAGGGAAAAAAAGGCACGTTACACCTGTCTGACTCCCTTCTGTATGTTGATTTCTTCCGTTAAGACACTGTCACACTTAACTCTAGTAGTTTGTCCCCAGTAGAGATTGGATATTATTCGTATATCGAATCGATGCTGAGTTTTTGGAGTATATCTAGAACCTTTTCATGCTTAAAATTGTCAAACGCCTTGCTATAATCTATGAAACACATGAAGAGATCTTGATTTACATCCAAGCATCTCTGGGATAAGATATTAAGATCAAAAATGACCTCCCTGGTGCCCATCCCGTTACGGAATCCAAACTGTGTATCTGATGTTTCAGCCTCGCATTTATTATATATTCTAGTGTGTATAATTTTCAGAAAGATTTTTAAATTTTTTTTTAAAACGGTATAATGCATTGTAGCGTTATAAAAAAAATACCGTTTCAAAATAAAGTTCCACAAGTAACGACCCATCCCTACTTTTATCGCATGCGCACGATATTATTACCAATAAATTGGACGGAATAGGATCCTTCCTACACGTCAATCGAAATTGTGATGGCATAATTGCTCGTAAAGCGAATAATTTTATTGAATCCCATGGCCGGAAACGTGGGGATTGCTAAGGAACTAGAACTTTGCCAAAATCTTTATTACATCAACAAAAAAATTGAACAAACGTAAACACATTAGATGGTCCAAGAATTTTTCAGATATCTTTGCAACTTTGGTCGGAATTGTTAATTGTTTATAAGCAAAAATCTAAAATAGCAGAAAAACAGTATCTATTTTCAACAAATGTTTTTTCCAAATCGCTTGTGCATGATGATACGAAGCTCCTCGATTTTTTTCCACCCTGTGGGCCTTCGTCGGGAAATTCCATTGAAGGGCAAAGATTTTTCGATGATCGCAGATTGTTGCTAAACTATATCTCGCAGATTGATAAATCTTGCACGATTCTCTTGGGGTTTGGCTCCTGTACATAATGTACGAGTTTCAAACCGATATGTTGATAAACACCCGATTGCGGTTGCAAAAATGAAATGTAGAATTTTCATTTTCATTTGACATTAACCGCTTAATTAACAATGTTAGCACTTTATTTTTCATGACCTTTTTTCCAGAGGACGTTTTAAACACATTTTATTGAAAACCTTTTTAGATAGGACGCGTTCCAAAAATATCTATTGTTTTATTTTCAATAATTTTTTATTGGTGAAATATACCCCGGCAATGGCTGAAAATTCAGGGCTATATTCTTGTAGATCCAAATAATCTATAAAAAAATTGGCCAGAAGGTGCGCCTCTTGAATAGGTCTTATGCTAAGGTGACTGGACTATTTGCATTTAAAGGTAAGATTCGTAAATAATTTTACTTCGTCTATAATTTCCCCAATTTGGCATAAAATTATTAATTCAAGTAGTAAATTACCTTGAACCTCTCAATATCTCTTTTACCTATTTAATTCTTAATGCAATGGTCAATGCAATGTTGCCGGAGCGTTTTCATTGGATGGGCATGTTTGAATTTTAATACATTTTAATACAATTGACGAAGCCGTGGCGTCATATATTTACAAATCAATAATAACACCTAAACCTAAATAATTGTCAAATAACTCATTCTAAAATCAACAAAGCTCAGAACACCAAAATCGTTAACGAAACACACATAACTTTATGAAAGATATGTTATTTGTTCTTGTACAAGTGACGTACTGTGACGTCATCGTTTCGTCCAAATTTAAGTGCTATGAGGTACACTTCACCCATAAAGGAAGTCCTCGGACTTATGATTATTTTACTTAGAAACTGAACAATATCTCTTACTACTCATGTTCGCTGGATATTGATAGAAGTAAGGATACTGGTTTATTTTATCAGTTAAAAAATAACAAAGTAAATACTATAACCACTTCAAGTAAAAAGAAATGAAACAAATGATCTTAACAATGTTTTTCCTACTAGTGTTGTACCATCGAGCTTGAAAATACCCCATATAGTTATGGTTGTCAGAACTATCAATGTCACTGTCATAATAAGTTTTGAGGTTAAACTATTTTTGTCAGTAAATAATAGTGAATAATAAGTAAGGTATTTCAGACTAAACTAGAAAACATTTTAACTGTCATAATTAAAATTACTTATAATGTTCTACTAATCGACCTATTCGTATTCTTATTTTTTTCAAGGACTTATTATTGATTTTGGGAATGTATCTACAATATTTTTACATACATCTAATATAAATCTGGCAAACATTTTGATATTCTATACTATCACACATCTGTATAATAATGCTTAGTTGGTTTTTAATTTACATTAAAAGTTGTAACTGATAACTTCAGTGTGTGATATTAATCCAAGTGTTGAAATATTTATACATATATGTTTAAGTTTAAGACAGTCTTTGCAAAATTTTTGTTTTTAGGCTCTAAACAAAGAACATGACAGCTCAACAGTACTGTCTAAGATGGAATAATCATCAACCCAACTTTATATCTGTATTTTCTAGTCTGTTAAATAGTCAATCCCTTGTAGATGTTACATTGGCAGCTGAAGGCAAACAACTTCAGGCTCATAAAGTAGTTTTATCTGCTTGTAGCTCTTATTTTCAGGTAACTCTTTACTTATATGGTTGCACAAGCGATTTAACTAAGAGGTGATTATTCTGTTTCAACTTAACATTTCTTGTTTTCAGTCTTTATTTGCTACCAATCCATGTAAACATCCCATTGTAATTCTCAAAGATGTCAAATTTATGGATTTAAGAGTAATGGTAGATTTTATGTACCATGGTGAAGTAAGTGTCTCCCAAGAGCAACTACCTTGTATATTAAAAACAGCAGAAATGTTAAAAATTAAAGGTAATTATAATAATATAGCAAAATAGTTATAACATTTGCTTTCATAAAGACAAAGCATTAAATTTATTAATTTCAATTTTGCTAAAATTAGAATTTTCATTAAAAATTATAATAATATTAAATAACTCATAAATTTATCAAACAAAAAACATTTTTTACTTTTCCACTCACTACAAAATTCTGTGTTTAGTACATAAATGATTTAATCATCTGTAAATATTAACATACTACACTGAATTGACTTTATTAAGTACTAAAGAACAAACCCACAATAATTGAAAAATTACTGATGGAAGTTAATAGATTTAAATTCATTTTAACAGATAACAAACAATAACTTGTCATTTTATGTATTGTGATGAAGTAGAAAGTTAATTTGGTTTTAAGGAAGAGTAAAAATAAAAGGACAAGAGGAGTTTATTTATTTCTATATTTGTTACATGTTAAGTACAACTGTATAAATAACTAATCAACCCTCTTCAATTTTTTATGCTTTTAAATACAGTAATCCTAGAAATTAACCTGTAAATTTATTTTTTTTCATAATTTAGTAATTTAATTTTTTTGTTAAAGAGAATATTAAATCAACTACAAATTTTAGATTCAAATTTATTGGTAGGAACACAGGCACTGATAATTACTTTATCAATTAGGTATTCTAGCATTCATAATCTGTTATCTACACTATAGGTTTAACTGAAATTCCAATGGAGAATCCTTCTATTAAGTGTCAAAATCAGTCAGCAGAAAAATCAGACTTATCTACACAAAATGCCGAAAATTGGAGTTTAGAAGAAAACAGGCCTGCAAGCCCTTCTTCTCCTTCAAGTAAAAGGTTAGTTAATACACACTGTAAATTAGCTAACATAAAATAGGTAATAATATTTCAGTGGTTTTTAGGATAAAATTATTCCAACTTCTTGTTTTATCAAACTGATTGACATCCATTCAGGCATCCACAGTACTTTAATAGTTACTTTTTCCTTTTCTTTCTGATGAATTGTATTTTGAAAATAAATTAGTTATTCCAAATTTAAAGTCACTTGGTCCATATTCTTTATTTTAAAAAAAGTGGTATTCTTATAAATTTTAGGATGGCAATCATAATTACATTAATTTTTACAAAGAGTGAATATATTTTTAAACTTCATTTTCACTTATGTTTTAACACTTCTTAAAAAGTATCAACTTTACTTATCATCAATTAAGTACCTATGCCCAAGTTTGTGTATTTTTTATTTATTTGAAATGCACACAAATAAAGTTCTAAATACGGAAAAATTGAAAATTAAAGTTTGTCGTGAAAAACCCATTAGACATCCACTTTAGGCAAAACTACAATTTGGTACAATTGTACCAAATTCCAGTAACAAAATTACTTTCAGATCAATACCATTCCTTAAAAATTTGTCTCTGAAAATTATCAATGTATTCAAAAGTAAATCTAATATTAAAATATCACAAAGAAATATCCTCTCTATAAATAAAATATATACAAAATTAAAAGACAGAGAATGTGCACCAATGAGAAGCAATTTAGTTTATAATATACCTTGCATTTCTTGCAAAATAACTACATTGGACAAACGAGTCAAACTTTGAAATCTCGAATAGCTGGTCATAAAAGTAACTGTAGACTCCAGAAACTTTCTTGTGCACTCTCTGATCATGTAGTTAACCAAGATCACATACTGAATTATGATAATACAATAATTATATATCAAAAACAAAATTTAACAAAAAGACTCTTCTTAGAAATGGTTGCAATTAACAGTGACAACAATAATATTAATAAGAGATCTGACATCGACTAACTCGTACCTACTTACAAAAAATCTTTTGAAGTTGTTGATATATGTTGTATACTTATATTCTTCTTCTATATATATATATATATATATATATATATATATATTTATAAATATTTAATGAAATATATACCAGTCTTGGCATGAATGCTACAATCTTTACCAGTGTGAAGTTAGCAGCCCCTTTGGTTGCAACATAAATACAAAACGGTAAACATGTAGCGTTCTTTTCACGTACCTTGACAGATCCTGAACTATGGCATCCCTCTATAGAAAAAGAATGGGAAACAAAAACTTTCAAAATTGTGTACCTGTTAAATGACCTTAAATTTATTTTACAGCAAGTGGTTTTTTTGAAAAGCACAAAACGATTCACTTGCATGATTTTTAATAAAGAATGAATTTATTGTTATAATAATTTCGTTGAATGGACTGTTATAAATGCAAAAATTACTTTATCTATTTTTTAAACAAAGAATATCTGGCTCGAAGGACCAAATGTTAAGTACATTCGGCTCGTAGGACCAAATGTTACGTTATCTTGGCCTGAAGGACAAAAATGTTGCATATAGTGATATTTTATACAAATTTTGAGTAAAATAGGGACACGTAAGTTAAACATGCACTTACCATATTTGTTTATCTTTTGACATTCCAATTGTCCTTTCTGAACCGGAGGTGAGGCGGTACTACCACTATAATATTAAATTAAATTGGAGGCGGCGATAGCGGTTAGCGATAACGATTATTGCGGTAGCAGATAGCGGATTTGCGTGCGAATTTTAATATTGTAGTACAAAGCATTCCGTAGTACTCGAATGAATGGAATACCTTTTCCTTCTTCAGCTTAAGGGCATTAGAAGTGCGTAGTTCAACTTGAATTAAATGCGCGAAATATTTGAATGTGACATTTGAGTAATTAATAAAGTATTTGATTGAAGGCAATAAAATTATAATAACAATAAAGAACATAAATATAAAATCCTAGTAAACGAAGACTGAACAGTTACAAAGATAAATGGGTTAGGTTAGGTATCAATGAGTGGAGCGTAGTTCGCCCTTCCACTGCGACCCTTAGTAGGTCTGTTGTGGCTCACCCCTAGAGGTTACAGTTCACCTCACAATCCAGCACTTCTCAAGAAGTTCATGAATGTATAGGGTGAGATTTTCTTGAAATCGGTAGGTTCTAGGTTGGTACAACCTAATTTGTTGAACCTTCATTTTCTATAAATATAAACTACCCCTTAGACGGCTCCCAAATGAATCATCTTTTGGTATATTATTTATATGGCCACTGGAAGTATTTATACCAAAAATCAAGTTGGCTAAACATTTTTGAGGGTGTAAAATGAATTTTTCAAATTTTCCATAACTGTAAACTACCCCTTTAGACGGCACCCAAATCAATAATCTTTTGGCATATTATTCTTTTGTCCACTGGAAGTATCTATACCGAAAATCAAGTTGGCTTAACATTTTAGAGGGTGTTAAACGAATTTTTTTAATTTTCTATAAATATAAACTACTTCTTAGACGGCTTACAAATCAATCATCTCCTGGTATATTATTTTTATGTCCACTGGAAGTATTTATACCGAAAACTATGTTTGCTAAACATTTTAGAGGATGTTAAATGAATTTTTTAAATTTTCCATAACTATAAACTACCCCTTAGGCGGCACCCAGATCAATAATCTTTTGGTATATTATTTTTTTGTCCACTGGAAGTATCTTTACCGAAGATCAAGTAGGCTAAACATTTTAGAGGGTGTTAAACGAATTTTTTCATTTTTCTATAAATATAAACTACCCCTTAGACGCCTCCCAAATTAATCATCTCTTGGTAAAATATTTTTATGTTCACTGGAAGTATCTATACCAAAAATCAACTTTGTTAAAATTTTTAGAGGGTGTTAAATGAATTTTTCATAGCGATAAACTACCCCTTAGACGGCACCTAAATCAATCATCTTTTGGTATATTATTCTTTCGTCCACTGGAAGTATCTATACCAAAAATCAAGTTGGCTTAACATTTTAGAGGGTGTTAAATTCATTTTTTTAATTTTCTATAAATATAAACTACCCCTTAGACGGCTCCCAAATCAATCATCTTCTGGTATATTATTTCTATGTCCCAGGCCAGGGCATGAACATAGTATGTATTCAGCAGTTTTATCTTTCACGAGCAAAACAGACCTATCCTTCTGAGGTAGTATCTTAGACGACAGTGTCCTGTAAGCAGTCCTGTTAGCAGTCCTGTAAGCAGTCCTGTTGGAATTCGCAGGTCATTCCTGCTCCATTCTAGGATCTGCTTAGTTATGTTTCTCGAGTGTTTAGGTAAAAACACCTTCGAGTGAGTCAACCCTGGTATATCAGACCAGTGCGTGAGTCTTTTTCTCTTCACCCAGCCCGAAATAGTTGTTTTGGCGGCACTTAGTGACTCCAATAATCGGCTATAGTCTAGTGAACGCAGATTCGGCTCCATGTTTTGCGAGGGTGTCGACTTTTTCGTTTTCCTCCACCTCCTGGTGCCCAGGTACCTACAGTACTTCCAGTGGACATAAAAATAAGATACCAAGAGATGATTGATTTGTAATACGTCTAAGGGGTAATTTATATTTAAAGAAAATTGAAAAAATTTGTTTTGTTTTCGGTATAGATACTTCCAGTGGACAAAAGAATAATATGCCAAAAGATTATTGATTTGGGTGCTGTCTAAAGGGATAGTTTACAGTTATGGAAAATTTAAAATATTCATTTTACACCCTCAAAAATGTTTAGCTTACTTCATTTTTGGTATAAAACTTCCAGTGGCCATATAAATAATATACCAAAAGATGATTCATTTGGGAGCCGTCTAAGGGGTAGTTTATATTTATAGAAAATTAAAAAAATTCGTTTACCACCCTCTAAAATAGTTAGCCAACTTGATTTTTGGTATAGATACTTCCAGTAAACAAAAGAATAATATACCAAAAGATTATTGATTTGAGTGCCGTCTAAGGGATAGTATATAGATTTTTGGTATGGATACTTCCAGTAGACATAACAAAAATATACCAATAGATGTTTAATTTAGAAGCCGTCCAAGGGGTAGTTTATATTTATTTGGTTTAACACCCTCTAAAATGTTTAGCCAACTTCATTTTCGGTATAGATACTTGCAGTGGATATAAAAATAATATACCAGGAGATGATTGATTTGAGAGCCGTCTAATGGGTAATTTATATTTATAAAATATAAAAAAAATTCGTTTAACAACCTCTAAAATGTTTAGCCAACTTAATTTTTGGTATAAATACTTTCAGTGCACATAAAAATAATGTACCATTAGATGATTAATTTGGAATCTGGAAGATGTTAAAAATTATTTTCAATTTTTTATAAATATAAAGTACCCCTTAGACATCTCCAAAATCAATCATCTCATGGTTTATTATTTTTTTGTCCACTGGAAGTATCTATACCGAAAATAAATTTGGCTAAACATTTTAGAGAGTGTTAAATGAATTTTCCAAATTTTTTATAACTATAAACTACCCCTTAGACAGCACCCAAATAAATCATCTTCTAGTATACTATTCTTTTGTTCACTGGAAGTATCTATACCAAAAATCAAGTTGGCTTACCATTTCAGAGGGTGTTAAACAAATTTTTTCAATTTTCTATAAATATAAACAACCCTTTAAACGGCTTTCAAATTAATAATATTTTGGTATAATATTTTTTGTCCACTAAAAGTATCTATAACCAAAATCAAGTTGTTAAGCATTTTAGAGGGTGTTTAACGAATTTTTCCAATTTTCTATAAATATAAACTACCCCTTAGACGGCTCCCAAATTAATTATCTCCTGGTATATTATTTTTATGTCCACTGGAAGTATCTATACCAAAAATAAAGTTAGCTAAACATTTTAGAGGGTGTTAAATAAATTTTTCATAACCGTAAACTACCACTTAGACGGTACCCAAATCAATTTTCTTTTGTTATATTATTCTTTTGTTTACTGGAAGTATCTATACAAAAATCAAATTGGCTAACCATTTTTAGGGGTGCTAAACAAATTTTTTATTTTCTATAATTATAGACTTAGACGGCTTCCAAATCAATAATTTTCTGGTATATTATTTTTATGTCCACTGGAAGTATCTATATCAAAAATCAAGTTGGCTAAACATTTTAGAAAATGTTAAAAGAATTTTTTTAATTTTTTATAAATATAAACTACCCGTTGGACGGCTACCAAATTAATCATCTATTGGTATATTATTGTTATGTCCACTGGAAGTATGTATACCAAAATTCTATAAACTACCCCTTAGACGGCTCCCAAATTAATCATCTCTTGGTATATTATTTTTATGTCCACTGGAAGTATCTATACCAAAAATCAACTTGGTTAAACTTTTAGTTTTAGAAGAATAAGGTTCAACAAATTTGGTTGTACCAACCTAGAACCTACCGATTTCAAGAAAATCTCACCCTATACATTCATGAACTTCTTGAGAAGTGCTGGATTGTGAGGTGAACTGTAACCTCTAGGGGTGAGCCACAACAGACCTACTAAGGGTCGCAGTGGAAGGGCGAACTACGCTCCACTCATTGATACCTAACCTAACCCATTTATCTTTGTAACTGTTCAGTCTTCGTTTACTAGGATTTTATATTTATGTTCTTTATTGTTATTATAATTTTATTGCCTTCAATCAAATACTTTATTAATTACTCAAATGTCACATTTAAATATTTCGCGCATTTAATTCAAGTTGAACTACGCACTTCTAATGCCCTTAAGCTGAAGAAGGAAAAGGTATTCCATTCATTCGAGTACTACGGAATGCTTTGTACTACAATATTAAAATTCGCACGCAAATCCGCTATCTGCTACCGCAATAATCGTTATCGCTAACCGCTATCGCCGCCTCCAATTTAATTTAATATTATAGTGGTAGTACCGCCTCACCTCCGGTTCAGAAAGGACAATTGGAATGTCAAAAGATAAACAAATATGGTAAGTGCATGTTTAACTTACGTGTCCCTATTTTACTCAAAATTTGTATAAAATATCACTATATGCAACATTTTTGTCCTTCAGGCCAAGATAACGTAACATTTGGTCCTACGAGCCGAATGTACTTAACATTTGGTCCTTCGAGCCAGATATTCTTTGTTTAAAAAATAGATAAAGTAATTTTTGCATTTATAACAGTCCATTCAACGAAATTATTATAACAATAAATTCATTCTTTATTAACAATCATGCAAGTGAATCGTTTTGTGCTTTTCAAAAAAACCACTTGCTGTAAAATAAATTTAAGGTCATTTAACAGGTACACAATTTTGAAAGTTTTTGTTTCCCATTCTTTTTCTATAGAGGGATGCCATCGTTCAGGATCTGTCAAGGAACGTGAAAAGAACGCTACATGTTTACCGTTTTGTATTTATGTTGCAACCAGAGCGTGGTCTGAAGCACCTGTTTCCACAGTAAATACGGCATCATCTAGAACAGAGGTGAAAACTGCTTTTGCAATATCTGATTTTGACATTTCAAAATATTTTACTGTGTCTTCGTGTATAGGAAAGGTAGTGACAGTTGAAAGTGGATGAATTTTTTCTGAAAAATTCTTATCCATTTCAAGTAGTGTACAAACATTTCTAATGTTTTTTTTAAAGAAGGCATGTCAGTTGGTACTGGAAGTTTCATTAATGGTCTTAAGTATTTTTCATCTGTCCTTATCGTGTTATTTTCAATTGTGTATCCTAAGATTTATTGATTTTTGTCCAAATACGCATTTATTTTGGTTTAGTGTTAGTTTTTATTTTTTTTTGCATGCATAAATTTTTCAAGTTTTTTTCGTGGTCCTCTTTATTTTTGCCACACACGGTGATATCATCGAGATAAGCATATGTACCGGTCAAATTCTCTTCCAAAATTTAAAATTGTAAAGTTCTCTGTAAGGGAGCTACTTTGTTAGTGACACCGAATGGTATACGTGTAAACTGATATAAATTTCCACAAGCTTCAAAAGCAGTATATATTTTTTCGCTTGCAATAATTGGCACCTGGTGATGTGAGCTTTTGAGATCGATTTGACTGATTTGGCTACTTTCGATACTATCGATTCGATATTTGAAAGAGGATACGCATCTAAGTAAATTTGTTAATCGGTAAAGAATAATCTATAATCATTCAAGTCGCTGTCCTCCTTCAACGATAAGGACTTGAGCTCTCCATGGAGATATACTAGGCTCTATGACAACATCTTTGAGAAGCTTCTTTACTTCTTCTTTGATAAAAACTTCATCAGACTACTGTATCTTCTAGATTTTATAGCGATCGGTCAATACTCGTATCTGAAGATACATTATGAAATTTGGATACGGTGTAGCATTTGAAATTGCTACCTGTTAATTTTGCTTTTATATATATATAATAAATTTTTCATTTATTGGGCATTGTAGCATTTGAAATTGCTACCAGCTAATTTTGTTTTTTATATATAATAGTTTTTTATTTATTGGGCATTGTACTTACAGAGAACATTCAGTTTTGATATCAAATTCCTGAATAAAACATCTATTTCACTATTTCAAAACAAACATCACATATAGTTATATACTAGTAAATTTACGAGTTTCCAACACTAGGTAATACTCTTGCTTCTGACATTCTAAGGGCTGTTGAAAGTAATGTAATCAAGCTGCAGGAACCTTATGATTTCTGGCTGGATTTCTGGATTTCTGAAATTTAAGATAGTAAAGTCAATAAAAACATCCATTCACATGTGAGCAGGTGACATACCGTTGTGTTCTCTAGTATGATGAATTCTAGGCTATTGAAGGTTGTCCCAGGATTTTGTGGATTCTGAATGAGATCTCTAGGTATTTACTGGGTTTTTTTCTATTTTTTATAATATAATCTTAAAGGTTATATTTATTTATTTTCTAGACGTCGATGTCATTGTCTGATTGTCATAGTACTTCTTCCATAGAACTTCTGTCATCGATCTTCGGTCTCAAGTCGGTTAGCCGTTAATGTTTCGTGCCCATAGTAGAAAAGAAAGAAGAAGAATGGTCTTTTAGATTACATTCGATGGAATTCATTCTGTCAATCAATAGCATTTATGGTTCTGACCAATGAGAGGCTAGGAATTCAAAACTGGCGCTGATTTCATACAGGATGTGCAGTTTTTTCTGGCAACTGTTAGAAATAGAGGATGGTACCTGTCCTCGTGGTGGTCGATGAGTTCTTTTTCGGTGCGGCCATGATGAGGTGCGCTTGACTCGTTTTTGGGATTCTTTTTCGGTATTGAACCGGAAATTAACCCTTAGGGGGGAATCTACGAAGTGCCGTTTGGGGCCGAGTTCAAGTCGCACCCATCGTTAGTGGTTTTTTTGGAGCCTTATAAGGGGATTTGTGCCAAACACCGGTAGACTGCCATGCGGTAGGAACACCGCCATTTTGTCCTGATGTCCTGTTAGTCCGTTTAGTTCTGTTTGCTGTTTTGGATATCTTCTAGTTTTACCTCCCTTCTCAGAAGGTAAGTTATGACTTTTGAACTAGCAATGATATCGATCAGGTTGAAAATATACCTACTTTATTTTGTTGGTTTTTTATTTTGCACATGTTCTTTCATGAGACTATTTTTTGCTAGGGTGTTAGGGTACAGCTTAGCCCTCACCATCAGACTCCTGGTAATCGAACGACGACTCTTGTGGCAACTCTTGACTTTGGTCAAGATTCCCACGAGGACCAACACCGAGTCGCTTTTAAATCCTGGCCAGAGTCGACAGACATCCACCGGATGAGGACTAGTAGTAGCCGGTAGAGGCTGGAGACCTGCTGAGCTGCATCATCGACCCCTAGCTGACCTAGAAGGTTGAGCCTTTCTTCTTACCTTCTCTTCGTTTTGCTGTCTGTTTCCTGTATTCTTTCTGTCTTCGTTTTTGTGTCTTCAACTACATCAAGTGGACCTTGGATAGAGGCTACATATGTGGACCATTGGACCTTGACACCAGGTTTTTTTACACCTTCAGTGTTCTCTTACTTTTTGAGATTTATTTATAACTAATTTATCATATTAGTATTTATCGTACCATCATTTTTATTAATAACTAATTATTGATATCGTATATTATACCACCGTGATAAATTTATAAACTGTAATCTAAAGAGTTTTTGTGAAAGTCTCACATAGTACTATGTGACAGCAGATTCAGTCACAGGTTTATTTCTTACCATTATACCCCATTTTGGTAACTTTGAGCGGTATAACATCAGGTATATAAATGTATGTATTTTGCTATAATACATTAGTTAATATTGTTATATATATTATTTAATTGATGTAATTATTACTATAAGATACTCTGGTCTACAACATATTTTGCTTTGTCCACTTTGGTGTTTTTATTATATTCTTATATGTGATATGTTTTTTTATTCTCCTATTTGCCCAGCCCGAATATCTAAGAAAATTTAATACCATATCATTTTAGGTATTTTGTTGAAGATAGATATTTGGTTTTCTCAATTATCCAAATATAGTATAGCTATATCTAAATTGAGTGGCGCCTAATGAATTTGAATTTTCAATCTTAGAGCCATAAATAATTCGAACTCACTTATCTGTACTCCGGCGAACAGCTGCCGTCAGCACATTGTGTTCTATTTTTTTATTTCATATAATGAACATAATAAAGTAGGCCACAACGGGTGGTATACCTGTCGCTAACACGTTGCATATTTTAAGGTGCTCTTCACTACATCCAAATTTCAATTAAATAGACGAGTGATTCTTTAACAAATCATGACCGATTATGATATCAGCACAAAGATTTTTGACAATTAAGAGCGGTATTTGTTTATAAATGTGTCCTAGCTCGATCGCTGCAAAAGTTAACCCATTAACAAAGGAAGTATGAGTAGGTTAGGTTAGGTTAGGTATCATGTGAGTGGGGCGTGGTCGCCCCTCCACCGCGACCCTTAGTATGTCTATTGTGGCTCACCCATAGAGGTTACAGTTCACCGCAAAATCTAGCCCTTCTCACGAAGTGCATGGTTGTATAGGGTGAGATATTTTTGAAATCAGTAGGTTCTCGGTTGATGTAACCAAATATGTTGAACCTTATTTTTCCCAGGCCGGGGCATGAACATAGTATATGTTCAGCAGTTTCGTCTTCCACGCAGCAAAACCGACAGTCCGTTTGTTGGTTCAGACCTATCTTTCTGAGGTAGTATCTTAGACGACAGTGTGAGTAACTGAGGCAAGAGTTATAGTCTGACGGTATGGTTTAGTTTGAGATTTAAGGCTCGAGCAATATTTTTGTTAATGAAACTTACGAAACTGCCTGTATCTATCAATAAATTGACGCACCGTTGATTGTTTTAGACAACTCTACATCTTCGTCTGGATCGCTAGCATTTGCAGAGGGTTAGAGCTACGGCATACTTTTGCAAAATGTCCCTTCTTCCCACATCGTCGACAGGTGCTACGAAACGCAGGCGCAGGACATTTAACGCTTTGCACCCATGTATATTCTTTTTGATTACACTGTACTCTTCATTTACTTATCTATCTATTCGGAATTTTTTTTGTAAGCGAATTTTTTTAAAAATGCGCTAAAATTGCTTACTAGATACACTTAGTGTAAAACAAAATAAAAAAGCACCCCTACGATAAACATTTTTTTAATAGTCGCAAAAAGCGTAGACCTATCGTGTGGGCCGCGGATGGCCCGCACTGCGACTATTAGAAGGGGAAGGGATTATAGAAAGGAAATGATTGTGGACCCGCTTTTTGAAAAGTTGCAGGTCATAGTTCTCTGGAAAAACTGATTTTGGAAGCTTGTTCCATTGTCATTCTTGAGAGTAAATGGGTGAGACTGATCAGCGTGCCGAGTTCTTCGGCCGAATGTTGCCAATGGTGGTACAAGAGTTTTTATTTCTCGGGAGCATCTGCCATGGAAATATCTGTAGAGTAATGACTGGTCTGCAACTCTTCTTAGATATACTTCATATATTCATAGATATACTCAATGAAGGTTTAAGAAAGCAATTAAGAAATATTAGAAATGGGCTTAGGGGATGACAGACCGGCCAACCCGCTGTAATGATAAGACATGGTGTGCCGCCTATACGGCGACATACGAGTGCAAAGGGTAAACGTATTGTGGCGACTATACGGCGGCATACGAGCGCAACGGTCGTTGTTGTCTTGTTGCTAGGACATGTAAATGAATATCATTTATTGGTTTTACGTAAATTTTGTCCAATACTTCCATCGCAGTTGTATAAGACTCACATTCTTGTACTTGCACGTACACATTAGAATCTAAGTGGTTTAATAAAATCATTAGTTTCATAGTATCGGATGCGGAATTATCCAATTCGGCCTTTAGAAAGTTTGTAAACTGAATTTTCCAATGCTTCCATCTTGCTTTGGAGTTAGCATATTCTGGTAAGACGTCAAAACGTTCAGGGTGTAAATTAAATTAAAGAATAAAAGACCTGAATTTTGGGTTTTTTTTCATACTAACACGACTTATTTAACATGACGTATATCTAACATAATATAACCAATAGAAAAGAATACAAATGAAATATAATACAACCAATAAAAATAGATGTTAAATATAAAATAAACAATATAAAAAAGAAGATAACGAAGTTTTTATACTGCACCAAGGAGTACACTACATACACTTGGTTATAAGTTAATGTAAACCTACCCTTTCTGTTTGTTTAGTTAAGTTTACTCTGTTTATCTAGACTGTCTTATAAAAGTATTGTTTTATTAAACTTAATAACCATTGTTATTATTATTTAACATTTTAGGAGAAGATTAAAGAAAAATGTAATATGCAATCCAACTATAACAACAGAATCTGTAGAAGGTACATCAAATGAAATTTTGTTGAGCACAGTAGATAATGTTTTTGAAACAGTTTTGAAAACCGACGAAAACAGAAGTATGGAAGGTAACTCCCAAAAATATAATGGTATTCCCATAACCAGTATGCATCATTCAACTTCCCATCAAAGGGACACAGAACCTACTGCTCACCAAATAATAACGGTAAGTTGAAAAATATTAGTACACATAACAATAAGTTAGTATAAAATATTGTAATTTTTGTTTTTATTTAATTCTTATATATTTATGGTTATAAATAATATTTCTATAATTATTGTCTATTTTAATGTTTGGAGAGTTTGTTATCAATACATTAGATACATCTAATGAATTAAAAAATAAATAAACAAAGAAATACCTTACATATTTTTCAATTTCTTACCTTGTAATTATTTTCAACATGCTTATTAATGGTTTGTTCCAACTACCCGAAAAAAAATGTACAGTTAACGGTCATAGTTATGCACAATAACATGTTAACAACCTAACATGTTGCATTTTATATTACAAAATAGAAGATAAAAACAGAAACAGCTGACATATTTAAGAAATAATTATAAAATACGGGGTAGTCCATAAGTAATAGAGCTACACATAATAATATTGAGTTCCTGACATAAGAATATTGGGATTTATTACAAATATATTTAGTTGTAATGATAGAAATTAAATTATTTTAATTAAGTCCTTTTTTTATTACTTAGTTATCTTCATATTTTATTAAATATCTATTACCACGCGTAGCTCGGGATGCGAAAGCTCTCTCCATATTATCCTGTAGTTGGGCTTACCCTCTCATCTACGATTTAACAATGTTTGACAGAATTCAAGTCATTTTCACACCATTTTAGAAATTTTACGATTTTCTAAATAAAGTCGTTAAAAAGGGGTTTATTAAAATGAAAAATGTTATTCTCAATTTATATTTTTTTTTGTGTGAAATATGGAAACTCAACAATTGGAAAGCACCAGGCTACGACTTGATAACCGCACAAGTTCTCAAGAAGATGCCTAGAAAAGCCATTGTCTTCCTTACAACCATGCTGAGCCTGTGCTATATGGAAATACGCCCACAATAATGATTCACAAAAACGGCAAACCTCAGCAAGAATCTGTCATACAGACCGATCAGTCTATTTCCCATCATTAGCAAAATATTCGAAAGACTCTTGCTCAAAAGAATCCAAGACGAATATAACCTAGCAAACATCTTACGTAACTACCATTTTGGATTTCGAGAGAACATGTCTACCACCCATCAATCCCATAGATTAGTCATCACCATCGGCCAAATTCTAGAAAGAAAAGAGTATTGCAATAGAGTATTTCTGGACGTCTCTCAGGCTTTTGGTAAAGTATGGCATGCAGGACTGCTCTATAGGGTAAAAATACTCTTAACAACTTTTACATCATACTAAAGTCCTACCTAACCAAAAGACACTTCTCAGTCAAGCACAATGATTCCATAAAAGACAACCATCCCATAAAATGTGCCGCAAGCAAGCGTGTTAGGACTACTCTACCTCCTGTACATTAATGACCTGTCTGAAACAGACAACACAAAATCCAAATTATCAACCAAAAACAAGTTGCTGCTATACAAAGTAATGCTTAAACATATCTGGACATAGCGTGCAACTATAGGGCTGTGCAAAACCTACCAGAATAAAAACAATACAACGAATCCAGTCAAAAACATTGCGATCAATTGTTAATGCGTCCTGGTCATTAGCAATCAAACTCTCCTTGAAGACCTTCAAATTTCGTATATCACTGATGTAATAAGAACAGTTTCCACCAAATATCAAATGATATTAACTGGCCACCCAAACAACCAAATAGAAAATTTCTACAGGGACGGACCAATCAACCGAAGATTAAATAAAAACTGGCCCGAAGATCTTCAGTAACACCAAAAGTGATTAGTGCTTTATAAGTAAAAATGGCAATGGGCATTTTACTTCCAAGCTCAACAAATACAACTCTTTTACTAAATACTCTTGATGAAGTAGATTGTAAAACGACAATAAATGTTACAAAAAAATTGTGTTTGTATGAATAATAAAGATGAATTCGATAGGTTACCTGACGACTTCCGAAACAACATTAAATTCTTCTGAAAGTCTATAAGAACAGCCAGACGTAAAAATACGACCTCACAACTGGGCTACCAAGATGGTATTATAGTGAGAGGCGACAAATGTGTTCTAAAGAGATGGAAGGAATACTTTGAGAAAGAGGATACACAAGCGCAATCCCAATTCGGGGGCATGAGTAAAAGTTGCAATAAAAGTGAAATTAGTATGAAAGAGATTTTGGTGATAAACAGTATAAAATTGGGGAAATCTGTGGGGTACAACAGGATTATGGTTGAAATGCTGAAGGCTGGACAGTGCGTGTAGCTAATCTGATGTACCACCTTTTTAATCTTTGCTGGTGGTGCAAGGCAGTTATCATTCCGATTTATAAAGGAAAAGGTTCGCAGTAGGACTGCTAAAACTACCGAGGTATTACTTTACTTACGTCGTCGGAAAACTGTATGCGAAGGTATAGATTAAAAGAAATGAAATGAAACTAATGAGAATATATGGGATGTGCAAGGGGGATTTAGAAGAGGAAGAATCAGGTCTTTTCATTAAGGAACATAATCGAAAAATTCTTTGATACAAGCACTGAAATCACTTTACTGCTTGTTTCAGAATAAATGAAGCTTACACGGATTGGTTTAACATCGAAAAAGGTGTTAGACAGGGATGTGTGGCTTCATCATGGCTGTTTAACTTATACATAGACGATTGTCTAAAAGATTTGAAAGAGAGTACATATAAATTAAGAATGAAAGATTTGATCGTCAAATGCCTCCTTTACGCTGATGATAAGGTCATATTAGCATAATCTAAGGAGGAGTTGCTGGTGATGGTTAATATTATGCTCTAAAAATTAAAGGGATGATTAAAGGGATGTTAGCAAGACAGAAGTTATGGTTTTTGAAAGAGAAGATGGCATGACAAACTGAGAGGTGCTAATTGAAGGAGAAAGAGTGTTGGCAGGAAAACAAATGAATGGGGACCTGCATTACTTTATGAGCAGCTAGAACGTGTCAACAAAGGCATGACTGGCTGTGTATAGAGTGATGGTTCCTACACTTATGTATGGTAGTAAATGTTGGGCTTGACAAAAGAAGCATGAAAGTAGGATCAGTCTGAGAAGTATAGCCTCTGATGGATAAAGCGAGGAAGAAAGAAAATGTGGTAACCAAGATAGATAAAGGAATGCTTAGATGGTTTGAACACGTAAAGAGGATGGACGAAAGTAGATGACAAAACAGATTTATAAGGCGAGTGTGAATGGACAAGTCGGTAGAGGTCGAACTAGGCGATGGTATCTCGATCAGATCGAAATTGTTTTATAGAAAGGCCAGGTCAATAGTGCCAGCAACCGACGAGCATGAAAGTAGAAGTGGAAGACGTGTGTAAGAACCGTAGCAAGTGGAAAGAAGTGGTCTCTGCCTACCCCCACGGGAAAAATACGTTACTATATGTATGTATGCATGAAGGGGGTGCGTAATGAAAGTTGTTTAAAATAGTTAAGGTTTTTTATCTTTTAAATATTTATACTATAAAAAGTGATAGTCCTATTGATCACAACAGTTAACATTGTGATAACTTATTTCCGTTTTAATAAACTTTTAAAATTTTTTTCAGCAAGTAACTCCTCAAGATGTAAATGTAAATACTTCACAAAATTTAGAATGTTCACCTGTGGAAATTTCCCGTACTTGTACAACTAGTCAACCTCCAACTGGTAAGTGAAACATTTGGCATTTATATTAATTAATTTAAAAAAATGTGTATGATTTTTTATACATAATTGGAAAAATCTTCATTAATTTTTATTCAGTGATATTAGAAGTGTTACACTCAGAAAGAATAATTTCTTGAACTTGATTTTTTGGCATCAGAATGACTATAGGGGCATTTCATGTAAAGTAGACAGCAAAAAAAATGGGATGTACTGAAATTTATTCATATTAGACCTAAATGTACTTCTAGACGGCGTTAACATGTACAATTTTTTTTAAATATTAAAGGTGGTAATTTGCATAGAAAATTAACTGTTCTTTTTAATTTTTAAATCAGATTCAAAATGTAATTTTTTTCTTGTACAAAACCGAAAGTAAACATTGCTAATAATTATATTAATAATTTCGACATTTTTTTTAAATTATTTTAATTACAAAACAAAGCTAAAAATAAATCAATTTTACCAATAAAGTTTTAAAATGGAATCTATATTAGTTTAGGAGGTACATTAAAGTACCTACATACGTGTCGCACTAATTGTGGTACATGGCGCTTGCTTGGGTCGCATTAAAACGTTGATACTGTTATGATATTTAGTCTTGGGTTCGTTAATTTAAAACACTCAGTACAAAAACTAAACAATTTATTGTAATCTTTCTTTATATAATGCAATTAACTCTTAAAATCACTTAGATATTCACTTTACAAGTCTTTATGTTCACAAAACTACACTTCAAATTAATTTTTTTGAAAAATTTTTCTCAAAAGCTATATCTTCTCACGGATGGTGGTTCTTAAATAAAACCAAATATTATTTCTCGAAATAACTTCCTCATTCTCGATCAAACATACATCGCGGGTCTCCAATTGTAAGGCGTTTGATACTATCGAAAAGCCATAAATCATAAGGTTTCTTTTTGTAAAAAATCACCGTCGCCACTAGTTACATAATGGGCTCCAGAGCCATTATATTTAATTATTGCGCTTTTATAGACTTGGAAAAGGCCTATGACAGAGATGAGGAGTGAATTGTGGTCGACATTGTGTATGTATGGGGTGAGCGGTAGTTTAAAACGAGCACTGAATTCTCTTTACGAGGATTTAACTGCTTGTGTCAGGATAAACAGAGCTTGCACGGACTGGTTTAACGTCGAAATGGGTGTGACAGGAATGTGTGGCTTCGCCATGGCTGTTTAACTTATACATAGACGATTGTTTAAAAGATTTGAAAGAGAGTGCATATGGATTGAAAATGAATGATTTGATCGTCAAATGCCTTCTTTACGCAGATGTTCAAGTCATATTAGCGTTATCTGAAGAGGAGTTGCAGGCGAGTTAATGTTATGCATGATGCTCTGAAAATCAAAGGGATGAAAATAAATACAAGCAAAACGAAAGTAATGGTTTTTGAAAGAGAAGAAAGCATGACAAACTGTGAAGTTCTGATTAAGGGAGAAAGAGTGGAATAAGTAAACGAATTTGTGTACTTGGGTACAAAGTTTACGAGAGATGGAAAGTTTGACAGTGACATTGAGCGAAGGGTGTTGTCAGGAAAACAAATAAAGTGGGCACTGCATAACTTTATGAACAGCCCGAACGTGTCAAAAAAGGCACGTCTGACTGTGCATAGAAAAGTGCTGGTTCCTACACTTATGTATGGTAGTGAATGTTGGGTTTGGCAGAAGAAGCATGAAAATAGGATTAATGCTCCGGAGATGAGTGGTCTGAGAAGTATAGCCGGAGTGGCTCGGTTGGATAAAGTAAAAAATAGTGAGATAAGAGAACGCTGTGGTGTAAAAGAAGATGTGGCTACAAATATAGATAAAGGAATGCTTAGATGGTTTGGACACGTAGAAAGGATGTATGAAGGAAGATTGACGTAACAAACTTATAAGGCGAGTGTGAATGGACAAGTCAGTAGAGGTCGACCTTGATCATATCAACATTGTTTTGAAAAAAGGCCAGGTCAAGAGTACCAAGAACCGACGAGCATGTATGAGAGCACTGATGAAAGTAGAGGAAGCAAAATATGTGTGTAAGAACCGTAACAAGTGAAAAGAAGTGGTCTCTGCCTACCCCTGCGGGAAAAAGAATTGACTATATGTATGCAGTAAAAATGTAACTATAATTTTGAACAAAAATATTATTAGTAGAATATGGAACATACAGACGACAAACGAGGAAAACGTCAGTTTGGTATCTTATCATCTCTGGATCTACGTGGTGGCCGTAAACTACCAGTTAAGACATAAAACGTAATAAAATGTTTTTATTTCTGAAAAGACATTAGTTGAATAAAGGCTGGTAAAAATAATTTTATTTCTCTTAAAGTAGATGACGGGAAAAGAACGATCATACAAAAACCGCTTCTAATGTGCAACATTAACAAACTTTATCAGTATTTAACCTTCAAGCTGACGCGCGTCGAATTGACTGCACTCGATACATTTCGTTCATAATGTTGTTATTTATTGTTGCATGTATTTCCCATCTTTAGTAGCTTTTTAGTATTTCACTGTGAACGAAATAAAAAGTTTACCTCCACTCTCCACGCCCAAACTATCGACAATTGGTACACGTGTACCTTTGGTATGCGATTTATCAAACAATCATTAGATTTCTGTCGTGGGTACCAAGCCTTGTTTTGTAAATAAAAACAGACCTGAATATTTAAGTCAATTTGGATTTTCTGACAGAGCTGCGCTGGTGTAGTATGTGCCTCAAAAAAAAAGATCTGTGATACTAATATTATCATTTAATTCGTCGTTTAAGTCGTTAAAAAAGTGAAGACGTATTTGACGTCAAGGAAGAATCATAGATGGCCGTTGACACTCTTCTTTCGTCTTCTGGATATTGCTGGAATAAATGCCATGATAATATTAAGTGAAAATAAAGTGGTTATACAGAGCTACGATGGTGAACCTGTCAAGAAAACTCAAAGGAAATATTAAAGAATATTTGAATATGAGTTTTGAAAAGGCTAACAATGAACCAAGCAGTAGTTCCAGTTCATGCAGAAGAAGCTGCAAAATAAGCCCATTAAAAATAAAAAAAGGAGGCAATCAAAGACAAAATGCACATCATGTCTGAAAAATATTTGCAAAACCATTACTACATTCATTTGCAAGGAATGTTATCTTGGCGAAGAAACTGATTCTGAAGAAAACTAAACCAAAGTTAATAAATACTTTTATTTTAATTATTTGATCTCATGAATCCAACTGATTTTGTGTTGCCAAATTACTTTCTAATCCAACCCAATGAAAATTTGAGTTATGATATTTGACTTTAAAATTTTGTTTTTTCTGAGTTTGATTATAATTTTTTTTTGACAAATTGTTTTCTAATGTAATGATAATGTGTCTGAATACAAATAAATAAATTATTAATTAGTGTTTTATATTCCTGAAATACCCCTTAGGTCTTTTAGGCTACGCGCGACCGCTACCTTTACAAATAACCGCGCGCCCGCCTGAAGGTTAAAGTATACTGTGATAATATCAATATTTTATCGTTGATAGTTTTTGCAAAAACAAAGATTTATTTTTTAATTTTTTTGTGAAGAAACCTATTTCTAAAAGCTGACTAGTACAGATATTTTTGGTTAATAATCCTCCGTCTATTTGTAACAAAATGCCTTGAGTTTGAAGACACCAAAATTATTACCATGTTAGCGATTTTGACAAAGATATAATTGTTGCCTAACGAGATGTTGGTTTTTCTTGTTGCGAAAATGGCCGCCGTGTTAATTGCACTGCAACAGTAATGCGTGTGTGGATATAAGAAGATAAAGGAACATAAAGAAGACCAGCTGGTCAACCAAGACGTACCACAGAGCGTCAAGATAGGCGCTTCAAACAACTAGCTGTGCGAGACCGTTTTGCTACTACGCGTCATAACACTGACTAGTGGTTTGGAGAAGAAGGTAGACATGTTACTATGCGTACAGTATATCGCCGCATTCGAGCCTTTGGACTTGTTTCATACCGTCCACGATTAGTGCTTCCTTTGACTACGGACCACTGTTATCAACGTTTAAACTGGCGCAGAGAACGGCAGCATTGGGAGTTAGAATGGCATAATGTCGAGTTCAACGACGAATCGTGATTCTGTCTAGGTATGCACGATGGTCATAGAAGGGTAAGACGCCGCCATGGAGAGCGACCTGATATTGGATTTGCTGTACACAGGACTATTGGAGTAATGGTTTGGTAGCTGATCACAACTTTTGTTTACTCAAGGCGGTATGACGCTGCGCGTTATGTTAATTATTGCCTCAAACCTCTTTACTCTCTTATTTAAATAGCAGTCCACGCATCCTATTTCAGTAAGACAACGCACGTCCCCATACAGCTCGGATATATGAACTTTCTACACGAAGCTGGCGTTTGTTTTACCGCGGCCACCCCGTTTACCGGATTTAAATCCCATCGAACATGTGTTGGATATGATGGGGGGGAGACTGTCCACTTTGCACCATTCTCTACAGACTATGGCACAGTTAATCCATGAAATTCAAGTTGCTTGGAACGAGGTGCCACAAGCAGACATCGACCATAATTTTATCAATGCCTAGACGTGTACAGGAATGTACTCAGCTACGGTGTCGCCAAACGTTTTTTTTTTCGGATTACATGTTAATAAATTTTTTTGCAAATCTTATCGTTTCATTCTTGATGTGAGACTACCACATTGCCAAAAAATCAAGTTCAAGAAATTATTCCTTTATTTTCCCTCATTTTCTTGTAGATGGCAAAAATTATATAAAAATCTTAATTACAAATTTAATTAATGAGATTACTTATGTATTTTAAAAAAAAGAGGATATAAAAATAATTTATAGAAATAAATCACCTTTTAACATTACATGAGTTCAAAAAAATTTGTTTCTGTAACTAATGCTATTTTCATATTGAATAATAAAAACTTTAACTGGAGGAGGCACAATGCATAATAACTAAATGACTCTCTTTTTCTACTTTATTTGTGTTGTGCACTTGCAAACTAATAGGACTTACTTCATCATTCATTTCATCTTTAATTTTTCGTTCTTATTTATTTAAAATCATAGCAACTACTAACAGATGTTTCCAAAACATTCTACAATAGTAAAATGTATAAAAGGAATTAAACAAAAAAAGACTTTTTTTTTAAATAATTAAGTTAAAATTACTGTCAAAACATTGAGAGTTTTAAAGCTTATCTTCTTCGTTGGCCATTAGTTGTATTTAAGCTGATAATAATAATATAAAAGAGTCTGTAAGTTTTTATTATCTTTCCAAAAAAAAACTTAACAAGATTTAATATATTTCTATGAAACCAACTCTTTTATTTAATAAAAATATAGTTAGATTATTTTAATTAGTGTTGGCAGGAAAACAAATGAATGGGGTACTGCATAACTTTGGTTTCAACACTTATGTATGGTAGTGAATGTTGGGTTTGGTAGAAAAAGCATGAAAATAGGATTAATGCTGCGGAGATGAGTAGCCTGAGAAGTATAGCCGGAGTGGCTCGGTTGTATAAAGTAAAAAATAGTGAGATAAGAGAACGCTGTGGTGTAAAAGAAGATGTGGCTACAAAGATAGATAAAGGAATGCTTAGATGGTTTGGACACGTAGAAAGGATGGATGAAGGAAGATTGACTTAACAAACTTATAAGGCGAGTGTGAATGGACAAGTCGGTAGAGGTCGACCTTGATCAGATCAACATAGAAAAGTGCTGGTTCCAACACTTATGTATGGTAGTGAATGTTGGGTTTTGCAGAAGAAGCATGAAAATAGGATTAATGCTGCGGAGATGAGTTAGGTTAGGTTAGGTTTTATGTGAGTGGGGCGTGGTCGCCCCTCCACCGCGACCCTTAGTAGGTCTATTGTGGCTCACCCCTAGAGGCTACAGTTCACCGTACAATCCAGCCCTTCTTACGAAGTTCATGGTTGTATAGGGTGAGATTTTTTTAAAATCGGTAGGTTCTAGGTTAGTGTAACCAAATATGTTGAACCTTATTCTTCCCAGGCCGGGGCATGAACATAGTATATGTTCAGCAGTTTCGTCTTCCACGCAGCAGAACCGACAGTCCGTTTGTTGGTTCAGATCTATTTTTCTGAGGTGGTATCTCAGACGACAGTGTCCCGTAAGCAGTCCTGTTAGAATACGCAGGTCATTTCTGCTCCATTCTAGGATCTGCTTAATTGTGTTTCTCGAGGGTTGTAACGGTAAAAACGCCTTCGAGTGGGTTAGCCCTGGTAAGTCGGACCAGTACGTGAGTATTTTCCTCTCCGCCCAGTCCGAAATAATTGTTTTGGCGGCACTTGTGGTGACTCCAAAAACCGGTTCTGGTCCAGTGAACGCAGATTCGGCCCCCTGTTTTGCAAGGGTGTCGGCTTTTTCGTTTCCTTCCACCCCCTGGTGCCCAGGTACCCACAGTAGGGTCACCCTGTTGTTCGCACCAAGGTACTCTAAGGATTCGATGCAATTCCATACAAGTTTAGAATTTATCTTGTTGGAGCTCAGTGCTTTTAAAGCGGCCTGGCTGTCTGATATTATATTTATGTTTTTGTTTGCTAGAGGTCTGTTGGTCAACTCTCTTGCACACAATTCGATAGCGAATATTTCAGCCTGAAAGATTGTGGCATACCTGCCAAGACTGGTAGATATTTCAATCTTTGGTTTCCTGCTGAAAACACCGGCCCCAACTCCATCTGGGGTTTTTGAGCCGTCTGTGTACATTACGTATTCAGTCTCTGGGAAGAGGATTTGTCCCCTCATCCATTCGTCTCTCTCCGGAAAGAGGACTTTGAACGACTTTCCTACGTGTATTTTTGTAGCTAGCAAGTCAGGAACCATCCCGAGAATTTGGTGGTTTTTTGTTTCACTCAGTATCCCGGAGTGATCTCCGAGTTGCTCTCCATTTATTTGCTTTTCCAAAGACAGGAATCTATAGGAAGCTATCCTGGCCTCCCTCTCTAAGAGAATATCTAGGGGAGGGAGATGTAGGAGGTGTTCCATCGCTGCCGTTGGTGTGCTGGACATAGCTCCAGTTATGGCCAGGCATGCCAGCCGCTGAAGGCCAGCAAGCTTTGCTCTAGCTGTCTGTTGTAACCCTTTGGTCCACCAGACTACTGAACCATACGTGACCATAGATATTATCATTGTTTGATAAATCCAGTAAATCTGTTTGGGGTTCATTCCCCAAGATTTGCCACATACTCTTCTGAGATTCCAGAGAGAAAACCTGGCTTTGTTTATTGTTTTTTCCAAGTGGGCGTTCCAGGTGAGTCGTTTATCCAGAACTACACCCAGGTATTTCACTTCCGTCGCAAATGGAATGCTCTCTCCGTATAGGACAGGCTGCCGAAGCTTATCTAGCTTTTTCCTTTTCGTAAAAGGAATAATTACAGTTTTTCGGGGGTTTACAGACATCTGTTCCCTCTCGCACCATCTGTATACTGTGTTAAGAGCTTCTTGAAGGACGTTTGAGATCGTCGCTTCAAATTTACCTCTAACTATTATAACCAGATCATCCGCATAGCATTGAAAATCTACTCCCTGCATGGAAAGCTCGCTCAGCAGAGAGTCGACTAGAAGTGACCACATTAGGGGGGAAAGTACCCCGCCTTGTGGACATCCCTTCGCCGCCCTGAACCTAACCGACTCTCCATGCAGTGATGATATTATATATCTGTTTTCAATCATGTTTTTGATCCAGTTACAGATTTTACCGTCTATCCCTCTATCCCTAATTGATGTATAGAGTGACTGTGGTAAGGCGTTATTAAACGCTCCTTCTATATCTAGAAAAGCTGCCAGCGCAATTTCCTTATGTTTAAGGGAATGGCCGATCTTTCCTACTAAATTGTTTAGAGCTAAATCCGTAGATTTGCCTGTTTGGTAGGCATATTGGTGGGGGTTTAAGGGATGTTCCCTAAGATTCCCTTCTCTAATATGTCTATCAATAATTCTTTCCAGAGTTTTCATTAAGAATGAGGTAAGGCTGATCGGCCGGAAGGATTTGGGTAGGGAATGATTCACCGTACCCGTTTTACGTATGTATACAACTCTCGCCGTTGACCAGCCCAGCGGAATATAACTCCACGCCAAACTTGCTCTGAATAGTTTAACCAAAAGAGGTAGTAAAATTTCGCTGCCCTTCTGAATGAGGGCAGGGAAAACACCATCCTCCCCTGGAGACTTAAATGGGGAGAAATAATTCACCGCCCATTGTACAGATGTTGGGGTGACCACTTTTGAAACCTTTCTCCAGTCCTCCCTTTTGGGTCGTGATGTCGATCCCATTGAGAGTGGAATTTGCTCCTGGTCCCTCAGAAGCAGACTGCCGGGAAAGTGGGTCTGCAAGAGAGTCTCTAACGTTTGCCTACCAGAGTCCGTAAAAGAGCCATCTGGTCGTTTTATCGATCCAATCTCTTGCGTCGGATCTCTGGCGAGAGCCTTGTGGATTCTTGTGCTGGCAGGTAGATCTGATATACTCTGACAGAACCTCCTCCAGGATTCTCTTTTGGCTTTCCTTATTTCTTTGTTATAAGTCGTTAGAGCTGTACGATAGATTTCACAGCAACCTGTTTCTTTAGCTCGATTGAAGAGACGTCGAACTTCTTTTCTTTGCTTGTCTAAGCTTCTGCTCCACCATGGTGTACCTCTATGGTCCCTCTTCTCCTTTAATGGGCAGTTTTCCTTATAGGCCGTTAGAAGGGCGGATGCGATATGCTCATTCGCCGCTTCTATTTCAGCTCTATTATGTATAGTGCTATTACCGTTACCTAGGTGCTGTTGGAGGGATTCACAATACCCTTTCCAATCTGTGCATTTTGGATCTCGAAATTGCACTATGGGACGTTGTCCTATTCTCACGTCAAAACGTATGTGTCTATGATCTGAGCATGAGGGCTCGGTAGATACCTGCCAGTTAACTATTTTGGTACTCATAAACTGTGTACTAATAGTTATGTCTAGAACTTCTCCGCGAATTCTGTTCACGAAGGTTGGTTCCGAGCCTACGTTGTTGACTGCTAGCCCTTCCCCTATTATATAATTATATAAGTACTCACCTCTTTCATTGATGTCGCTGCTGCCCCAATCCAAATGGTGGGAATTTGCGTCGCATCCAATGATCAGTTGCCTGTTGTTCCTCTTGCAGAAGGCGACTAGATCTCGCACTGCTGCTGGAGGAGGGTGTTCTTTTCGGTCTCCAGGGAAGTAAGCAGAGCAGACGACTACATCTACTCTACTGTCTCCTCCTGAGATCGAAAGCTGTGCTGCAACCACATCAGGGGTGCAAAACTCTGTTAACATAAAATAGTTTATGTTTTTCCTGATTAGTATGCATGCTCTTGGCTTACCACCCAGAGTACACGCTATTAACTTACCGGAGCAGTTTCCTAGGCCGCTTATTCTGCCTGTATTGGAAGTCCAGGGTTCCTGGATTAGTGCCACATCGAGTTGCTCCTTGGCGAACCTCCTGCTGAGGACATATGAAGCCGCTCTAGCATGTTGGATGTTCGCCTGGAGAAATTGAATGTGGTTATCCATTTCTACTTAAAGGTAGAGTGGGGAGGTTTACTTTCCTTCCCCGTATTGTTTCCTGGTGTAGGTCGTTTTGTCGACGCTTTACCATGAAGGGGTTTTTTCCCTTTTCCGGCTTTTTTGCTGGTTTTGGCCGGCCTCTTCAGTCCCGCTGTCGCCGCCGAGGTAGATTTACCTCCCTCTTTGGTTCTAACGGTTACCTCCGAAGACTTTGGAATTTCCACCGATGATGGATCTTTCTTGGCTTCCTTGGACCGGAATTGCACCTGTCCAAAGCCAAAATATGGGCGGAAATTTAGCCGCTCCAAATCTTTAATGGATACCTTATCCATTGAGAACGTCCACATTTGACCAGGTCCTGCGTTTTCCCTGTGTAGAATGGTCCACTCCTGGGTATGCAGGGTACGGTTCATCTTCCGCAGACGGTTGGTTACCTGTTCTCCCGTCAGTCTGGGTAGTCCCTCATCGTCTGGGATGAAAGCCACACAGATGTGGGGTTTCGGTATGTCTTCCTTCTGAACTAATTTCAGCTGGGCGTTTTCCCAGGGTTGAAGGTAGCATATCACTTCCTCCATCCACTTGACCGTCTCAGCGTCCGTACAGGACAGAAGGAGGATTCCAGGTCGAATGGTGCAGCTCTGGAATCGCACTTGTGGACCATCGTCCGGTAGTTTGTCTACAGTGTCCATAATGGATCGCTGTAGCAGCCGTAGCTGTTCGTTTGACAGCTGAGCATTTGGGTGTTCTGGGTGGATTATGCCCACCTTGATGCCCTGAGCTACAGTTGCAAAGGAGCGTTTTTGCTCGTTTGAGTCCTCCATAGTGCGTGGCTTTTTCACCGCCGCTTCTGGAGTGCTACCATCCGAGCGTATTCGCTTGCTGGTGAGAGCAGGGGGGGATTGATCCCCGCTCCTTTTCTTATCCCGTTCTTTTAGTATTTGATCTAAGGCGGTTTTGTAAGGTACCCCGCTCTTGATCAATCGGCTAAGACGTTTTCTCGTCGCGCCGGCAAGTTTGACCTTTTTGTCCAGGTTTATGCTGGCCGTTTGCTTAGCCTCGCCCCCTGTTGTCAGGTCCGTTTTCTCGGGAGTGGGGGATTTTAAAAGTACCCTCTCAGCTTCCTACGAGATTTGGTTGCTAGGAGGGTCTGTAGTAGACACCTCCATTTGCATTTGTTCGTCTGCGAGAAGATTGCCTTCGTCGCAGATAGTTTTAATGTTTTTTGAATTTAGGTTACTCATATAGTTCCCACGAGTAGCTAGAGAAAAATGGTCGACTACGGCAGAGCTCTGCATTACCGTAGCAAGGCAAAAATACTACCGGGAGGTTGCCTGGTATCCCAGAGGCTCCGTTTGCGATATCTGTTTGGGGCAGGCACAGATATCATACATATAGTACGCCCCTTGGCACGGGTCGCATGACACCTTGAGCAAAGCCTGATGATCGCGGTAAGCTTGGCTGGCTTAAAACAAACCAACCGCACCTGTCTAGTTTGAATACAAGGAAGTGAACTCCCTTGTACTCAAAGGTAGTAATGATATAGCCGCTGCCCTATATCATGTCCTTAGTTGATCCGCGGGTGTTTATTCTTTAATATTAGACACCTTTCCTGTAAGCCAGGAAGTTCCCTATCAGCCATTGGGACGCGCCGTGTTGGGGTTAAGGACATCCCCGCACGGTGCGGAGATGAGTAGTCTGAGAAGTATAGCCGGAGTGACTGGGTTGGATAAAGTGAAGAATAGTGAGATAAGGGAATGCTGTTGTGTAAAAGAAGATGTGGTTACAAAGATGTATAAAAAAATGCTTAGATGGTTTGGACACGTAGAAAGGATAGATGAAGAAAGATTGACAAAACAGATTTATCAGGCGAGTGTGAATGGACGAGTCGGTAAAGGTCGACCTCGTCGAACATATCTTGATCAGATCGACATTGTTTTTAAGAAAGGTCAGGTCAAGAGTACCAAAAACCGTCGAGCATGTATGAGAGCACTTATGAAAGTAGATATAACAAAAGATGTGTGTAGGTTAGGTTAGGTTAGGTATCATGTGAGTGGGGCGACTTTCAGTAGGTCTATTGTGGCTCACTTCTAGAGGTTACAGATCACCGCACAATCCAGTACTTCTCGCGAAGTTCATGGTTGTATGGGGTGAGATATTCTTTAAATCGGTAGGTTGTAGGTTGGTATATCCAAATATGTTGAACCTTATTCTTCACAAGCCAGGAAGAACATAGTATGTATTCAGCAGTTTCGTTTTTAACGCAGCAAAACCGACAGTCCGTTTGTTGGTTCAGATCTATCTTTCTGAGGTGGTATCTTATACGACAGTGCCCCGTAAGCAGTTCTGTTAGAATACGCAGGTCATTTCTGCTCCATTCTAGGATCTGCTTAGTTGTGTTTCTCGAGGGTTGTAACGGTTAGAACGACTTCGAGTGGGTTAACCCTGGTATGTCGGACCAGTACGTGGGTATTTTCCTCTCCGCCCAGTCCGAAATAATTGTTTTGGCGGCACTTGTAGTGACTCCAAAGACCGGTTACTGGTCCAGTGAACGCAGACTCGGCTCTCTGTTCTGATAGGGTATCTGCTTTTTCGTTTCCCTTCACCACTTGGTGCCCAGGTACCCAGAGTCACTCTGTTGTTCGCACCAAGGTACTCCAGCGATTCCATGCAATTCCATACAAGTTTAGAATTTATTTTGTTGAAGCTCAGTGCTTTTAAAGCAGCCTGGCTGTCTGATATTAGACTTATGTTTTTGTTTGCTAGAGGTTTGTTAGTCAGCTCCCTTGCACACAATTTGATAGCGAAGATTTCAGCCTAAAAGATTGTAGCATACCAAAGATGTGTGTAAGAACCGTAGCAAGTGAAAGGAAGTGGTCTCTGCCTACCCCTACGGGAAAAAGGCGTGACTGTATGTATGTATGTATTTTAAATAACGTGTAAAATTAATATTTTAAATTTTAATAATAATTTACATGAGTGAAATTTTCAATGAAAGTGTAATTCGTATGACAGAGCTTGTGGAAGCGGTAAACAGTATGAAATTGATAAGTAAAGTGAGGGATAGTGTGATAAGGGCTGTGGTGTGAAAGGAGATGTGGTAATAAAGATAGATAAAGGAATGCTTAGATGGATTAGACACGTAGAGAGCATGAATGAAAGAAGATTGACGAAACAGGTTCATATAAGGCGAGTGTGAATGGCCAAGTCGGTAGATATCGACCTCGGCGAACGTATCTCGATCAGATTGAAGTTGTGACTCTGAGTATGTGTGTATGTAATAATTTACATAAATGTAATAATTTACATAAATTACATAAAATTTAATAATGTATGTTATTTAAAATTCAAAAAGGGCGCGAAATCTACATTTTTTAATATATTGACATAAGACTATGGCAAGATTTGTAAAACTCTTAATTATTTTTTGTTTTTTTATTCTTTAACGAAAATTTAAAAGCTTTGTATTTTGTTAGAGCAAAAAGTACACATTTTAAAACTTGCAAGGTATTATAAGTATACTTTATTTTCTGCTAGAATATTGTTATTAATTATTGTAGTCGGTTATATTACAAAATGTTGTTAGCATTTTAGGGCAAAATAAATTTTGGCATTATTGATTAATTTTTTCTAAAATGCGAACAATACGCAAACTACTATGATGCTAACTTCTCCTTATCCTTGCAGGCATTCAGTGGAATGTTTTGGATCAATCTGGCTTCACGCATTATTCATCAACCTCCGCAGTATTATCAAATAACGTTGGTACACAATTTACCCACAATAGCGAATCTCATTCCACATCCCCTCAAAATAACAATCTTTTACTTCATTCTAATACAACTGTGACTGAACCGTATCAAAATCATAAGAGAAAAAGGAGTTTCAATCCTCAAGGAGATGAAAATTTCCTCAGAGCATTAGAAGCTGTCAGATTCGGCGGTATAGGATTTTGCAAAGCGGCTAGGATGTATGGAGTGAATAATAGAACATTGTGGTTAGAGTACAAAAAGCGGGGTTATCCGAATTTTAGACTTAGTATTAAGAATCGTAATCAGGTACAAGGTGAGGGCGAATTGAGCGGGAATAAAAATAAAGCAGAAACTAATATGACTGGTAATACAGAAGCTTGTACGGTCAATCATCCTATAGCTATCATTAGCAGTGCTGTGTTTGATGGAAAGCACGTAGACTTTAAACAAGATAGGGCAAAATATTTTGATGGCAGTGAAAATACCGCAGGAACCATTAATTTTCAAAATATCAATCTTGAACAAATGTAACCATGTGTCTGTAATAATAAATTATTTGTTTAAAGTGTGAGTAAGAAACGGCTCAAACTAAAAGTAATGTGTACTTAAAGATAAAGGCTCTATTTTGGGCAAAATATTTAATAATTTCATACAAAAATAAATTTTAAAAACAATTAATCAATTTAGTGAAGTTGCTAAAAGATTTTGATTGAGTACTCTTCATAATTAAATTATTTTTGTTCAAAACGTTGTTTAATGTACGTCTATTATATTCATCTAATCAGTGAACGTTTTAGACTTTGTTGTTATATTATTTTGTTGAGTTGTTATTTTAGTTATAAGTATGTGATTATGATCAATGAAAACTTTTTTATTTTTCGACAATCCAAGTATGTATGGTTATGATAAAACAAACATTAACTCGTGAGAAGATTATTAGGAGCTTTCAGATATTTTAAACTGTTTTTTGGTAAATTATACTTAATTAATAATAGTTTACATAGATGTTTTAGTATTTTTGTTAAAAATTAATTATTTTTACGCATGTAACATAATTATTATATTCGAAAATTTCTAGATTTGTGTTAACATTGCAATGCTTGACAGAAAAAAATGACGTATCTGAAATTCAAAACAATTATTTTCTTGAATGTGCTAGCAAAAGACAACATCTAGATTTAACTTATAAGTTTATTATTTTGAATATGAACTATTAAAAGTTACGCCTTAATGTTTATTTTTATATATGTGCCAAATGGATGGCAAAATGAAGTAAGGGGCATTTCATGTGAAGCGGACCGCAGAAAAAATTCGAGGTTCTGAAATTCATTTATACCAGACCTAACTGTACTTCTGGATGGTACGAACCTACACACACTTTTTTTGTAAGAGGCTTAGTGCCAAGTTATTGCCTTTTAAAAAATTAATTTTTTTAATGAAAGGATTTTTTGGAAGCTGTTTTCCGAATGCAACAAATTTGCAATAAAATATTAGACTGGTGATCTGTATAAAAAATTTACTGTTATTTTTAATTTTTAAAACAGAGGGAAATAAAATATTTTTTACCAGGCATTATTTGACAAAGTTTTCTGTATCAATTGGTAGTTTACGGCTAACTCGTGGATCCGAAGGTGATAAGATACTGAACTGATGCTTTGCCTTTCTCGCTTGTCGTCTGTATGTTTTAAATTCTAGATACTACTAATGTTTTTGTTCAAAATTATACATTTTATTTTAAATTTTTAATAATTAAATATGTTGGTTAGACCATTGATAAGTTTAATTAAGTTAGTACATAATACGTATCAATATCAACGTAACATGTTAACGTTTCAATGCGTTTTTATGCCAACCAGCCGACCTAAGAAAGTGCCAGGTCCACGCTTAGTGCGACACGTGTGTACTTTAATTCATGTATCTCTTAAAGTAATGTAGATCTCATTTTATAATTTTTTTGGTATTATTAATATATCTTTAGCTTTATTTTGTAATTAAAATAATTAAAAAAAAATGGTCGATGTTATTAACATTATGATTTGAGATGTGTGATCGTCAAATGCCTCCTTTACACCGATGATCAGGTCATATTAGCATCATCTGAGGAGGAGTTGCAGACGATGGTAAATAATATGCATGATGCCCTGAAAATTAAAGAGTTTAAAGTGAATGTAAGCAAGACAAAAGTAATGGTTTTTAAAAAAGAAGATATCATACAAACTGTGAGATACTGATTAAAGGAGGAAAAGTGAAACAAGTGAATAAGTTTGTATACTTGGGTTCAAGGTTTACGAAAGATGGAAAGTATGACAGTGACATTGAGCGAAGGGTGTTGGCAGGAAAACAAATAAATGGCGCACTGCATAACTTTATGTGCAGCCAGAACGTTTTAAAATGGCACGACTGGCTGTGCATAGAGGAGTGCTGGTCCTACACTTATGTCTGGTAGTGAATGTTGGGTTTGGCATAAAAGTAGGATCAACACTGCAGAGATGAGTAGACTGAAAAGTATCGCTAGAGTAACTGATGGATAAAGTAAGGAATAATGAGATAAGGAAACTTTGTGGTGTAAAAGAAGATGTGGTAACAATGATAGATGGTTTGGACCCGTAGAAAGAATGGATGGAAGAAGATTGACTTAACTGATTTATAAGGCGAGTGTGAATGGGCAAGTCAGTAGAGGTCGACCTAGGCGAACATTTCTCGATCAGATCAAAATTGTTCTAAAGAAAAGCCAAGTCAAGAGTACCAACAACCGATGAGCATGTACGAAAGTGCTAATGAAAGTAGAAGAAGCGAAGGACGTGTGTAAGAACCGTAGCAACTAAAAAGAAGGGGTGTTACTGGTAAGTTTGAAAATGGAAAACTGCGTCGAAAATAATTTGGAAGTGATTGACAGTTGTATTCAAAATTATATTACTTTAAAATCTGACAAGTTGTTTAAAAAGTATATAAAGGGTGATAAAATACAAAATTCTCTTATTCCAAATTTTTTTGCTGTAGGAAAATTATTAAGCAAAACAAAATATACTGAAAATTCATTCAAAACAATAGCGGTTTGGTGTTGAAACTAGACGTCCTCCTCTCGTTACTCTTTGGGCGCCTTTTTTATTCCTGGATGTAGCTGCCTTTTCCTACCTATAGTTCGTTTTCTCCGTTTCATTCCGCTCTTCTTTTCGTTCTTTTTCATCTTGACTATCTTCCTTTTCTGAAACCCATTCTTCCTCACTGTTTATTTTCAATGAATATAATCGTTGACATGGGCGTAGAATTTCTCCATTCATTGTCTTCACTTTGGCCACTCGGTGCAGTGCCTTGACTTTATCGGCTTCAATATATACGATATCCCCAACGTTCAGATCGCGTTTTTTGGCTTGACCAGTATGGACCAGTTTGGCTAGGTACTCCTTTTTGAACCGATGTCGAAAACAATCAAGGATCTTCTGAATATATCTGTATCGAGTATCGAGGTGATTTCTCAAGCGGTCGAGCATTTAAAACTGTCTCACAATCACACAATAAAGTTAACAGTTCTTTATAAGTCCGATAAATAGACTACGTACTAATCAACAAACGGTACAGAAACAGCTGCTTAAGTATGAGAACCTTCCCGGGAGCAGATATGCGAACCGACCACGTGCCAGTCATCGGGAAATTCAAAGTGGTTATGAAGAAGATAAAGAAAACTGCTCCATTAAAAGTGAACCTAAGACAGCTGAAAAACGGGAAGATTAAAGAATGTGTAAAGAAAGAGCTGAATGCAGCAATGGCAGAAACAACAGAAGATAGCACAGTAGAAGAACACTTGAATCACCTGAAAAACAAAGTGGAACACATTAAAAACACTATTCTGAAGGAAGATGGACAAAGAGTAAAGAAGAAAACCTGGATGACAGATTACATATTAAACCTAATGGAAGAGAGAAGATTAAACAAGAATAACACCATAGAATACAAAAGGATAAACAACATCATAAGGAACGAAATACGAATGGCTAAAGAAAAGGAACAGAAAGAGAACTGTGAGGAGATAGAAGCACTGCAGTTGAAATATGATTACTTTAACGTCCACCGGAAGGTGAAGGAAGTCACTGGACAAAAAAAGGAATACAAACTTCGGGAAGCTAGTGGATGCTAACGGGAACATCATTGTAGACATGGAAGAGAAGAAGAAGACGTGGACTAGATACATAGAGCACCTCTTTGAAGATAATAGAGAGAACCCCCCAGATCCCCGGAGTAACGCAGAGAGTGGGCCAGAAATAATGGAATCAGAAGTGAGGGCAGCTATAGAGCAGAGCAAAGAAGGAAAAGCAGCAGGACCTGACAGCATCCAAACAGAGTTCCTGAAACTTCTAGACGAAAATGGATTGAAGAAGATCACCAAACTTTTCAATAACATCTATAAACCAGGTAAAATGCCACAAGAATGGCTAGTCTCAGAGTGCATTGCACTGCCAAAGAAACAAGGCGCAAAACGATGTGAAGAATATCGAACGATAAGTCTGATGAGCCACCTGCTGAAAACCTTTCTCAAAGTCATCCATAAAAGAATAAACAACCGATGCGAGAACCTAATCTCTCGAAACCAGTTCGGGTTCGTCAATGCGATGGGAACCAGAGAAGCACTCTTTGCTGTCCAAGTCCTTGTTCAGAGATGTAGGGACGTTAACCGTGACGTTTACTGTTGTTTAATTGACTACGCCAAAGCATTTGACCGGGTTCAACATCGCAAAATGATGGAAATACTAAAGAAGACAGAGATCGATACCAATGACCTGAATATCATAAATAGCTTGTACTGGGGCCAGTCGGCAACAATGAGAGTCGACGGAGAAACAACTGAGGCCGTCAAAATAATGCGAGGAGTGAGGCAGGGCTGTGTACTCTTACCCCTGCTATTCAACATCTACTCCGAACAGATTTTTAAAGAAGCGCTCGACGACGAAGAAGAAGAAGGCATCTTAATAAATGGGAAAAATTGAGTAATATAAGATACGCGGACGACACCATCGTGTTCGCAGATAGCCCAGAAGCACTGCAACAACTTATCAACAGAATAGCAAGAGTTAGTAAGGAATATGGTTTGGACATAAACATACAAAAGACTAAAATTATGGTCATTAGCAAAAACAAGATCGACAACATCCAGTTATCCATCAATAACCAACCAATAGAGAGAGTACCACACACCACGTACCTGGGAACACGTATAAACGAGAACTGGGACACAACTCAAGAAATCAAATCACGAATCGCCAAAGCCACAGCCGCCTACAACAAAATGAGCAAACTCTTCAGAAGCCATGACCTTACACTGGAAACAAAAATGAGACTTCTCAGATGTTACATCTTTTCTATCCTCTTGTACGGGACAGAATCTTGGACACTCAATGAAAACACATCCAAGAAAATAGAAGCCTTCGAAATGCGACTCTACCGAAGAATGCTGAGGATATCATGGACCGAACATATCACTAATGAAGAGGTACTAAGAAGGATGAATAAACAAAAAGAAATTATGAACACCATCAAGATCCGAAAACTGAAATATCTGGGCCACATCATGAGAAACGACTCCAAGTACTCCTTACTCCAGACAATCATCCAGGGAAAAATCGATGGAAGAAGGGGTCCAGGAAGGAGAAGAATATCTTGGCTGCATAACCTTAGAAAGTGGACCGGAAAAACATCAGCCGAACTCTTCCGCATTGCCGTAAATAAAGTTAGGCTTGCCATGCTGGTTGCCAACATCCGTAACGGATAGGAACCACAAGAAAAAGAATAAGTCCGATGCTTTGCCTACATTCCTGCGAAGAAATTCTTTGATCATACAGACTAGCCGATCCCACCATCCTCTCCACCTCGCAGCTGTTGGTGGATTGAAGTTTTATCTAATTTGTTTAATTGTGAAGTATCGCAAGACTTTGTCACAATCAATTCTCTTGATCTGATTATATGCACCAAACAGATTTGTGCCACTGTCTGAATAGGTGTTGGAAACCCTTTCCCTTCTCGCCATAAAACGTCTCAACGCTAAAAAAAATGAGTCAGTAGAAAGTAATTTGACTAACTCAAAATGAACCGCTCTGTAGACTGCACACGTGAATTACACTATCTAAGATTTGTCTCACATTTTAAGAATAAAGGTCCAGCCAAATCTATCTCAACTATCTCGAAAGCTGCTTTACAAGTTAATGGTTTTTCTACCTTTTAAAATCCAACATTTCTCCCGAAGTATTCCTAAAGGAGTTTGTACTCCTGCATGATAATTTATTCTATGACTTTCTTCAACCAGTTTCTCTACAATCTGATTTTTGTTCGATAATAATATAGGGTACTTTAAATCTTCTGGAAAATCTCCCAAAAGTATTTTTGTTCTTATTGTCCATAATCTATTATCATCCTTGAATAAGTGCAGGTTTTGAACTGATTCAGCTGCATTTTCGAAACTTTCTACTTGTATTGTTTTCAATAAATAAATTTCTGCATGATCCATTTATTCGCCTATCTTCAATTATTACTGCATCGTAATATCTAACGAATCATTTTGACCATTTTTGAGTATTTTGAAAAATAACTGAAATATATGGTCGATATTATCACCTTAAAAACAAGCGTCGTGACTGTTTTTCTTGTTTCCTTATCAACTTTTACTGGACAAGTAAAAGTAATATCATGGTATGGCTAATCATTTGGATATCTT
This sequence comes from Agelastica alni, assembly GCA_950111635.1. Taxonomy (NCBI): domain Eukaryota; kingdom Metazoa; phylum Arthropoda; class Insecta; order Coleoptera; family Chrysomelidae; genus Agelastica; species Agelastica alni. The sequence continues at coordinate 30,953,542 of OX467718.1, read as the reverse complement.
TTCAACCAGCTCGGGCCATTTATCTAACAACTTTCTAATTATGATTTGATATTGCATCCTCTAGAATCAATATCTCCGGGGTTCATTTTGCCGGGCACAAAATTCCATTTTATGATATCTGTATTTTTTCTAATTTCCTTGACTATGTTACTTAAAAATGTATTTCCTTTGGTTTTTATCCATGTCAATGCAACCATTGACTAACTCCAATATGTTTTCATATTACATAATTCTTCGATATCCTTGGTTGAACGGCATAAACTTACTCCCTACTTACCTAATAAGGCTGCTATTAGCTCAAGTCGAGGTATTGTTGTATTCTTAGGAGCTAACCTAGACTTTGCTTGAAGTAGTCTCAGTGAAGTGAACTCTCCAGTTGTAGTCCTCAAAAATATACAACAAGCAACTGCTAACTTGCTCGCATAACCGAAACATTAATCGTGGAGTTATCGGGGGTTCAATATTTCAGCCAAACTTGGAACGGTTAAAGTTTTTTGTAGTAGTAATTTAGATATCAAGGTTACTGGACATAAAATACCGATAGGGTCGAAAATTTTCTGCGCTGTTGACAGCAAACCACGTTTAGTTCTTAGGATACTCTCTGGTTGCGCCAAAGAATTAATATCGCAATAGAGAGTGTCTTTGAAATTCCAAAGCAGACCCAAGACTCCTGCAACACTGTCATCACAAGAAGTATCATTTGTTAGTATATTGTGAGTCCATCCTTTTAAATTGAACTTTGCAGTAGACATTATATATTTTGACTCTTCAATGAATTTTGTTAATTCCTTCTCGTTATTAAGACTTGCCACAAAATTATTAACATAAAAAGAAGTCTTCAGTTTTTCTAAGGTTTCTTTGAATTTTTTTGGAACCTTATCAAGATAATGAGTTATAGTTGTTGATAAAAGAAATGAACTTGGTTTGTCACCAAATACAACCCTACAGTGTCTATATAACTTATATTTTTCAGCTTCATGATCATCCCACCACAAAAATTTTAGGAAATACCTGTCCTTCACTTCGATGCCAGTATGTAAAAATGTTTTTTCTATATCTGAGATGACGCCATTGGATCTTATACGAAATCTTGTCAGTAAGTTGGAAATCAATTCTAAAAAGTTAGGCCCCTTCTTTAAACGATCATTCAATGATGTACCCGTTTTGTCTTTTGGCAGAGGCATCCAATTCAGGGCTATTACTGTATTTGATCAATTCCTCCCGATAGAATTCAACTCCATTGTATTCTTCTTCGAAAGATGTGTCGTCGATTTCTGAAAACAGTAGTGACATTCTTATATTATCGTCTGCCCTGAACAATCTATCGCTTTTGTCGTCTAGTTGTCTTGAAACTGCTAGCAAATGTTGCTTAATTGTGGCCTTTTGTAGTAACATTTGGTTTAACTCTCTGCATGTATTTGAGGAATGTTTTCTCATCAATTCTCGTTCCTTTTTCATCATCTCCATTTTCCAGCTAATAGAGTCTTGTTACGGTCGCCAAAATGTTATTTGTAAGCTCGAAAATGAAAAACTGCGTCGAAAATAACTTACAAGTGATTGACAGTTGTATTTAAAATTATATTATAATACTTCAATATCTGGGTGATAAAATATTAAGTATTAACAAGTGGTTTCTGCCTAATCCTACGGGATAAAAGCGTGACTGTATGTATGTCTGTATGTACGTCTGTATGTACTTCCGGTTTTGTACATAATTTTTTTTTAAATCTGATTTAAAACTTAAAAAGAACTGTAATTTTTTTGCAAATTTGTATAATTTGTTAAAAAACTTTCAAAAAATCCGTCAATTTTTTAGAAGCCCATAACTAAGCCTCATAGAGAAGAAAATTGTGTGTTCACGTTCATACCATCTAAAAGTACATTTAGGTATGATATGAACGAATTTCAGAACCACGCATTTTTTCGCTGTCCGATTCACATAAAATGCCCCGTAAGTAAATTATTTAAAGTTTACACAGCAATTTAAAGATTCAGAATGTCATTAAAAGTCGACAAAATGTTCTACATTAACAGCACGTTTGTTAATGTTTAAAGAATTGTAGTTAGTTATTACTTGTCGTTACTGTTAATAAAAAATATTTGCTGTAACTAAACTATTGTATTGCTAAAAATTCACTTTTACAAAAAAAAGTGACCACATTTTGCCATCTAAGATATATTATGTGTTCCTTTATTTTCAACAAATTGCACAATTCTTTAGATGTCTTTGATTCCTAAGTGAAGTCGTCGCCGTTTTCTACCGATATTAATTTTTCCATTTAATGTATGAAATACAGTGAGTCATGTTATTCCAGTGATTAGATAGTTAAGGATGATAATAATTTTTGTGTGGTGAACAATTCACAATAGCATGCGAAAGTACGCAAGAGTACAGTGGGTGTTTAGATTATTGTAAGTGTTAATAATAATGATATTAAAGAGTCAAAGTCAGGAGAAGAGGGAAAATATTTGGAAAAAAATATTAAGGATGCAGTCAAAAAACTGGACAGGTGAAAAAAACTCTTTGTTAACTTGAGAAACTTTCGAAATATTTATTCCCTTTATCAAGACATTAAAGAAGAAAAAACAAACATATTTACAAGTACTTTTTAAATTTTTATTTTAGTTAAAATTAAAAAATATTACGACTTCAGTCAAACCACACAACTTTTGTGTTAAACTTTTTTTCTTTGGACAATAATAAAGATGATAAGGAGTGGGTAAGTTATAGTGAATAACCCTGTACATCGTAGGCTTATGGCTAGCATTTATTTTTTGTTTTTTAGGAAAGTCAAAAAAATAATTCAGTTCAGTGTAAAAAGTTAATTCGAACAGAAAAAATCATAACGGATAATTTTTACATAATTCAATAAAGATTCTTCTTAAATATTGCTTCAGTATAAATATTTCTTAATAAAACTTACCTAGAATGTTTCCAAAGAGAATAATAAATAAGTTAATAATAGTACACATGTAAACAATTTAACACTTACATTACTTTAAAATTGATTGTTAAATAAGTGCATTTTTAAAAAATAAAATGTCAACCTGTCACATAAATTAAAGTTTTATATTTTATACAAATGTAGTACTTCGATGCAATTATGTTGGTTTTTAAATTATAATAGTAATGTAAGGAAACATTTTCACCTAATGTGATTAAGCAGTGCATAATGCGGCGCATAAACCAGAGCGATAGCGGGCGCTAAGGCGAATGCGATAGACTTGAATTTAAAAAAAAGAGACCTGTTAACGGCCCCACCATATTCCCAAAGTCAGTAGATGTGCAGTGCCGATTCATGTTTTTAAAGCTTGCTTGCTTTTTCGTAAACATAAAATTTGGTGGCTTTGGCCTAGTTACGTTATAAAACAAACAATCTGATGTTCAAGCAACAACTATACGAGTAGATCTCTTTTATTCCAAGATTATTTTAAAGGTTTTAGTACGTTTAAAATTGCCTTCTTATTTATAATTGTTTTGTAATCTAAGAAAAGTAAATCGAAGTATTACTGCTTAAAACAGGTATTTTACTCGTAAAATTTAATTGTTCCTAATATTTTTGAATAATTATTATTTTTAAGCTAAGAGTTGTTTAATTTTATTTAAAGAAAAATGGCTAAAAATCATGACATAAGTTTTACTAGATTTTCCTATCATTCATTATTAAAAAGATTTTTTTTGACAGGTACATATGTTAAACATTGTAGAACAATGCAAATGGAACACATGGATAAAAAAAATAATTTAATAATTCTCTTCTAATATCACTTACGCTAGGAAATAACTTGCTGTTAATTGACGGGTTAAAAAAGTGTTAAGACAAGTGTTGATCTTTCACCCAACCAATATTGATTAAATAATTACTTTGTCACTGACAAAATAATCCCATAAACGTTTTTATTCTCTGTTAAAAACTATAAAATAAAAATAATTAGTAACATCTATTTTGGTTGAAAACAGTTTTCACTTTAACACCGGATTGGACTGTGCTAAATAAAAATCATTGAAATACTATTTTTTCTTATAAATAAAACCTGTATGTGTATTGTTTTTACTATATATCAGTATGTTCTCATTTTTTCTAAACAATAAATTTTTTTTAACCTAATACCGTTTGTTAGTAAATAATTATTTATTTATTTATTTTACTATATACATATATATATACTTATAGTATTATTTAAAATGCACGGGTATTCAGTCTAAGTCAAGAAGAAAAACTCTTTTTTACTTTGCTTTCGAAAAGTTTATTTTCTTTTTCAAGGCTAAAAATTAAAAATGGTTAAAAAACATCGAATATAAATAAATGGTATAACCTTACATGTAAAATGAGTTAAATTAACGAATAATATGAGTATATAACATACATTGACGTAACTTCAAAAAATATTTCTTTGTCACACTGATAATATTAACTATTTTATGATATTATTGAAGTAAACCAGCTTTTCTGACCAAAAAACTGTCTTCACAAATACAAATTGACTTTTATTGACAAAATATCGTAGTTAATTACAAACTCGTTAACATTTTGTTTCATACATACAAAGTACTTCGAAACTATATAAATAAATATTCAACATTTCTTCCCCTCATTAAAAAAAAAAACATTTTTTTAATACTATGAACTCTTTGAAACATCTAATAAACAAAGTTTCGCCACCGGTCTTCTATATGTGCCCATTTTTGTCTTCACATCTGCACTCCGGACGCAACCATCTTTTCCAAAGTGAACAGTTGTGACGATTCCTTTCAACCAGCAGTTTCTTAGTAAATTTGGATCCATAATGATAACCACATCATCATTTTTCAAATTTTCGTTTCTTTGGTACCACTTAGTTCTCTTCGTGAGAGTAGGTAAGTATTCTCGTACCCAACGTTTCCAAAAATGATCTGCTAAAAATTGAGAAATTTTCCATTGTTTCCTCGTAACCATATCCTTCTCTGTTAAGAGACATGGTATGTGGGCTGCACTAGAAGTTCCCATCAAGAAGTGATTAGGTGTAAGGGCTTCTTCATCTTGAGCATCTAGAGATACATGAACTAAGGGTCTGCTGTTTATCATATTCTCTGCTTCTACCATTAAGGTCGATAAAACTTTATCTCTTGGAGCTTGTTCATTTAAAGTTGATTTCAGGGCTATTTTGACACTCTTCACCAGTCTTTCCCAAATTCCACCCATGTGTGGACTTGCTGGGGGTAGAAAAGACCATTCTATACCTTTAATGGCTAATTTTTTGATCATGGTATCTCGACACATTTGTTCCAAATATTTTTTCAATTCATTATCGACACCTTTCAAATTGGTTCCATTATCGGAAAATATTTTTTGTGGTTTTCCTCTTCTTCCAATCATCCGTCTTATTGCCATGACAGCTGAATCTGTATTCAAGGAGTAAGCTATTTCCAAATGGATTGCTCTTGTAGATAAACAGGTAAATAAGACGTCATACCGCTTTTCTCTCCTTCTACCAACAGTAACATTCATTGGACCAAAATAGTCCATTCAAGTGTATGTAAAGGGTCTGCATTTGGGCAAAGAAGACATTTCAGGTACAATCGGCTTCGATCACTTCTCGAGCAATTATTAAATCGATATTATCTTGGCCAATCAAAAGTCTTGGCTTAATTCTACTGTTGCTAAATGTTTTCATTTTTTTGACAAAATCTTTTGATTTACTGATTGAACTGGCAAATTCAGATTGCTCACTGTTCTAATATTTGATAGGAAATATGATGTTTTCTCATTTTCGCCTCTTATGTCTAGTTTCACTCTACGAGAACTATTTTCACTATTTGTGATAGAATTAGTCCATCTTAATGTCAGAGGATCAATAGGCCCCATGTTACTGTCGACGCTTCATCAAAAAGTGCGTGAGTATGAATTTCGCCATAAGGGCCAGACACAATTACAGGAGCTATCCTCAAAAGTACTTGATTTCCAGTAATAAATGAATGACGTTGTTTCTGGATTAGACTTTGATAAAGGAGCTTGCTCACCTGTAGAATCCCTGTGAAGTAGTGGATTATGAAAACTTTTGCATTCATTCTTGTGGCACATATTTTTTCTTCTACATGTTTGTATGGTATGATTATTGAATCCAATACAGGAAAAGCAAACCTTCCTGTTTCTCACCCATTCCCATCTCTTGTCAATACTGAGTTGTTTAAAGATGTGACAATCATCTATTTTGTGATTATCCTTCTTGCAGTAGGTACAACTCCTATTATGTTGAACTTCTGTTGCGGAACAAACAAACTTTTTCTTTTTGTCATTTTCTGCATCGGAAAAGGTGACATGGTTCACAGCATCGGCCATTTCCATAAACCAATTTGAAAAATCTAAAATTGTTATATGTCTATTGTTCGCTTTCAACTTACTAACAGTTTTTCCCCATTCCAGTTTCAAATTAGGTGTGAGCTTATGGACTATTTTATTTACAAGCTGAGGATTCGACAAATGTTCCTGACATTTCAAATTTGTCAATGTGACAGCAAGATTCTGAATGGAACACGAAAAATCCATAATTGATTCCAATTTATCCTCCCTCAAAGAAGAAAACTTTCTCACCGTATTGATTAGATCTTCAATCACATACTCCGATTTTCCGAATCTTTTTTCCAAAGTTTCAGTTACCTTGTTTACTTCGGTGGTGAAATTAAGTAGAGTCTGCACACTCTCCTTTGCCTTACCCTTCAGTGATTTCTGCAGACGAGCCATATTTTCTCTTTCTGTGAAACCACACATACTTGTTGTTTCCCTGAATTCCTTGATAAATTGCAACCATTCCACTGGATTTTCTGTGAAAACTGGAAGTTCTTTATTCATCGACTGCCTTGCCATGAATTGCATAAATTTATCATTTTCAGTAATTGGAAGTGCATTTCTTTTTTTTGAATATTACATACCTCTTTTTCTTCAAATTGTCTTATTAAATTTGCAGAATGAATAACTTTGACAGACCTAGAACATGAATCACATCATGAATTACTGTTGGTATTTCATCAATCCAGTTTTGAATTCTACTATAGCGGTTTTCAACAACAGACCCTTTAGGATTATCTACGTCTTCTAGTATCTCTATTTCTTGTTCTTCTTCAATTCTTGCTCGTTCTATCTCTAGTTCTTTCAGTACTAACCTTCTCTTCATTTCTATTACTTGTTCTTTCTCCAACCGTCTTTCTTCTTCAATTGCATCCAATCTTCTTTGAGCTTCAATCAACTGCTTCTCTGCTCTTAACTCTGCTTCCATTAGTCTTCTTTTCGCGGAACTGCTGATGCTTGTTTTTGATGGAACTTTTTGAATTTCATTCATTGAATGACCATTGCTCGTTCTTCTGGTTTCTATTCTGTCGACTGCATTCAATGATTGGCTCCCTCCATGATTTGCTTGTTGTCCTCTTCTACCATTATCACTATATCTTTCTGGAGGGACACATTTGTTCAGCCGCTCACTTTTTCGAAGTGTGGACATATTTTACCATCCACGGACGTTCAGAATATGCTCGAAGGACCAAATAATAACTATTTGATGATATTATTGAAGTAAACCAGCTTTTTTGACCAAAAAACTGTCTTCACAAATACAAACTGACTTTTATTGACAAAATATCGTAGTTAATTACAAACTCGTTAACATTTTGTTTCATGCATACAAAGTACTTCGAAACTTTATAAATAAATATTCAACAGATAGACATTTCATGAGTATAATGATGTTATTATATTAGGATGTACGGAAAAAACAATTTTTATAGTTATATTTATTTAGCATCAAAATTCAGTTTGTAAGTATGTACGAATAAATTTTGCTGAGTATGTCTATGTCATTTCTAAAAAAAGTCTTTTTGTCAAATTTTGTTCTTCGGACCCTTCTCGTGGTTATTCGTTCAGGTATATAAAAAAAGGGGGAACCGCGTCGAATAATGGAGAAACAGGTAGAAAGATCTGGAACTGTGATATCGAAAATATAAAAAGGGAAACGATTATAACGATTATTACTATTAGCTTACGTGTTAACGAATTATTAAATGTAAATAGTTATATAGAGCTGTAAAAGTTGTATTGCTAAGTGAATATCTAAGTGGTTAATGAAAATAGAAGTAATTGTATTTAAATAAACATTGTTTTGCTATGGGATCGAGAGATTTAATCGCCGAACCCAAGAAAGAACTAAAAAATCGTATCAGTGGTGCCAGAAGTGAAATTTTTTTAAGGTGAATACAAGAAATACGCCTTACGACGACATGGAGGACATTATAAAATTTATGAAAAATCAATTTGAGGAGTTGGAAAAGCGCCGTTTGGAAGAAAAAAACGACGACAAGAAGAAAAACGACGACAAGAACAAAAATTGAAAGAAGAAAAACGACGACAAGAAGAAAAATTGAAAGAAGAAAAACGACAACAAGACCTCGAGAAGATTTTAGAAGAACAGAAGAAAGAAAGAGAAGAACAAAAGAAACTTCTAGAACAATAGGAAGAACAAAGGAAAGAAGATACCCAGAAACTTCTAGAACAGCAAGAAAAGTTCTTCAAACAAGTAGTGCAGAAGACAGAAAAACAAATTGTTGAATTAAAAGAAGACGTCAAGAAGATCAAGGGAGAATTAAGTAAGGAAGTAAACACAGTACGAGATGAAGTGAAAGATATCAAGCAAGTGATCGACATGGTTCTCCAGAAGGAAGTAGTCACGGTACGATATGAAGTTAAGGACTTCAAGAATGAGATCGACGCTGTTCTCAAAAGAGAAGTGTACACAATCAAAAATGAAGTACAAAGCCAGATTGCCTCACTTCAAATTCAAGATCGTCGTGACAGGGTTGCCACATCAGGAATTTTAGTGAAATCACCAACTTTTGATGGACAATCATCCTGGTCTGTGTATCGCAGACAGTTCGAAGCTGCAGCCTCGTCCAATGGGTGGAACGATGAAGAGAAGGCTACTGCACTCATAGTGGCCTTGAGAGGACAAACTTTGGGAATGCTGCAGACAATCCCCGCCGACCAACAAAACAAATATGGAGACCTAGTAGCTGCACTGGAGTTAAGGTATGGGAACAGCTATACCGGGCGCAGATGAAAACACGGGTGCAGAAACCTGGTGAAAGTCTACAAGAGTTCGAGGCGGATGTGAGAAGGTTGATCCAGTTAGCGTACCCACAGACACCGGAAGACTTCAGGGAGCAACTGACCGTCCAGCTATTCCTCGATGGACTTAGGGATCCAGAGATCCAGAGGACTCTACGATTGACGAACTTCAATAGAAGTGGTGAAGCTTTGGTACAATCATTGGAAGTGGAGGCAGCCTTTAGTACATCGAGACCGAAAATCCGAGCAGTGTCAATCAAAGAACCAGATCATCAAAGCGACGCAGCCAACGGGCCTTTCGGAAATTTTTTAGAAGAAATCAGGTCCATGATAAATGGTATGGACAATCAGCGGAAACAACGAACCTGTTACCGGTGTGGAATAACTGGACACTTTATAAAGGATTGCAGAGTGAGGGTACCACCACGATCAAACTCACCTGCGAAGACACAATCACGTTTCCATTCACCTACAAGGACCAGGTCATCTAGCGAGTCCTCAGAACTGCACCAAGAAAACTAGGATTAGTCAGCATATCGGGGCGCATGCTGGCTAGCAGTAACGAAGCCCTAAGGGTCATTCATGTCAACAGGATAAGTAGAACAACGGATAGTCTTACCATTAGAGAAAAATTGAACCAAGAAGACATTGTATGCACCATAGACACCGGTGCATCAGTTTTACTGGTACGCAACGACATCCTTCGGGCAGAATGTGTAAAACCTGCCTCTTCCAACCTTGTTCTTCGAACAGCTACTGGAGATAATGCACCAATAAGAGGGGAGGCCGAAGTCACACTCACTCTTGGACGGCTTAACATCGTGGATACAGTATATGTCGCAGATATAGAAGATGAATTAATTCTCGGAATGGACTTGATCAGCGAGTATGGGTTCTCATTTGACGGTGAACAAAGAACCATGAGATTTGGAGGAGAAGAATTCATCTTGACGAGCTGAAAGAATGGAACCTGTTAAGCTGCGAATGGCGAAGTCTGTAAGAATTCCTAGACTTTCCGAGAAGATAGTCTGTGCCACATTGGAAAGTGACCCTAGGTGCCGCGTTGGAGTAGTTCAGCCATGCAGAGGATACCCAAACCATTTACTGATTGCATAAGCCTTAGTTAGGACAGAACAAACTATTCCTGTAAGAGTTGCTAACGTATACCCCGAAGGAATAACGATTAAAGAAGGTGACATCATTGGAGCCTGTGAACCTGTGACTTCGATAACAAAATGCGACGAGGAAAATCATCAGGATCAAAGGGAAGACTCCGACATCGTATTGGGAAGTCTAGAATCATCCTTAGGACATCTATCGTTGAATGAATATAACGCTGCCAGGAAATTCATCAGTTCCGAAAGTGACATCTTTGATTCAACAACAGCAGGACGAACCAACTTGGTCCTGCACAGGATTAATACTGTTCAAGCTCATCCGATTCGACAACTACCAAGACGACTACCATTTGCGAAACAGCAAGAGGTTGAAAAGCTGGTTTACAAGATGATGGAAGATGGAGTGATTAAAGAATCAGCAAGCCCTTGGTCCGCGCCGGTTGTGTTGGTTTCTAAAAAGGATAGATCTACAAGGTTCTGTGTGAACTACAGAAAATTAAATAATGTCACGAAGGACAGCTACCCATTACCCAGGAGTGACGACTCTTTGACAACATTGGCAGGTTCACGTTGGTTCTCAACACTGGATTTGAAGAGCGGGTATTGGAAAGTGGGGATACATGAAGATGACAAAGAGAAGACTGCTTTTTCAACTGAAAATGGACTCTACCAGTTTAATGTGATGCCTTTTGGACTATGTAACGCCTCAGCAACATTCGAAAGGCTAATGGAACTGGCACTACGTGGGCTTACGTGGAAGACTTGCTTGGTATATCTCGACGACGTTTTGGTCATGGGCAAAACTCTTAAGGAACATCTAGAAAATTTGCGAGAAATATTCCGAAGGTTTAGGAATGCCAACTTTAAGCTGAATCTTAAGAAATGTTCCTTGTTCCAGAAAGAAGTGGATTTTCTGGGCCACACGGTATCACCAACAGGCATCCAAGCAAACGAGAAGAAGATCAAGGCGATTCGAGACTGGCCAAGACCATAAGATAAACATGAAGTGAGGAGCTTCTTGGGCCTGTGTACCTACTATCGGCGTTTTGTGGAAGGATTTGCTGATATTGCTGCACCTCTGCACAAATTGACAGAAGACCGAGCCAACTTCCTCTGGTCTAACGATTGTGAAAGAACTTTCAAGAAATTGAAAGCTGCTCTATCTTCCTGTCCAATCTTGTGCTTTCCACAACAAAGAGGCCAATTCATACTAGACACTGATGCAAGTAATAAAGGACTTGGAGCCGTACTATGACAAGTGCAGGTTGGTCAAGAAAAGGTGTTAGAGTACTACAGCAAAATTATGAACAAACCTGAAAGAAACTACTGCGTCACCAGGAAAGAGCTACTAGAGATCATTAAAGCAGTACACCACTTCCACAAATATCTTTACGGAAGGGAGTTTCTCATAAGGAACGACCATGCAGCCTTGAGGTAGCTACTGAATATGAAGAACCCTGTAGGTCAAGTAGCAAGGTGAATCGAAAAGTTAAACCAGTACCACTTTAAGATTAAACATCGGCCAGGACGATTACATAACAACGCAGATGCCTTGTCCAGAAGACCTTGTGCGGATAACTGCAAGCACTGTGTGCGGGTCGAACGTCACGAAGGAATTGCCGATATAAGACAAATAAGACTGACAACTGAAGATGAATGGACAGTAACCCATCTAAGACAAGACCAAGAGAATGATCCCAACATCTTGGAAGGAAAGTGGAGCCGAGAGACCTACTTGGATGGACATCTCCGACCGGGCGCCAACATTCAAAGCCATGTGGGCACAATATGATTCCGTTACTTTTGAGAATGGATTGCTAAAACGAGTTTGGGAGTCGGCCGATGGCAAGAAAACAACTTCCCAACTGGTCGTGCCCAAGACAAGGATTAATGAATTCTTGGAGGAGATCCATGGAGAAAAATCAGGTGGTCATCTGGGAGTTAATAAAACTTTAGATAAAATAAGATAAAGGTTCCATTGGGTCCAGTGTCGTGACGACGTAGAGAATTGGTGTAGAAGATGCCCAGTTTGTGAAGCGAGCAAAGGTCCTAAAACAAGATCTAGAGGTAACATGAAACAGTACAATGTAGGAGCCCCTTCTGAACAAATTGCCATCGATGTAGCCGGGCCATTTCCAATGACGAATGACGGCAACAGATACATATTAGTTGCTGTGGATGACTTTAGTAAGTGGGTTAAAGCCTATGCCCTGCCAAACCAAGAAGCATTTACAGTCGCAAGAGTCTTGGTAGACAACATGTTCTCACGATTCGGGGTACCTATGGAGCTACATTCCGATCAAGAAAAAAATTTTGTATCAAACCTATTCAAGAAAGTTTGCGAATTAATGGGAATCAGCAAAACCAGGACTACCCCACTACATTCACAGTCAGACGGCATGGTTTAACCGGACTATGGAAGAACATCTATCCAAAGTAGTAGCAGAACATCAGAAAGACTGGGATCAACGCCTTCCATTATTCCTAGTGGCCTATAGAGCAGCGGTTCATGATGCTACAAAGCTCACCCCAGCCAGCATAATCTTCGGAAGGGAATTTAGTTTACCCTGTGATTTGGTGTTCGGGTCATCAAGTGCCAAAGATAAAGAAGTTCAAGATTATGCAGACGAGCTACAGGACAGCTTGTTCAAAACCCATGAAACGACTAGAAAGAGATTGAGGTTGGCAAGCAATAAACTGAAGGCTCGCTATGACCTAAGAGCAAATTCGACGGGATTCAAAGAAGGAGATCGAGTATGGCTGTATAATCCTCAACGAACGAAAGGGGTGTCTCCCAAGTTGACACCATTCTGGGAGGGGCAATAAAAGGTGATAAAAAGGATAAACGATGTGTTAAATCTTATTAAGAAGATTTTGTAGTTTGAAGTTAATTACCATAATTTGAAGTCATAGCCTTCTGAGATTTTAAGATTCATATAAATATGTTAGCACCAAAGTCCTAGGCAAATAGCCCAAATAGTGTAATTATTGTGGGTTTTCTTAACAAAAGGACGGCCATTGTTTGCTAAAAAATTAATTAATTTGTGAAGTACATAATTTTGAAAGCAACACAACTGTTATTCACATGTTTGGATACAGTTGTTAAGTATTTTTATTATATTTGAATAGTATAATTTGAAAAGAAATTTTTGTGATAAACAAACCTCTCCAGAAAGTAGACGGCCATTTTTGAAATCGCCATATTTGAACATTTCTAACAAGTGCAGTTATAGTTAAAATTAATAAACTCTACATTTTAAACAACCGTGTAAGTGAGTAGACTTACCATTGATCAGAAGATATCGAGTAATTTGACTAAGGTAACATTTTTTAAACTTATGTGAGAAAGAATTTCTGTTTCTCAAGATTCATTAAGTCGCCTGTGAGTAGCACTTTACACATATTATTAATATTGACATATTTGACACAAGACAAATATTCAAGCGTTGCCAAATCTTGTGATACACAAGACAGACTTTCTTTTAGCGTTGCCACATTTTTTTAATTTCCATAAATTTTCGTTGTAATAACTTTTAGTAAAATTCATTTGTTTGAAAAACGTGTTAATTAAAAATAAAAAGGAATATAATTTTAAAGTAAAGATTTAATTAAGTATAAATTGTAATTTGTAGATTTAAATAGTGTGAAAGTGTATGCGTGGTTGCATAATTTTAGTTTATTTATTTGTATACCTTTTAATACTTTCCCATGTTTATTTTATTTTGTTAAAAGTTTAATATTAATAAACAAGTTAATCATTTCATGTCAATAGTCCTTATTAAATTGAACCGACACTGGAAATAAAGGGATCTCAGCTCTGGATAGTAATAATAGTTTTAATAATAAAAATTAATAATTTTTATTGGTTTTTTTTAAAAAAACCAATTGGCGCTCAACGTACGTTAATTTTATTTGTTTATTTTAAAAGTAACGAAATCATATTTTTTACAAACCATTTATTTTACAACAATATTAATTTCTCTTTATATCGGTACAATTTTTAGAATCGATATAGAAACATTCTAGTATTCTATATTGATGTTATATTTTATATAAAATATTTCGTTACAATATATATATATATATATATATATATATATATTATTGCATTATGTATTTTACCAGGAATATACATACTCCTGACATTCCAGGTGGCAATCTTCATTTTGAGTTTGGAATCCATTTTTTGTTTTTCATTTTTGCTCTTATTGGAGTTGTTACTTTTATAAGCCTGGGCTACAATATTCAAGACCTTTCTCCCCGGAGATCCAAGTGGAGGAATTACTCCGGAATTTAATTTAGTATAGAACATTACAGCCATGTTGATTATACTAGGAAAAATCCATAGGGATCCTTAATGCAGTGGTTTCCCGTTGCCTTTTGCATCTCCTTGTCGTTGACCATTTCCTGGTTCGTCTGCTTTTAGGCACAATTTCTCATGCCTAGGACAAGAAGTTGCCCTTGCTCTTACTGGCTCATCCACCCGAAGCTGTTGGCCAGCAAGAGGGGGACTGCTTATACCGGCAGTCATTCGGTGTGCTAGTTTTGGTCCGCCCTGGGTATTTGATTTCCCCGGTACCACTCATATCTGGGAGGCTTTCCCCTATTCGCCACCTGGGGAGGCGCCCGATGGAGAACTAGCAACCCCTCATGGGTAGCCCAATATACAACGCGTATATTGAAAAGGCGGGAAATTTTTTTGCATCTAGATAACATTAAAATTAAAGTTTTTTTTCTCTAAAAAATCAGATTTTTTAAAAAAAACTCATCTTGTTTCGTCCGGTTATATACTAAACATTGCTTCGTCCATTGGCAAAAGTAATATTATTGTTGCTTGCGGCGTTGTTGCCAAATTTTAAACAAATCGCAAAATAATGTATTTAGAAACAATCAATAATACTTAGTAGATGCTAGTTAAATCGTTTTTATAATTTGACTACCAGACATTCTTGGATGACTAAAAAAAATACGACAGGAAAGTGCAAAAAGTTTTGATCCAACTTGTAGGAAGTGTGGAATTCAAAAATAAAATAAAAATTCAAACCCACCTTTTTTTTTTAAATTTTATTTCTTAATTTCCATCAGTTTTAAAACCCTATGGACTTACTGTAAGACAATAAAATAATTGATTTTCACTCTCGTCTGCGTCGTTGGGTAAAACGAAATAATAGATAATTTATTTAAATGTTCTCAAATTTTATTGACAACCTATATTCGAACAATATTAGGAATTCATTCATTTTTTTAAATAATCTCTAGAGCGACAACTTAAAATGTCATCATATTTTTTTTTTTTTTTTATGTTCTGGTTCCCACGAAAAGGGATATCCTGTAATGTTCAGTCATTTTCACATCTTTTATGTTGTCAACCCGTAGATTGGCAAAGAATTTATAGATTTAAAAAAATTCCCATATAGGGTAGGTACTTATAAAATTTTAAAAATAAAATACTGAGTAAAATACATAACATTTGAGACCTCAGCTACAGGCTCTTATTATTCAAAACGTGCAATAAAATTACTCACTGTTTAACGATAAAGTTTTTCATAACAATATTACCAAAACTTTAATTTTTAAACATGATATAAAAATGAAAAAACTTAAAAAGTCAAAAAAAATTAATTTCAACAATCACCCAGAACATTTAGGGCACATTTAAACAAATTATAAGTATTATAAGTCTGCAGCATACATGGTGTTTTATGATTAGTTGTACATACTGTTATGGATAGTTTTAATCTAGAACAGTCGAAACTGCCATGGAAAAAACTCAAAAACTAAGTTTTTAATGATATACAGGGTCATTGAAAAGTTGTCCAAAAGTTTTCAAGGCCATATCTTGGAAGCTGTTAGCTGAAGCAGAAGGTTATTTTTTAGGTTATTATTAAATCTAAAATTTTCTGCATTCAGCTTCCGAGATATGACCTTGAAAAGGTTGACCATTAGTTATGAATGACCCTGTTTATCATTAAAAATGAGTTTTTAGTTTCTTCCATAGTAGTTTCGTATTGGTATAGGTGAAGGCTATCCACCGTATCTACATCTCATTATAAAACACCCTATCTTTGAATTCTATTTGTTCTTCGTGAAATATTCATTCTGAATAAATACTTTGATTTTGAGCCAATGGTTTCTTTTTATATGACGTGCAAAATTTGGACCGAGATTTAACAAAAATCTTGTTTTCTTTGATATAGTATGCTATCGCTTTTCGAATTTGTGATTTCCTGCTGCTAATTTTAAAGACTACTTGCATTTTTTTATTTTGAATGGCCCTGGAATATCAGAAGTTGGTGTTGACTCTTTTAATTATTTTGCAGATGCAATAAGGCGTATCGTAAATATGATCCTACTAAGTAGATTCCAAATTTGGCTATAGATATTTGCCTATAGGTGTTTTGATATTGCCATAAACTATATTACAAAAAGCTCAGCCCATATTTGGGCGTTTTTCTGGGCAGTCAAACTTAAATCATAAAGAATGATCTTTCAAGATTCTTAAAATTGCTTATAAAATATCTCATAAAGCTAGAGGAGTATGTCAATAACAAAAAAAATTAAAATCTTGGTTTCATAACTAATAATTATATGGAACCCATTTGTTGCAACTTATGTTTTTATTGAATTAAAAACGTTCGAATACTTTTGATATGTTATACCAATATGATATATATTTGTTTTTCTATTATTATTATTATTATTATTGATTTTCATACATTATTCCGTCCATTACATTGTTGCGTCCGTATACAGATGCAATAAGGTAATACAGACAGACTACGTCCGTATACGGACGCAATAATGTATGAAAATTAATAATATACGCAATAATTATGAAAAAACAAATATTATTTCTCTATGCCATAGCATTGATTGCTATTTCAGTAACTATGAGATAGAGAGTTGAAAGCAAAGTTGCCCATTTTAATGCTGACTGATTTGGCAAAAAACATTTCATATTCCGATTACTTCCATAAAGAAATGCACTAGGTTAGGTTAGGTATCATGTGAGTGGGGCGTGTAGGTATAAAGGATGTAGTAGAATAGTTAATAGAAATTATTTTTGTAAAAGGTTGAATAAAGTTATTGCTGAAATATTGAGTATATGGTTTTTCTTAACCAATTTCATTTCAATATCCAAAATATTGAAATAAATTATGTTTAAATTTTAAAAATCATTTTTTTTATTCAGTGATTTTTTTTCATTTTTTATGTAAACCATTTCTAATATATATATATATATATATATATATATATATATATATATATATATATATATATATATATTCGATGTAACAATATCAACAAAAAGTTCTTATGCAGTTCTTATGCAATATGAAAATAAAAAAATCGTTTTGGTTAATGCGCTTGACGAATGACCAAAAATATTTACTTTAATTGGAATGGGCAAATACATTGTTTTGCAAACGTATGAAACTCTAATAATGTTGGTTTCCTCACAATTTTATCAAAATGCAATGCCATTTCGTTGTAGTCCATTGCTTTGCTGCTGATATGTTCTAAAAACATCTTCAGAACTTGTCTTAATGTTTCTGTTTATTTAAGAGGGAAATTCACGATGCGACTCATACAGAGCTATTTTTCAGGTAAATATCTAAGTTTCTATAAAGTGCAAATGCAAAGTGCATTGGACCATTGGGGACCAAAGTTGGGAAAAGTTCACTGGCTGATTCAGAAGTTGAAACTCGTTCGTAGAAGAAAGCTGTAGATGATCAAAATATGTAAACATTGAGAATTTAGTTGCTTTGGATTCCCAAAAATTTATGCCCACGTCCGAGGTTAGATATATAGTAACCCGTGACTGAAATATTTGCTTATGAAATGCAGTTGTTTGGTTCAAAATTAACATGGACAATAATTTTAACAAAAACAGCGCCATTGACACAAATATATCAAGGATAGGTTGCAGGAACTCGGAAAAAGCGAGAAGGGTTTTGAAATTAGTGGTTCAGACCATTGCTCACAGATGGCGGTAGCACATTTTCTCGTTGCGTTTCATGATTATGAGATCTTCTTCTGGTACCATGACCGTTCAACGATAGTTGGTTATTATGTTGGCTACCAACCATGAGTTGGCGCTACGGAATTTCAGTCAGCAGAACAGTAGAATTGCAAGGTTGCCGGATCTTCTTGGGACCACTTTGCATTTATTTTGATGGTATATATTTTAATAATTGAGGAGTAAAGTATATTGCAAAGTTCAGATTCATTATAAAATAAAAGAAATACTGTTTTTGATTATTTTTCTAATAATCGAAGATTACTGTTTTGTAGATAGTTTGTTCTATATTTCGCTAAATCATGATGGAGCGAAGACAGTATATAGAATAAGTACATCACTTTCGAATGAGTTATGAACAATATATTTTGATTTCACTTTCCACTTACCTCAGAAAAGTACAGGATGAGCAAATTTCGATGTTGGTATCTACAGGAGATACAAAAAAGTAACATACAAGTATTAAAATATTAAATATATTTATTTAAAAAACAAAACAATTTAAAAAACATGTAATTTAAAATTGTAATGAATCCTTTTATCTCAGAAAATTTATTGGAATTAAAAGTGAGCAAATAAAATTATAAATGGATACTTTTAAGATCATTAAGGGTTGCTCTTTTTGCCAGTGACAAAATATATGTTGTGTGAGTTGAGTAAAAATATATTTATTATGTTAAATAATAATTACTTATTGTTACTAAAAAAATGGTATGGAACGATTTCATGGAACGCATCATGGTGCATGCGCAGATTGTGTCGCACTGTATTGGTCGGAGTGATCGGTATGCTCCAGTAGTATAAGAGCCGGTGGGAGATAAACCTTCACCCATCTGATAACCAGATGAGACATATTTTTTATCGAATATCATTTATTTACAAACATGTCTGTAATAGCTTGTCTATCAAAAAATTTTCATGGTTATTTGAATTTATTTTAATCAATTTTTTCATCACTTTCACTCTTTTAATAACCTAATGAATTTCATCTCAACTGGTAGCTTTTTACAAACAGAATAATAATAAAAATGAAATGTTATTGCCAATATTGGAGTGCTCTTTTACATGCGAGTGACAGAGAAAGCGTTTGTTTACAATCGACAGTAATTTTAAACCTTTTGACCATAACTCTAATTTCAATTATAATTTTTATATTATTTCATATTATATTTAGGTATATACTTACAGCTATGAAATAATCAAAAATAAATATTATATAATATAAATATAATGTAATATATACCTATTATTAAATAAAAAGAAATAATTTAACACATTTTTGTTTATTTTAAAGCTAAATTATAAAATTTTAGTATAATTAATGAAAAAATTCGTCAATATAGAAAAATACGTTTTTTTTACATTATTAAAAGCGTTTATTACAAAGCTACTAGGACATAAAATAAATAAAAAAATTTAATTGTAAAATTTATAATTGTTGTAAAAGAGCATGCGCAAAATACATTCAACAGTCAGGTATGTCTTGTCCTGTTCTATCACACGAACCTCAGACGCCTATTAAATAGCTCTGGCATCAGTGTAGAATCGTTTCAGGTGCGTACTCAGATTTTTGAATTTTCTTTAAGCAGCTGATAATTTTCGGAACCTAAAATATTTTGAACTTTTTCGGATATTTTGAGGACACTGGTAAATAACATTGATGAGTTGATGTGCTGCTACTGTGCAAGGTTTATGCATATATGAACCAGGGTAATTCTGTCTATCACACAACCCAGCATGCGCCTAAGGCAACTCTCTGACGTCACGCTCGGGATCACAGGTTTACCGGATTAAGCCATCCTAATGGGCGGATATTATAAGATATATTCGGACTTTTTTCATCATAGGCGATTTTTAGGATTAAGGGGTCCAATAAAACCGCTCTTACTTCCTTTATGTTTCGATATTTCGATTATGATGTTGAAAAAACTGAAGAACTGACACAAATAACATCACTTCACACAATGAAACTTCACTAGATTTTGCTTACACATACTTGGCTTTTGGCATGTGAAACAATAGTTTTTTATGTTGCAATTGTGTTACTTGCTGTAACCCTAAAACTCACCTTTAATACACCCAGTTCCATTAATAATTTCCTATAAAAACCATACATCAGCTATCATTCGCGAATCACTTGATATTTTCCAATCTTATTGACACGATCGATTATCCAGGTTTTACCTCATACTATCAACCAGGTGAAGCAGAAAAAATCGAATTTTAGGTCCTGTATACGTTATTGTAATTTCGCTACAAGGATTCATAGGTGTATTTCCATGCTGTAACCATATTTGAAAAACCTTGAAAAAATAATGATTGAAGTTGAAAGGATCTAACTTATTCATTTTCATCCTGTATGGTATCATTAGTATCCCAGTAACACACTGAGTTTGAAACATTTTAAATTTCTTGAAATGATGCAGTGAGCAATTCTCGAGCTATTGCCGTCCTATAATATTTCTCAATGCGGCTCTGACTTTGATTTACAATGTGGTCACAGACATCTTACGGGAAGGTCAAAAGTACGGCCCGTAACCCTCCTCTTAAACTGATTTTATGGATCTGTGATGTGTTTTTTGTGGACTTGATTGGTAAATGATTTATAAACGATAATTGGAAAATCATGATTTTGAGTTCCACACGCATTTGGCAAGGGTCGGGAAATAAAAAGCTAACAAAGTTCCAAATAAAATAAGATTAAATTGCATAAATGAAATACCGTATCCGGATTGTTAATGTCGATTACACATGACACAAACTAATTCATGTTATATTTTTTAAGATTAATGTTTACTTTTGTTTAAACTTGGTGTTAACAGGGAAATCCATAGTCGAATATCTACCCACTTTGGAGTAATTGAAATTAAAAATTGTACAAAATATTTTATTTTATTTTATCAAAGTAAAATTAACAACTTCTGATCTAAAAGCAGTGAAACAACCATTATTGAAAATAAAGAAATACTAATAACTATTTGTTGCTGTCTGTACAAAAATACATGATACTTAAACTTAACTGCTTAAACTTTGATAATACTTTAAACTTTTGATGTGCGAAAATGATAGAGAAAGATTATAAATGATTGGTTTTTTTTTATGAAAATAGTCGCAAAAAGGGTAGACCTATTGTGTGGGCCGCGGACGGCCCGCACTGCGACTATTAGAAGGGAAGGGATTATAGAAAGGAAATGATCGTGGACACGCTTTTTAAAAAGTTGCAGGTCATAGTTCTCTGGAAAAACTAATTTTGGAAGCTTATTCCATTCCGTAGCAGCCCTGTAAAAGAAGGATTCTTGATGAAGATTGGTCCTTGTAGTGTCAATCTTGAGAGTAAATGGGTGAGACTGATCAGCGTGCCGAGTTCTTCGGCCGAATGTGGCCAATGGCGGTACAAGAGTTCTTATTTCTCTGGAGCATTTGCCATGGAAATATCTGTAGAGCAATGACTGGTCTGCAACTCTTCTTCTATGTTCTAGAGGGTGAAGGGTATCTGTGAGGTTGAGCTTTTTATCAAGCGAATGGCGAATGGTTTATTTACTATTGTTTTTTTATTTGATCATATTAGCTTTAAGTAACCAAATTATAGTTTTATTTTTTATTGATTGTAACAAAATGTTAATTTTTCAGATTCAATTTATTACTTTAAATAAATTAGAAAATTATTTTACTAAATGTATCTTTAACTCTTAATGGTTTATACATAATGTAATTAGTAATTATCATTATTTTTTATTCCTTGCATAAAGTTGTTTTTTTGTAATACTATTAATGTAAATTAAATTCTTTTATTATTTAGATAATATTTAGAGTTAAACTTGATTGTTTAAATGTCCCTAACTTACGAAAACAATAACTCATTTCATTTTATGTTTTTGGTTCTTGTATCGTTAAATTTATGTTTCAGTGACTTTCTCCCCTAGATCATCACAATCTCCTCCACCGCAAGAAATACAGCATATGGGTCCAAAACGAGGCCGTTTTTTGATGAGACAATCCCGGATAAAAAGAGAACCAGATCTTTGCCCTGAAGCTGATTTAGAGCCAGTAGGCTTGTCTCAATACCTGAATATCCCACCACCAATTAGGATAGAAAGACAGTGCTCAGAACCGATTCCTTGTATTTCTCCCTCGCCTGAAAATCTATTGCACGTTCCTGTTCACGTCCTTGTTAAGCAGCATTCACACCCTATTTTGCCAAACAAGTCTACAGAGGTAAGAAGTTAGTCCTTTGAAATAATGTATTTATTTACGAGCAAATTCTCATTAAGTAATACAAAAACTATATTCTAAATACAAATAGGGTGATAGATCTTAGAATAAAACAAACAAAATTGCTTTAACAAAATTAACCAATATCAATTGTTATATAAAGGGAATTAGGAACGTTTTGCAATATGACGCAACCACGTGGCGCAAGAGTCTGAGTGTTGGTGCATGTTGAGAGGTGTTCATACTTGCACACGATCCCTTGCGCCAAGCCGGTGGGCTCAGCTGTTTGTCAGCAGTGATAGTTTAATGTGCATGCTATGGCATCTTGGTCAAGAAATTATAGAATAGAATAGAATTATAGAATATCGACAAAAGACCACAGCATACCACTGTGTTTTGCTAAAAATCTTAGCATCGAACTGTTGATGATTGGACAAAGCTTTTATGCTTAAATGTATCCTGATGAACGTGAACGTGTCTGGCATAGAGCAGGTGAAAGATTTGCAAGTTGCATTATCTATTCAAGGATCCTTTTTGGGGGTAAGGTCTACTGCCCTAAAAACTTCATAGAGGCTAATATCATGCCATTTACCACATTTAAGGGGCCCACTTTTTTATTCACGCAAGATAATGCTCGTCCTTATGCAAATAGTTTAGATATCTACTACCTTACTGTTAATATTTCGTTTATAAAATGCCCAGCCAGCAGTTCCGTATTAAATTCCATGAATTACGAAGTGGGTGACATCTATTATTGATCGTATGAACTTCTCGAGGTGTGAACAACAAACCAACCTCCATTTGTATATATGGGTAAAAAGTGTATATATATATATATATATATATATATATATATATATATATATATATATCATTTTGAGCAATTTAAGCATTGAAAGTGTTATATTTGAACGATATTTTGTGAAGATCTTAAAGATAGGAAAACGAATCTCATAGTTTATGTTTGTGAAAGATGATTTTTTTAGTGGTAAGTTTGATATTGTTGTCCAATGATTTATCATTTTATTTGTGATTATTCATAGTGACTTCAACAACACAGAAAAAGCGTTTAAAAAATGGATTTGTTCCTATCTAGAACCTTTCAGTGTTGAAGTATAAACATTTCATAATTAAGAAAGATAGAAGTGACCGAAGTTAATTGGATTATAATATATAATCCTTAATTGGTCGAACAGGTTCACCCACATAATACAATATTTCCGAAATTGATATTTCGACTTTCATAGGCATTGCAACAAGAATTCTAGGGACGACAGAACTGAAAACTTCGAAAACAAACCAAAATTGATACCTGCACACACCTGGTCTTTACTGGCATGTAACAAGAATCCAGCGACAAATAAACTGTAACGTCGAAAACAAACCTTAAATCCAGCTTCAACCCAATAGTTTAACACAAAAAAAATTGGTTGTCTGTGACTACTCGTACAACTCCGTCGGCTCCAGGGTAAACATCAATTATATGGCCCATAGGCCATTTTAATAAACCTGGCTTAATATCACTAGCATATCAACTTTCAGCTGATTTGACGGAACGCACCACTTGCTTCTCTGTTGTAGTGTTGATAGGTACTCATTGGACCATCTCCTCCAAAATGTTGAACCATTTATTTCAATTGCATATACTTCGACAATCTACCGGAATAATATCCTTGACATCCTCTTGTGGTATAGCAGTAAGTGCATCGCCAATTAAAAAATGTCCAGGGGTTAAAGGGACGAGATCAGAAGGATCGTCTGACATTGACGTTAAAAGATTCATAAATCTTTTCACCTACGCAAGCACCGTGTACATACCCTCGTATGTCAACCTAGAATTGCCCAATATTTGAATAAGATGATACTTTGCTCTTTTGAAGGCTGATTCCCAAATACTGTCAAAATGCGGTGACCTATCAGAAGAGAATCTCCATTCAATGCTGTTTTCATTAAAAAAACTGACATTATTTTCATTTTAAATATTTTTTGCATACATATAGTCACGCCTTTTTCCCATAGAGGTAGGCAGAGACCACTTCCTTCCAATTGCTACGGTTCTTTCACACATCTTTTGCTTCCTCTACTTTCATCAGTGCACTCATACATGCTCGTCGGTTGTTGGTAATTTTGACCTAGCCTTTCTTCAAAACAATGTTGATCTGATCAAGATATGTTATCCGAGGTAGACCTTTACCGACCTTTACACACTCGTCTTATAAATTTGTTTCTTCAATCTTCCTTCATTCATCCTTTTTACGTGTAAAACCAT
Organism: Agelastica alni; assembly: GCA_950111635.1. Lineage (NCBI taxonomy): Eukaryota > Metazoa > Arthropoda > Insecta > Coleoptera > Chrysomelidae > Agelastica > Agelastica alni. The sequence continues at coordinate 30,928,831 of OX467718.1, read as the reverse complement.
CTAAGCATTCCTTTATCTATTTTTGTAGCCACATCTTCTTTTACACGACAGCGTGTATCTATTATCTACTTTATCCAACCGAGTCACTCCGGCTATACTTCTCAGACTACTCAACTCCGCAGCATTAATCCTATTTTCATGTTTCTTCTGCCAAACCCAACATTCACTACCATACATAAGTGTAGGAACCAACACACCTCTATGCACAGCCAGACGTGCCTTTTTTGACACTTTCTGGCTATTCATAAAGCTATGCAGTGCCCCATTCATTTGTTTTCCTGCCAACACCCTTCGCTCAAAGTCACTGTCATACTTTCCATCTCTCGTAAACTTTGTACCCAAGTACACAAATTCATTTACTTGTTCCATTTTTTCTCTCTAAATCGAAGCTCCACAGTTTTTCATGCTTTTTTGTCTTTTAAAAACCATTACTTTCGTTTTGCTTACATTTATTTTCATCACTTTGAATTATAGGGCATCATGCATAGCATTAATCATCGCCTGCAACTCTTTTGCAGATGAGGCTACTTGATCATCGGCGTAAAGAAGGCATTTAACGATCAAATCATTCATTTTCAATCCATACGCACTCTCTTTCAAATCTTTTAAACAATTGTCTATGTATAAGTTAAACAGCCATGGCGAAGCCACACATCCCTGTCTCACACCCCTTTCGATGTTAAACCAGTCCGTGCAAGCTCCGTTTATCCTGACACAAGCAGTGGAATCCTCGTAAAGTGATTTCATTGCTCGTATTAAACTACCACTCACCCCATATATAGATAATTTCGACCACAATTTACTCCTCACCACTCTGACATAGGCCTTTTCCAAGTTTATAAAAGCGCAATAGACCTTCTGACTTCTAGCTAAGAATTTTTCGACTATACCTCGTAATGAAAAGACCTGATCCATATATTTTCTTCCTCTTCTAAATCCTGCTTTCACATTCCATATCATCTTCTCAGTTCGTTACTCCTTTAATCAATATCTTTGCATACAGTTTGCCGACTATGCTGAGTAAACTAATACCTCGGTAGCTATTACAGTCCTGCTTCGAACCTTTTCCCTTGTAAAGCGGCACGATAACGGCCTTGCACCAGTTGTCTGGTACGCTACCACTTCTCCAACAAAGGTTAAAAAGGCGGTCCAGTAGATTAGCTACCACGTTTTGTCCAGCCTCCAGCATTTTAACTGTTATCCTGTCATACCCAACAGCTTTACTTACTTTCATACTGTTCAACGCTTTCACAATTTCTGTCGTAGTAATTTTACTTTCATTGCAACTTTCACTCATGTCTCCGAATGGGGCCTGTACTTGTGTATCCTCTTTCTCATATGATTTTTCGAAGTATTCCTTCCACCTCTTTAATACGCATTTCTCTCCTTATACCATACTATCATCTTGGTTTCTGATTTTTTCCAATTGGGAGGTAGTATTTTTACCCCTGGCTGTTCTTATAGACTTTCAGAAGGGTTTAATATTGTTTTGGAAATCGTCAGATAACCTATCAAATTCATTTTTATTGTTTTCCTTGTTTCATGCCACAACCTCTTTTGCCACACCTTTTAACCTTTTATACTCATTCTTTGCCTTGTTTACATCCTTAATCGTTGCCTTTTGCGTTCTTTGATTGAATTTTGTAGCTAGCCAATCCAGCCAGGCTTTCTTCTTTTCTGACACTGCTTTTTGAACCTCTACGCACATTTTCTGTAACCTGCATCCTTTTCTTTTTTTACTTACACTGCATACTTCAATAGCAATATCCACGATTCCTTCTTTGAATGGCTTTCACAATTCTTCAACCTCACATGTTTCATCTAAACTGTCAAATTTCTCGGTCAATTTACTAACGAACTCCTCTTTTATACCTTCTTCTTGCAAATTCTTAACTTTTATACGCTCGAGTACACTACTTGATTTCTGCACACGATGGCGCTACAGTTTAAAGAGACCTCTTATTCGGCTCATTACTAAGAACTGGTCTGTGTTAATGCCTGCACCGCGGTATGCCCCAGTGTCAATTACTGTCTTTTTTAATCTTTCATCCACAATTACAAAATCAATTATACTTCTGTGGTGTCCTTGTCTTGTGTACAAGTGGATTCTTTTATGGTTAAACATTGTGTTTTTTACCACAAGATTCTGCTCCAAACATACTTCAAGTAGATTTTCTCCGTTTTTATTTACTCTGCCGTCACCGTACATTCCCAGAACACTGTCATATTCATTACGCTTTACTCCTACCCAACTATTAAAATCACCCAACATAACAATTCTTTCATTCTGGTTACACTTATTTAAAATATCTGTTACACTATCCCAAAACTTCCGCCTCCCTTTTTGGGCTTTAGAAGATTGGTTCCACTGCGCATCTTGTGGGGCATAAACCCCTAGCAAAAAGATACGAGTAAGACCAACCTTCAGCCTCACCCAGAGAAGTCTTGGGCTTACACATTGAAAGTCAGTCTCACATTCATTCATTCTAACAGAGAGTATCACACCAACGCCCTGAGAACCTCTGCTGGTTTCCGGAACTCCTGACTAGTAGGCTGTATAAGGTCCATGTGTTGTGGTTTCACATCCTTTCCGCTTGGTTTCATTTACACAAAGAACATCAATTTGTCTTTCTTTTATCATCGTGTAAATTTCATCAATTTTATCATTCAATCCTCCCCCCACATTTAAAGTAGCAAAGTAACTATCCGCAGTCCACGTCACGCCCCTATAAGAAGCATGACATGATAGGTGGCGACCCCTATCGCTATCGTTTTGGTTATAGTCAATACGACTATTACTCATAGCTTTCCATGAGATAAATACAATTTATACTGAAATAAAATACAAATTAAAAAATTAACCTTAAATAAATGTCAAAAATCTTGATCTGATAGAAAATATAAAATCCTCCAGAAAATATATTTTGCGCTTACGGAAACTCCAGCAAATAAAATTAAATAAAATTTATACTAAAATAAATGTATATAGTAGATTTAATCAAGCCAGAAATAAATTAAACGTCAAAGAATTCCAAGTCGACAAACAATTTAAAAAATTTTAAAATCTAGATAAATGTATTAAACGTACTTACGAGAAATTCCAGCAAATATTTTGATAAAATACACACTTACTCTACGGGATAATCCAGTAAATATTTTTTTAAAAATACACTTACGGAAGAGTAACACAAGGCACTTCACTAGTTTGACTTCAAAACTTTTAATGTTTTTCTGTTAATATAAAGTGTTTCTATATCACAATAAATAAAAATATTAGTTTAATGTTCAATATTTTTTTAAAAATCGGGATTTTTTTTGAGCGAACGTACTGTCAACGTTGTTTTCTGCAATTTTTTTAAATTCATTGGTGGCTTCAACAAAATTTGTGGCATTGTCTGACCATATTATTTTACACAACCCTTGTCGAGCCACAAATCTTTTCAGGACATTTAAAAGTGTGATTTCTCCCACTAGTTTAAAATGTACTGCCTTCTACCAGAGGTAAATAAAAATGCACAAATAATACTTTACGAGTTTTCTATTCTTTAATCTACTATCCTTTACCAAAAATGAACCGGCAAAGTCTATGCCTGTATTATAAAATGATCGAAAAGGTGTGACGCGTTTGGAAAGCAAATCTCCCACAAGTGGGTCGGAGGTCAATGGTCTATCTTTAAAACAAATAATATATAATAGGATAATTTTACGAACAATACTTTTGCCTTTTAATGGCCAATACTTTCGCCTAACAGCAGCTAGGTGGCTGCTGGCCCAGCATGCAAATGCCTAATATGTTCATATGAAATAATTAGATTCGTAAACGGATGATCATGAGGCAAAGCGATAGGGAATTTTTTATTTAAATTTAACGTAGATTTATTAATTCCGACATGAATTATGTTATCTTTGTCCAAAAACGGATTTAATGATAAAAGTATACTCTTAGCACTAAGCGATTTTATTGCCATTAGTCAAACTAAATCATGCGAAAATGAGATTGTTTAAACTATTTTTATTAAAGCGTTTAACGAGTAACTTAATTCTGAAACGGTAAGATTTGACACATTTCTGAGGACCCTCGTTTTTTGGCAATTTTGTTTAAATCTTATGCAAAATGTAACTACTCGATGCAGTTTAGTAAACAAGTTATCACAATGAGGAATTACCAAGTGCAACAACTCTTTATTAATTTTTAGTCAAACGTTGAATTTCAGCAACTCTATTTGCCACGAACACTTTTAGTATAGTGGGCTCCGAATCTATCCACCCTAGGACACTGGAATCGCACCAAAAAAAAGTGTTTTCAATTTAAATATGTAATGCATTTCTAGTTTCAGACATAAGTTCTGCGGGCAATAAAGCTCCGCATAACTCAAGACGCAGTAGGGAAATTACCTTTAAAAGTGCCACGCGTGATTTTGCACAAATAAGCCTACATGAGATATTGCCTAAGGTATTAGTTGCTCGTAAATACAAATAGCATCCATATAACAGCGTTACTAAACCCATGACATTAAAAACTTATAGAATTTTTAAGCATAATTTGCCTGGACACTTCTAATTTAGACAACCTTGAAATTTGATTTCCGAATTTTACAAACTCGGTATGCAGGCTGATAGAAAATGTTTCGTTCCATTGAACCCCTAGTTGCCACAATTTCTGCAGCATAAGTTTGGCCCTTATGACCACAGGACCTACCAGCCCCAAAGGGTCGAAAATTTGCGCGATAGTTGATAAAATGATTTGTTTGGTAACGCGGTTTTCGCTAATATAAAAACTTATCGAAAAACGAAAAACATCCTCACATAAATTCCAAATTAAGCCCAACGTTTTAATACGAGGATAGTTCACGAATTGTTGTCCGTAACATAGTTGGCGTTGAATGACAAATGCAAATAAAGTGTCAGCCAAAAGCTTATTGTATGCAATTAGTGTATGCCAATTAGTTTTAGCGCATCAGTTCATGTATGTTAAATATTAATTTTTTTCCATTGAGGTGTGCGTGATTTTATAAAAATGGACAAAATCTAGATAGAGGTGCGATAAATTACCTCTGTAAAAAGGGGTTATCACCGCAAGAAATTTATAAGGACATAGTAGAAGTATTGGGTAATTCTGCCCCTTCTTACCAGGTAATCAAGAACTGGTCACGAGATTTTAAACTGGGAAGAGAATCCTGTCACCACGCACCAGGTGCAGGAGCCACCAAAACTGTGGTGACCAAAAAAAATGTAAATTTAGTCCATGACATGGTATTAAATGACAGAAGAATTACAGACATAGCAGACATAGGTTTTCTGTTTGAAGCGTTGAAAAATTTTTACTCCAGAAATTGGGTCTCAAAAAACTTTCTGCACGTTGGGTTCTACAAATGCCGATGGCAGACCAGAAGCGTGTTCGCCAGGTTGCAGCGGAGACAAATTTGGAGATCATTAACAAGAATCCTGATGAATTTAAGCGAAAATTTTATACGGTCGACGAAACAGTGGTTTATCACTTCACAGTTTTTGGGATTTTGTAGGTGTTATTTTCGTGGATTATTTAACGCGTGGGCGCACCATAACGGGTGAATATTATGCGAATTGAATACCAAAAGTACGCGAAGCGATCAAAGAAAGGAGAGGAAAATTGAATTGAGGTATGCTCTTCCACCAGGACAACGCTCCGGCCCACAAAAGTTGTGTTGCAATGGCTTATGAATATAATGCGGGATTTAAAGTTTTTAAACAACCCCCCTACCATTTATTCCCAAAATTTAAAGAACATCTTCGTGGAATCCGCTTTACTGATGCTAACGAAGTGATGTCGGCGGTAGATGAATGGCTGTAGACTCAAAGTTTTGAATTTTTTATCAAAAGGGTTTGATACTCTTCAACATCGATATAACAAGAATATAAACGTTGCAGGTGACTATGTTGAAAGATCAATTAGTTTTTTTTTATGCGGTAGATAATAAACGTCGTTTTCCTTATTTATCTGTTCAATACTAGTTACTTTACTTGTGTCCAAAATTAATATAATCGGAAATAAAGTCATATTTTTTTTTAAATCTTTATATAAGTGCTAAAATTTTTTTATTGCAATTTCGCAAGAATTTTTTAATTGTTCTACGGGCTCTTTTAGAGGTAACGAGACTATAAACCTACCAGTTTCTATGCGACTAAACGTTTTCAAAAAATGTTCTTCACAATCGCGCTCCGATTCGCTTAATTTTCAATCTATATTTTCTCAATGTTCGATTTTCCAGAAATTTTCCAATGAATTAAGTATTTTATTATCGTAAGCAATAGCCAGTCCGAATCGGCCAACTTTATGCTACTTAATATATTGTAGCTATGACACCAAAGGAATTTTACCAGTAATTTTTTCCAAAATTAAAAACGACAAATTTTGATTGTAATTATTATAACAATATTTTATTTTAACTGAAACCCTACTTGAAATATTATTAGCTTGATCACTATTCCCATGACAGGTAAATTGATTTTTTTAATAGGTAGTCCCAATTTTGTCGCTAACTGTTTGGTTACAAAGTTCGACATACTACCACTATCCAAAAGCGCGCAACCTTCACTAGATTACCAGGAGAATCATACAGCATAACCATCGTGGTAGACAATAGGATATCTAAGTGGGATTTCGAACGAGCACAGTGTGCAGTAATTGTAATTTGTTCGCCTTCCTCAGATGCGGAATTATTATTTCTCGTAATTTTTTCACCCCCTGCATGAGAGACCCGAGCATCAAAATGTAGCAAACTGTTGTGTTTTTTTCTGACATCTGCCTTGGAACCTGCACTAGTATGTCCATGACGAAGACAATTTAAGCACGTTCTTAATTTTTTAATTTCAATTAATCTAGCTTTAGTCGTTAATTTTAGAAAGTTTTCACAATAATAAATAGCATGACTTTAGCGATAAAAGAGGCATCATTGACCTCCGCCATTGGCAGTATGCAGGGAATAAGACCGGACGTCAAGATTTTTGAAAGTACTTTCTATAACAGTAAAATTTATCTTGCATACCCGTAGTTTTAAACGGATTTAAAGCTTCTAATAATTCACATCGCTTGCTTTAGAAATCTAATGATTGATGAATTCAGAAATTTTTGGCCTCATTTTGTGCTTTACTGAGAGTTCCTTCCACTCTTTTTTAGACAAAGCGTCTTATATTGTGCTCATTAAATATCAAAACACTGTCCCATTCTTTCAAATTCGTGAGGGCTCTATTATTTTTGAAATACTCATCAACAAGTTTACGTAGAAACAATGGATGAAGAAAGATTGACGAAACAAATTTATAAGGCGAGTGTGAATGGACAAGTCGGTAGAGGACGACCTCGGAGAACATATCTCGATCACATCAACATTGTTTTGAAAAAAGGCTAGGTCAAGAGTACCAACAACCGACGAGCATGTATGAGAGCACTGATGAAAGTAGAGGAAGCAAAAGATGTGTGTAAGAGCCGTAGCAAGTGGAAGGAAGTGGTCTCTGCCTACCCCTATGGGAAAAGGGCGTGACTTTATGTATGTATGATGTATGTAAGTTTACGAAATGACTTTTGAAACTACTTGTTGACGACTGGCAACTCAAAAATTGCCTTTATATGTGTAGAAATAACGAGTCTTTCATTTTCAAACCATTCGGCCAACAATTTCCAGGCAGTAGTATAATTTACTAGCAATGAATGTAAAATATCCGCAGCTGGAAAGCAAAGCACGGACTTTAAATAAGTAAATTTATACATTTGACAACGCAGGATTATTATGAACTAATACCTGAAAGGTTTCAGAAAATGTATTCAAATCCTCATATTTACTAGAAAATTATAATTACTAGAAACTTAACTACGCTGTCGGCGAGAGTCACTACTGTATTGCTTACCCCAGCCGAATCCGTAGGAGTACTATTTCCATGTTGAGAATTGAGAGAGGTGCCGCTGTCGTTAATGCTGACCAGCTCGACCATCAAATCTTTGGCTTTACACACCAATTGAAAATAAGTATTTTCAAACTTTTCTCTATAATCCCCGTTATCGACAGGCTTTAAAATCTCTAACCGCGATTGGATATTCTTAAATTCTGACCAAATAACTTCGACCTTCTCTAAATGAATGGCAATAAATGTGATACTTTGCAATAACATGTAAAAATCTTTAACAACTTTCAATAATCGTGTTAGCGTTCTGTAAGTTGGCCTCTACGAGTAACCAAATCTGCAATTTCTGCAGCTATTTTATATGCCTGTTCTGTCATAATTTACAATTACTATTGTGTTACTTAAGTGGTTAATTTATGTTTTAAACTGTTAGTTTCGCGACGTGATAATACATATTTATTAACTATTTACTACTAGTTACACTAGTGTGAAAAAGGATGTGATTTTGGTATAATATATTAAAATACACACAATAAGCGCTCCATTAAACATACTCTGAAAATCGAAACTCATTAAAATGGCACTTGTGAAGCACAAAATAATATCTACTAAATAACTTAAAATATACGTACTGTACGCCAATGCATAAAATTTCGTAGAACCAACGACGTAACCTATTCAATCAAAATCATCATCATCAGCCTTCATAGGCCTTCCATAATCTGTGCCACTCTTCCCTGCACTGCGCCGCCTGTATCCAGTTGTGCTTGATGTGCTTTTTATCATCAGTCCATCTCGTTGGTGGTCGTCCTTTATTTCGGTAAGCCTCATGTCTCGGCCTCCATTTCTTGGTCCATTTGTCGTCAGTTATTCTTGCAATGTGTCCTGCCCAATTCCATTTTAATGTTGTTATTCTCCTGACGACATCTGCTACACCTGTTCTTCTTCTTATTTCGTTGTTCTGGATTCTATCTCTTAGAGAAATGCCCAAAATGGCTCTCTCCATAGCTCGTTGTGTCACTTGTAATTTATTGATAGATTTTCTTATCAGAGTAAGTGTTTCCGCTCCGTATGTCATAAACATACCGGGATGTCGGACCGGCATACCTTCTTTAGGTTCCCAAAAGCTGCCCAGGTGAGTCCTATTCTTCTTTGGTTGTCTCGACCCACACGAATTTTATGACCAAGATATTTGTAGGACACTTCGTGCCCACTCAAGGAAATTTTACCACTAATCACCAGATTTGTCATATATTGTGTTTTTGAAGAATTGATCTTCAATCCGGCTTTATTTGATGCTTTTTCTAGATCATATAGCATCTGTGTGGCTTTGTCAATCCTATCCGAAATTAGGACAATATCATCGGCAAACCTAAGGTGATTCAAGTCTTCCCCATTTATATTAACTCCCAAGTTGTTCCAATTTATCTCCTTCAGCATATACCCGAGTATATTTGTAAATAGTTTTGGTGATATGGTGTTACCCTGGAGAACTCCTCGTTCGATTTTGAACTTGCCTGTATCTTCATGGAGCCTAACACATGATGTTGCGGTTTCATAGATATTTTTAATTATAGCGATGTATCGGTGGTCTATTCGGCAATCAGAAAGAGCTTGGAGGATTTTGTGTTGGTCAATAGTATCAAATGCCTTCTCGTAGTCTACAAAAATAAGGATGGGCGATTTATTGTAGTCTACGCATTTCTCAATTAAGGTTTTCATTACTTGTAAGTGATTGATAGTTGTCAAGCTTGTTTGTAAGTCTTTTTGTTATTATTTTCGTGAATAGCTTATAAATGTGAGAAAGTAGGCTGATGTGCCGATAAGTTTTTAGATCTGTGATTTCGCCCTTTTTGTGCTAATGACAATAACAGCATTGCACCACTGAGAAGGTGTTGTGCCTTTAAGAGGACATAAATTAAAGAGCTTATGGATAGCTATTTTAGAGCTTCGCCCCCTTCTTTGATGGAGTCGATAACTATATCGTTGTCTCCTGGAGATCTGTTATTTTTCATTTTCAAAAGCAAAGCTGTTATTTCGTCGATAGTTATTTATGGGATATCCTCCGATCCAACATTCTGAACCCTCGGTATCTGCACTGCATTTGCGGGTTTCGCCTCTTTTCTATAAAGCTCCGTATAAAATTCTTTAGTAATTTTAAGAACATCCGCTTTACCTGTCTTAATACTGCCGCTTTTATCAGCGAGCCTACAAATGTTTTTCCTGCCTTCCGTAAAGTTCCTTCGCAGCACTCTTAAACTCTTATTCCCTTCAATTACTTGAGCTATTTGTTGTTAATTGTAGTTTCGGACGTCTTGTCTGACAGACTTGGAAATATTCCTATTTAATTGTCTATTTCCCACGTATCTATCCTTCATATCTCTTCTCACCTTCCTAAGATTCTTTGTACTCTGGCTCAGTTTATTTTCTTTATTTTTCGCTCTGAGCTTCCTTTATAATATTGTTAATTTTCACACGTAAATCGTTCACATTTTGTGCTCTAGGTTTCTGAGCTTTATTGCCATTTCCTCTTTATATGCTGCCTTATTCTCTATCATTTGGGCTTGACCAGGTCCATTTTCGAAGTGGGCGTTTTTTTAAAAAGGATTTCATGGCGTGTAGTCTCTGTTGAAGGAGAAAGCCCAGAAACATGTTTTCCCTATGATTTCTCTCTCCGTAACCAAATGTTTCCAGGGCAGTTTCTGCTGGCATGTACGTTTACTGGAGATTTTAGCCTTACTTCTACCACGCTGGCCATTGCGGGTTGGTAAAGAGTCTTGTTCTGGACGATTTCATTTTCTTAGCCTCGATGATACGGTTATTCCACCCTGACTCGGTCATCAGAGCCTCGTCTGTCAAAGCAGGGTGCACCACGTGCAGGTGAGGTTGACATTTGAGTAGAAGAGGCTGTTTGAGTTGCATCACTACTCCATTAATCGTTTCAAACTACTATACACTATATCTACACCCTTCAATTAAAATACCCCGATGTAAATATAAATACTACTATGGCACCATCGGAAAATTAAAATAAACCCAATGTTTATATTATACCTATTGTTTTTAAAAATTTAGGCACCAAAAAAAAACGGTAAAAAATAACCAAAAATAATTAGGTAAGGCAATTTATTGGACTCAGCCGAAAAAGTGAAAAATATTTTCACTTTATTTAGGTACAAGTCATAAAACTTAATAATGTTTGTGATTTATTGAATTATAACTCCATACATACATACATAAAGTCACGCCTTTTTCCCATGGGGGTAGGCAGAGACCACTTCCCACCACTTGCTACGGTTCTTACACACATCTTTTGCTTCCTCTACTTTCATCAGTGCTCTCATACATGCTCGTCGGTTGTTGGTACTCTTGACCTGGCCTTTCCTCAAAACAATGTTGATCTGATCAAGATATGTTTTCCGAGGTCGACTTCTACCGACTTGTCCATTCACACTCGCCTTATAAATTTGTTTCGTTAATCTTCCTTCATCCATCCTTTCAACGTGTCCAAACCATCTAAGCATTCCTTTATCTATCTTTGTAACCACACCGCAGCGTTCTCTTATCTTACTATTCTTTACCTTATCCAACCGAGTCACTCCGGCTATACTTATTAAACTACTCATCTCCGCAGCATAAATCCTATTTTTATGCTTATTCTGCCAAACCCAACATTCACTACCATACATAAGTGTAGGAACCAACACACCTTTATACACAGGTGGCACGTGCCTTTTTTGACACTTTCTGGCTATTCATAAAGCTATGCAATGCCCCATTAATTTGTCTTCCTGACAACACCCTTCGCTCAAAGTCACTGTCATACTTTCCATCTCTCGTAAACTTTGTACCCAAGTACACAAATTCATTTACTTGTTCCATTTTTTCTCTCTAAATCGAAGCTCCACAGTTTTTCATGCTTTTTTGTCTTTTAAAAACCATTACTTTCGTTTTGCTTACATTTATTTTCATCACTTTGAATTATAGGGCATCATGCATAGCATTAATCATCGCCTGCAACTCCTTTGCAGATGAGGCTACTTGATCATCGGCGTAAAGAAGGCATTTAACGATCAAATCATTCATTTTCAATCCATACGCACTCTCTTTCAAATCTTTTAAACAATTGTCTATGTATAAGTTAAACAGCCATGGCGAAGCCACACATCCCTGTCTCACACCCCTTTCGATGTTAAACCAGTCCGTGCAAGCTCCGTTTATCCTGACACAAGCAGTGGAATCCTCGTAAAGTGATTTCATTGCTCGTATTAAACTACCACTTACCCCATACAATTTACTCCTCACCACTCTGTCGTAGGCCTTTTCCAAGTCTATAAAAGCGCAACAGACCTTCTGACTTCTAGCCAAGAATTTTTCGACTATACCTCGTAATGAAAAGACCTAATCCATACATCTTCTTCCTCTTTTAAATCCTGCTTGCACATCCCATATCATCTTCTCAGTCTCATTCTTTACTCTTTTAATCAATATCTTTGCATACAATTTGCCGACTATGCTGAGTAAACTAATGCCTCGGTAGTTCTTACAGTCCTGCTGCGAACCTTTTCCCTTGTAAAGAGGCACGATAACGGCCTTGCACCAGTCGTCTGGTACGCTACCACTTCTCCAACAAAGGTTAAAAAGGCGGTAAATCAGACTAGCTACCACGTTTTGTCCAGCCTTCAGCATTTCAACTGTTATCCTGTCGTACCCAGCAGCTTTACCCAATTTCATACTGTTTAACGCTTCCACCATTTCTGTCGTACTAATTTTACTTTCATTGTAATTTTCACTCATGTCTCCGAATGGAGCCTGTACTTGTGTATACTCTCTCTCAAATAAACTTTTGAAGTATTCCTTCCATCTCTTTAATACGCATTCCTCTCCTTTAACCATACTATCATCTTGGTTTCTGATTTTTTCTAGTTGCGAGGTAGTATTTTTACTTCTGGAGGTTCTTATCGACTTCCAGAAGAGTTTAATATTGTTTTGGAAATCGTCAGATAACCGTCTATCTAATTCATCTTTATCACTTAACTTCTTTCTTGCCACAACCTCTTTTGCCACACCTTTTAACCTTTTATACTCATTCTTTGCCTTGTTTACATCCTCAATCGTTGCCTTTTGCGTTTTTTGATTGGCTTTTGTAGCCAGCCAATCCAGCCAGGCTTTCTTCTTCTTTAACACTTCTTTTTAAACTTCTACACACATTTTCTATAGCTTACATCCTTTCCTTCTTTTACTTACACCACATACTTCAATAGCAATATCCAATTCCTTCCTTAAATGGCTTCCACATTTCTTTAACCTGACATGCTTCATCTAAACTGTCAAATTTCTCAATCAATTTATTAACGAACTCCTCTATTATATCTTCTACTTGCAAATTCTCAACTTTTTTACGCTCTAGAACACTACTTGACTCCTGCACACGATGGCGCCATCGCTTAAAGAGACCATTTATTCGGCTCATTACTAAGAAGTGGTATGTGTCAATACCTGCACCGCGGTATGCCCAAGTGCCCATCACCATCTTTTTTAATCTTTCATCCACATTTACAAAATCAATTATACTTCGCTGGTATTCTTTTTGTCTTGTGTACAAGTGGATCCTTTCATGGTTAAACATTGTGTTTGTTACCATAAGTTTCCACTCCAAACATACTTCAAGTAGATTTTCTCTGTTTTCATTTTCTCTGCTGTTACCGTACATTTCCAGAACACCTCATATCTATCACGCTTTACTCCTACCTAACTATTAAAATCACCCAACATAACAATTCTTTTATTCTGGTTACACTTATTCAGAATATCTTTCACACTATCCCAAAATTCCCACGTCTCTTTTTGGGCTTTTAAAGATTTGTTTCACTGCGCATCTTGTGGGGCATAAATCCCTAGCAAAAATATACGAGTAAGATCAACCTTAAAATCACCCAACATTACAATTCTTTCATTCTGGTCACACTTATTCAGAATATCTGTAACACTATCCCAAAACTCCCTCCTTTCTTTTTGGGCTTTTAAACATTGGTTCCACTGTGCATTTTGTAGGGCATAAACTCCTAGCAAAAAGATACGAGCAAGACCAACTTTCAGCCTCACCCACAGGAGTCTTGGGCTTACACATTCAAAGTCAGTCACACCAACGCCCTGAGAACCTCTGCTGGTTTTCGGAACTCCTGACCAGTAGGCTGTATAAGGTCCATGTGTTGTGGTTTCACATCCTTTTCGCTTAGTTTCATTTACACAAAGAACATCAATCCGTCTTACTTCTATCATCGTGTAAATTTCATCAATTTTATCATTCAATCCTCCCCTCACATTCAAAGTAGCAAAGTGACTATCCGCAGTCCACGTTTCGCCGCCATAGGAAGCGTGATATGATAGGTGGCGACCCCTATCGCTATCGTTTTGATTATAGTCAATACGACTATAACTCATAGCTTCCCATGAGATAATATAATTTATACTGAAATAAAATACATACAATTTAAAAAATTAACCTTACGTAAATGTCAAAAAAATTTGATATGATAGAAAAATATAAAATATAACTCCAATAATATGAATATTCGACTATTATTTTTATTTCGCTTTCAATTTGTACACAATGCTCACGAAACCAGACGGCATCATGACATAAATATATCTGCGAACGAAAGGTTAAAAAAAGATGGACTTACGGTTTGGCGGCTATTTGTATTTTTCACTGCCCGCACTGCGACTATTAGAAGGGGAAGGGATTATAGAAAGGAAATGATTGTGGACACGCTTTTTAAAAAGTTGCAGGTCATAATTCTCTGGAAAAACTGATTTTGGAAGCTTATTCCATTCCGTAGCAGCCCTGTAAAAGAAGGATTCTTGATGAAGATTGGTCCTTGTAGTGTTAATCTTGAGAGTAAATGGGTGAGACTGATCAGCGTGCCGAGTTCTTCGGCCGAATGTGGCCAATGGTGGTACATGAGTTTTTATTTCTCTGGAGCATCTGCCATGGAAATATCTGTAGAGCAATGACTAGTCTGCAACTCATCTTCTCTTCATCCAGGATCCGATTTGAAGGACCAATTTGTTGGGTATTTTCTCACTGGTTTTATCACACTAAAACTTCCTTACATATCAAATCAAGACAAATATTATTTTTGAAAATCAAAATGAGCAGTCAACACACAATGGGTGCGTTCCACTAAGCGTTCTCAACGATCATGACCACGAATTTTCCCTTTCCACTTAGTCCCGAGCGTTGAAATCGTAAACCCATGTGAAATGGATTATGGAGCGTTTAGAGCGTTGAAGTAAAGTATAACAAATGGCGAGCTAGAAAAAATATAGCAAAAGCTTTAAGCTTTACAATGTGTAAATCTTAACATAATAATTATTAGTTAAATTGATTTATATTGAAAACAAAGTATAATTCAATTTTTATACTTAATATAAGTAGAATATCTAATCAATTTACATTCAAATAAATCATAATGTCTTTTGCGGCGACAGTAGGATATTTGATGGTGCGTCAGAATAATGCTCCAGAAAGTACTAGTTCATCCAGTTCAGATACAGAATTTTACAATTTTACAAAAATTTGAATACGTTTAAAACGTTTTCACCACGACCACAACGATCGGAGTCGCCATGTGGAACGGTCAAAAGAGTATTTTAGGCGTTGTGAACGCTTAGTGGAACGCACCCAATATATCGTGTTTCAGGCTTCTACGAACAACTTCTGCTCGGTACACGAGAGCGCAAATGCTAAACAGGTATGAAATAGGTAATAAAAATATAAATACAAGGGATCGGCGTTAACACTGTTTAAAAAGTTAATAATTTCGAAATAATTTGCATTTTTGAAATTATAACAGAACTCTTCATATTGAAGTTGCTGCGCTCTTTATTAAATTCCAAGTTGTAGGTAATTGCTGTGTGATGTGCACTGTTCGGTAATAGGTAATGTAATGGTTCAGAATCTTTCATTGATGAAAAATTTAAGACAAGTAAGACATTTCGACTATTAGTTGCGGTATTTATTTGATGAAAATTATAATAACTAAAAGAGTTTTGTAATGTAATCGCAGGTGAGTTAGCTTAACAGTTTAAATTTAATCCAAAATCATTATTAAACCAAATAGCCTCAGGTAAATTATATTCCCCAAACAGAATAAATTCGCAAACCATGTTATTGTCAAGAACATGACCAACACCATGAGTGTGTTATTTATAGATCTCAACAGTTGATGATGGTGGTATATAGACTCCCCCAATTATTATTCCATGGTTTTTTATTTGAAGAATGACAAAAATCTGCCTTACTATATTCCTTTGTATTTTAACTTTTAGCAGCTACCTCAGACTTTATGACAATTAAAATACCTACTCTACGTTTCTTGTCACTGTTTGTTTCATCCCTATCAAATCTGAATATATTATAACCATTTAAACCTAGTTCTTCATTACATAAATCTTTTTTTAGCCAATATTTTACAAGTATAATAATACCTATCATAATTGGTCCCTAAAATCAAATGTTGCAATTCATTGAGTTTATTCCTGAGACCACCAACATTTTGATAAGTATAAATTTTATTATCATCACTGAAAACACGATTTATTTTGAGTTTTTTGCCATCCGGGGAGTGCCGCCAATGTATCGGATGAATACCGCTTCTTTACTTCTTCTTTCTTGCATCTCTTCCTGAACATTTTTCAAGTGTGCAACTTAACGCTGAGTTAAATCCGCTTTGATAAATACCTTTTTTTTAATTTCTTTTGTTCTTAATGATCTTCATAGTTTCCTCGGATTTTGAAAATATAATTTTCAGGGCACGTGTTTCATTTTTATTCTTTTTTTTCAAGTCTTCTTGTTCCAATCACTCTTAAGTCTTCATTAGTTATCTCTCTAACCATTGATTTCACTTCTTTCAAAACAACATCCTGTGAGCTTCCATTTTTAGATAGATACACCATGACATTTGGTTTTTTTTTCTTTCGCTTATTTAATCAATAATGCTTTCTTCAGACAATAAAGTTGGATATAAGTCAATTTTATTTTTCAATTCATTGATCTTTGCCTGCATATTTTCAATAAATGCTAGAAAATTAGGTAATTTTATACCTATCTGGCAATCTTCGCAGTAAAATTTCAAATTTCTGCCACCTTTTAGATCCATCACCTTCAATTCTGATGCGTTTAAACTAGAACACTTTTGTTCTCTATAAGCAGGTCTCTCACAACCATCACATGTTATGGTCGCAAGACCCTTACTTTCCTTGCAATTTGCACAACTCATTTTACAAAGATATGTCCGGACCTATTTACTGATTTAAAATGTTCAAGTTTATCTTAATCACGTTTGTTTTTTACTTTAAATGGTTTTTTTTGACAATATTTTTTTCAAGCAACCTTCAAATTCAAATGTTATTAATGATGTTAACTGATGAGTTATTTAAAATTGCAAAATATGTATTAGATCACTGGATGGATCGTACGACTATTAGAAGGGGGAGGGATTATAAAAAGGAAATGATTGTGGACTCGCTTTTTGAACAGTTGTAGGTCATAGTTCTCTGGAAAAACTGATTTTGGAAGCTTGTTCCATTCCGTAGCAGCACTGTAAAAGAAGGAGATTGGTCCTTATAGTGTCAATCTTGAGAGTAAATGGGTGAGAATGATCAGCGTGCCGAGTTCTTCGGCCGAATGTGGCTTGTGGTGGTATAAGAGTTTTTATTTCTCTGGAGCATCTGTCATAAAAGTATCTGTAGAGTAATGTCTGATCTGCAACTCTTTTTCTATGTTCTAGTGGATAAAGGGTATCTGTGAGAGTTGAGCCATTTATCAACCGAATGGCCCTTTTCTGAATAGAATCTAGAAGACGAAAAGAATACCTTGGTGCTGAACCCCAAATGTGCGAGCAATACTCCAGTAGAAGTCGGATTAGAGCCTGTACGTCGTCAACAGTTGATCAGGAGTAACAAACTTATTATCTTTCCACAAAAAACCTAGCCTCTGGCTTGCTGACTTTGCGATGTTAAAAACTTGGTCATGCTTGGTCATTATTAGACACCGTGACTCCCAAAATCCAAATGGAGGAACTTGATTTAAGGGTATTTCCGGACATTGTGATGAAATAACTTGAGGAATTTACTTTCTTGGAAAACATGGCGCTTTATGTATTCTGGTCGTTGAACTGGACAAGATTGTTGGTTCCCCACTCGACGATTGCTTCAAGCTCTCTATTAATGGATTCAACCTGTTTCTGCCTGAGTCTATTTGTATCATTCACCGAAAGTGATCGATAGGATGTGAAAGTTGAGACAAGTGTGCTGTCGCCTGCAAAACTGTAAATGGGTTTCGTGGTGGTTTTCAAGAGGTCGTTGATGGGTAAAAGAAATAGGGTGGGGGTCAGGATGGAACCCTGGTGGACCCCAACTTTGGTTTTTAACGCATTAGAAGAAATACCGTCAACTGCCACATGTAAGGAGCGATCTAGCATGAAGCTTATGAGCCATTGGCGCAGTTTGGTTGGGAGACCGTAGGCAGATAATTTGCTTAACAATGCCTGGTGCCAAACGCGGTCGAAGGATTTAGACATATCCAAGGCTATTGCACGGGATTCACCAAACTTCTCAATAGTGTTTGTCCAGGGCTGAGTGACATAAGCCAGCATATCTCCAGTAGACCAAAGTTGTCGAAATCCATATTGTCTGAATGAATTATCTCAAATTTCTTCAGATTTAAGAAGTAAAGAGTATTAATATTTTAAAACTAATAGAAAATTTAAATTTGCCTGTATGTTTATAGAATATTGATTAATTTCCTAAAAATTAACAAATTTCAATCAAAGAGCAGTGCCTAAAATTTTCTGTAAGACAAAAAATAAACTTTATTACTTAACAAAACTAGTTAATATTATTCTTTTTTTTTAATTTTAGAGCGGTGCAAGATCCAGTCACTGTCCTGTGGTACGACTCGGGCCAGCGTTGGGATGCAATTTTTGTTGGAACACTGTCGACACACACGGTAGAATTCTCAGAAGAAAAACCAAGTACCATTGTCCTGAATGTCAAACGAATCTCTGCATAGTACCTTGTTTTCAAGAATATCACAAAACTCAAGGAAACGACGGACCTGCTAATACAGATCCTTTATTACCAACTTCGGCTACTAAATTGTATCCAAAGTCTAATTAAAGTGTTTATGTTAAATAATAAAGCCGTATTTATGTAAATTTGATTTTTTTTCTAAAATTAAGTACTCAAATCATTTTTAATGCAACAAAGTTGTCTTTACGAATTAAAAAATAATAATAAACATCAAATTTTTTTAAATATAAAAGTTTATCGATGTATTGTTGGTTTATAAATAAATACAGTGGTTTTACGCTATAAATCAGGTACTGTCGGATAAACATATTTAAAATTGAACTGTTTGTCACATATTAATAGTTATATTATTCTTCGTTTTGGTGCGCGGGGCATATTTGAGGGTTATTTAGGAATTGGATAGGATCGGCTGGTTTCTAGGACAATATAACATTAAAACTATCTTCAAGCCATCTAAGAAGATCGAAAACTATCTAAAATCTGCCAATGATAAGAGCGGCCCACTAAGTTCTGCAGGTGTTTATCGTATTTCATGCACTTGTGGAAGTGTCTACATTGGAACAACTAAACGGTCCATTTACACCAGAGTCAAAGAACACAAAGCCAACTGCCGTCTTGGACATACAGAAAAATCTACTGTCGCGGTCCACCTAATTAATAATAATGATCACAGAATTAAATTCGAAGACACCCAAGTTTTATGCACCCCATCTGCATATTACCCAAGGCTTTATAAAAAAGCGATTGAAATACATAAACATCAGCAGAACTTGAAAAAATTTGAGGAAATACTTAAAATTAATATAACATGGGTATTAGACTTAAAATACAACGCTGCTTTTTTACAAAAATAAGAAGAATGAAGAAACGTGACCAATTCCTGAACAACCCTCAAATATGCCCCGCCCACCAAAACGTATATAACCTGCGATCGTGACATACAAATGTCACAAACCGTCAGCCTTAAAAAAGCAGATATTATATCTTCAGAAGATGCCATCAACTCGAGATGGCGAAACGTCGAGTTTTAACTTAGACCTACGACGGTTAAAAAACTTTAAAAACCATTCACCAATGATGTTTTATTGTTAGGTATTTCTAACAGGACTTCCAAGAACGTTGTATTTATGTCATTAGTCCGTTAATTTTTTGATAGTAATGATCTAAACTGCATATTGGTAACATATAGTACTAAGGCCAAGTGCAGATTTGATGGGCATTGCAGAATGGCTAGAAATTTCAGAGGATGTAGCCAAGACCGTGTCCTGAACGGTAAGACTGGGCCTGAAGACTCCGGGGCGGTTTAGCGCTTAGAGCGCGCTAAAGATGTAACTACCATCAAAAATTAGTGATGATTCCAGAACGTCTGCAACTTTGCACACATAAAGATCGATACCAAAAAAACTCGTAAAAATCATATTGTCCGCAATTGAAATGGGGCGGTTTAGAATGTCTGCAAGCTGAAAATGTCCGAAAAATCATCACATTTACGAAAAAAAAATGGAAAATAAATAATAGTTTAAAAAAATTGGACAACACGCTTTATTAGAAAACCGAACTAAAAAATAACAATTAATAAAAAAATAATTTTACAATCAAAAGCGTGGGGTGCTTTTAATGATGTTTACGTTTTCTTCTTGGAGACTTTACTTTTACCAATATCTGTTTATTATCAAATATATTAATTGATATAGCACACCCCCACGCCTTTGATTGTAAAATTATTTTTTATTAAATATTATTATTTTTTAGTTCGGTTTTCTTATATAGCGTGTATTCTTAGTTTTTTTAAACAATTTTTTATTTTTCACTTTTTAGTTCGGGTTTTTTTTAAATATTGCTACTGATCGACGATCTTCATTTCAGTATTAATTGTCAAATTTATTTGCATATAAAAAAACGCGAGCAGGTATTAAAATTACTAGGATTTAAAATGGTGATATGCGTTAGCGACATGTAAGACTTGACAGACCTCATTTCGAGCAATAGGACCGTAGATATGGCTTGTTAAATTTAGTTGGTCCAAAATAAAGCATTTTGTTATCAGTCAGGATTTTTCTAAAATAACTCAAAAACCGAATATAGTTATATGCATTGCAAAAAAGAACCTACAATCTTAAACCAAAAGTTAGTCTATGCTAAGAATGCAACCTGCGTGTTTCATTTTAACAGAATTATCATTAATTTTGTAAGGGGAGGCTCATCTTTGGCTCCACCGTGTGGCGAAACCGCCCCGGTCGGAGCTTTCTGACTAGCCTTACTGTGAGGACTTGGCTATATCTGAAATTTCCAGCCGTTCTAGAATAACCATCAAATTTGGCACTTGGCCCTAAAACTAATAGATTTATTGATTAAATAATGACATATTTAAGTTAAAAAGAGGATTTATTTATAAATGGACAATTTTTTTTATCAAATTGTGAGTTCTTAGCCGACCAGCGAAGTCTACGCATTGAAAATGCCAAGTGAGACCTTGGCGAAACGTCTGCAAAAATCGAATCAGATTCTAACTAACGAACGGGTGCAATCCCGGATCGATATTATATATATATATATATATATATAGAAAAGGTAGTCTATTTGCTGACTAGTCAGGAATGTATTTGGAATATGCAGCAGGCCAAATAAGTGTACTATTTTTACAAAATTTTCAAGCTTTCAATAATTTTTATTATCATCATCAGGGATGCTACAATTAATAAAAAACACAGAACAATTATAATTTTAAAATACAACTATATTGTTAGTACTTACATTGTAATTGAGGTTGTATGGCGTAACAATTAAAGGGTTAAAAACATTAAAAGTTATACATTTAAATGGACATCAGAGATAAAACATCATGTAGGATTCTCTGATCCCACACATTTAACAATTACCGCACTAGATTATATTACAACAAGTTAAATAATAGTTTTATTATCAAAGGAACTTTTTATATCACCATGTGATTCCCTGCCTCGTAATCACGTTCGATATGGAAACAAATACTGAACTGGAAGTTGTCAATGACAAGTGACATGGCCCACCGGGAAATCCGCAGTGTTGCCAAGTAATTTTTTGGGAATAAAATGAAAGCAATGTTGCAGTGATGTTAAAAATGAAGAAGACAGAATAGAGACTAATATTTTTAGATTTTTAACACATTGTAACCGTTAAGTATAAGCCAGAACTGATTAACCTCATAAAGGCACAAAGGTTGAGATGGGCAGGGCACGTAAGAAGACAACCAGAGGATAGAATGGTCCGCTTGATATGGGACAGAGCACCAGAAGGACCACTTGGAAGACCAAGAATAAGGTGGCGTGATAATATAACATCGGTCCTCCGGAAAATGGGCATCGGGAATTGTCTAAAAGTTATGGAAGACCGAGATAGATGAAGGCAAATTGTTGTCTCAGCTAAGGCCCATCAGGGGCTGTAGCGCTTTGGAGTAAGTAAGTAAGTATAAGAATAAAGATGTGGATTATAATGTTAACGTTATGTCTGTAGAGTTACTAGGTTGGCCTTCTGCTCTGTTTGATTGCTTTACAGAAATTAAATAAGAGTAATTATCACTTAAATGATTTAAATCATTTTTTTAATTTAAGGAATTGTCAGTTTGAACTATATGAACCATTTCAAAAAAAAGTCTCTTAGCAGTGTTTTTTTCATTAGATTAAATTTTAATTGAATTATAGACCATACCGTGTCCCTCATTATAGACATGTTCATTTAGTGCACATCTTTCCGGATGTAATTTACTGTCACTTTTATGAGACGTGAAATGGTCTTTGAGCTGTCTCGACGTTTGACCTATATATTGTTTGTTACAATGCAAACAAGGAATACAGTAAACTACATTCAAACAGTTGATGCATGGAGTCTTGTCTTTTAATTTAGTAAAAATGTTTCTTATCGGTAATGCGTTTTTATTAGAGATTTTTATGTTTTCTTTAAAGAACTTGAACATTTTGGTCAATCCTGATGTGATATCTTTAATGAAAGGTAACGAGGCGTAGAAAAAGTTTTGTGGAGAATTATTTACATTTTGAAAATTTACTAATGGAGCTCGGAGTGTAAGTAAGACTTGAGCATTAGCTAAGTGTTCAATGGTTGAAGTATTATACAGAATCTTTTAAGGAAGGACGGAGGATAAGAATTTTGAAAAAAATAAGTAAAAAAGATGTCCATGTTTTTTTTTATGGAAGGACGAATCAGAAATCCGGATTACTCTTGTTTTCATCTGTTGGATCAGGTTAGACTTCATGATTCGTTTATGGTACGACCAATAATTAATGTATCGACCAGAATCACAATATAAAATTACTTGAATGATGTTATAAAATTTCCAAAAATAATTTAGAAAAGTAATAAACGACCTGGATTCTGAATATTTTTAAATGTAGTTATTCAAATATTAAACGCTATTATTAGATTGATCTAGCTACTTAAACCATAGGAGAAGTAACCCTAACAGTTATGCAGCCCTAAATTAAAAAAAAAAACTTAAAACAGTTTACCTTATCAACCCCAACTAAAACCATTAAAATTGCAACCTTCTACAAAATTTAAGCAAAAATGCTCCACAATGTTCGAATTTGTTTTTTTTTTTGTTTTTTAAACAATACTACGAATGTTGGCAAAAGTTCTGCTCATCTTGATATGGTTTTTCCTTTGGCTCTGTTATCTGGTTCAACTTGTATAAATAAATATTGCTGATTTTGTTACATAACATTTTTAGTGGCTTTCTAAAAATGTATCACAAGTAGGGGAAAGAAGAAAGGTTTTAGTTGTGAAACGTAAATTCTTTTTTTTATCTACCATAAAGGATACAGCTTATCACACTGAAGAAATGCGATGTCGGTGTGATGAGCGAAACGAAAAGGGGAAGGGTTTTAGTTAGTAGGAATCCGGAACTACCATTCTGATGTGTCTAATGCAAAATTTTCTCTTTTTCTCCAAATGAAGAAAGGTCCTCTCCAAAAGTTTGAATTTGATATACATTTTACACATAAGATAAATGAGCGTTTACATGCCGTACTCATAAATGATGCAGGAATTCTAACTTAGCACCAGAAAGTTCTTTTAGTTTGCAAATCTATCTATTGATCATAAGGATAAGGAGCTTCTAAATAAAGCCCCAGATTATGGAATTACATATGTATTCCAACTGGAGTTTTTTCTGTTTATCTTTTACTCTTTATGAATCATTGTCTTCTTAAATTGTTTATCGATAACAATTTTTCTTTAAATAATTTATTTTTTATACTGATACATGTGCAAAGTTAGTTTCCTTTTGAAGTTTTATAGTTCTAGGTCATTAAGTCGTCCTTGTTATGATTGATTAGGACTTGTAGTCTGAAAACACCCAATATAACCTACAAATTTCCAAAGATAAACGCCAATTCATAATAATATTATACAGTTTTTTTACAAAAAATTAACTTGTCGTTTAAAAAATATTAAAATCTCATTCATCCCAAAAATAACAGTAGTGAGTGGGAGCACATAGCAAACACTGGTGGGAGAATCAACTGCCCAGAATATCATTTTAACACTTCGCGGGTTGTAGTGTTCTAATTGTAAGTGAAATTTTTTAATAAAAAAAACGTTAAAATACCTTCGGATTTAAAGGTAAGAGTTCTTCATCAAAAGTCTTATTCGTTTACAAGATTTCTTTATTACACAAAAATATTTGTACCTATTGTTTTTTATTTAATATTTAACTTATCTTGAACCAGACCCATAGATATTTCGGTAGGTATAAGTTGTGAGGTGTGCGCGTATAATTATATATAGCATACCGCTTCTAGTTTAAGAAGAAAGATACCCAATCCATGTGTAACCATCTAAAAATACAATTGGCATCGATTTTGTAATGATTAAAATGTAACTTAAATCAGTGGGTAATTAATACATGGCACTTTGTATGGGCATGTTTTACTACCTGTACATATAGGGTTAATACCAAAACATTTTTTGCAGAAAACAATAAATAAATTTTAAATATGCAACTATTAAATTTAAATGAAAATTTTGAAAATTAAAAAAAAAATTTATATGTTTCATTCATGAAATTTATAATATATTTGTGGATTGGTAAAAGTTCAAATAAGGCCATTTTTTTAATAATATATTTATTAAGATATAGTATTAACAGTAGGCTCCTGAAATACTCGAAAAACAAACAAATCATTGCTTGTATACATTTAAAATTATATTAATTTTATTTATAGAAACAGAAAAACATATTTTGAAGGTTATACTATATTTTGCCATTTTATATGTGAATTAAGCCTGCAGGGCCGGTTTTAGGGAAGGGCATTCTGGGCTACAGCCCCGGGGCATCCACAAAAGAGGGCCCCCCACAATAGAGACTTCGTAAAAAAAAATCTTTCAATTTCCGACTAAAACCTAAACAACTTTTCCTTTGATATTTTTTTTCATTGTTTTACCTTTACCTACAGTACTTTGTACAAACATGATTATATTGTTGTTAAATATTAATAGAAATGAAGCATCTATATTTGTTCACACACTTTGTAATGGTTACCAAATATTTATAGTAGAAAATAAAAAAAAAATGTATTAAAATTGAAAGAAAATAAAAAAATCTATAAATTGATAGTGTCAAGATCATCATAGGTTGTCCTTTTTGCCAGTAACAGAATAAAAATTTATGTTATTGTGGTAACTAGCATTATCCACAAATAAAACGCTGTTTAGTGTTATATTTGGAACTAACTATGTTTTTACCCTCCTCATTAAATTATCTGAATTTTTATCATCGTGATAATCACCACTTTTTTGCCCAATTTAAATATTAGAAGACCATTGTCTATGAATCACATTTCTCCACCGGCGTACACTATCATTAACCTTTTTCTTTTACTGTAATGTTTTTTTAATTTTTTTTCAAGATTTACAGTGTCTACCCATGTATTTTTCGTTGACTGGGAACTATGCAGATAAGTTTTGTCGGTATAAATAATATCTCTTCCTTCCTTACGATTATTTTTTTAAAAATTCTGTACTCTTTAATCTTACTTCATAACTTTTCTTTAATACATCTCTATTATTGGGTGTTTTTTGCCACCAAAAACTAATTTAAAAAGTACTTTTCCTAAAGTTGATGCCC
This sequence comes from Agelastica alni, assembly GCA_950111635.1. NCBI lineage: Eukaryota > Metazoa > Arthropoda > Insecta > Coleoptera > Chrysomelidae > Agelastica > Agelastica alni. Next base: position 30,902,736 of record OX467718.1, on the reverse strand, counting down.
ACCGCATACTTCTTATAAAACAGTCGGCCGTTGCTTCTGCATGAAATTATGAAAATTATAAACGATTTATTTAATTCTTTGTCCCCTATCCTTCTCAAATGAAATTTCTGGAGCAACGCCTTCTGTTAGATGTTTTTGGAGATGAAATATAAGATTGCTTAGCTGTCTCTACTCTTTCAGCCTTATTGTGGGTACTGTAAAACACCTTTCTCGATATTCCTGTCGCAACCAATGCCCTTTAACGATAATTGTAACTTGCAAGCCATGCTTGCCTCGTTTTTTATAAATTTAATTCCATTAGCAATTACCTTTTTTGTTTTCGCAGAGTAGTTCTTTTTATTTTGTAGTCTACCCATTTTAAATAGAAAAATATAACATTAAAAAAATATAACACCCTTACACCCACTCACTCAAACAATATAATTATAACCCCCTTCTACATGATTACACATTCTCACTCAAAAATTTCGTGCGTACCTTATTGTTTACCTTTAAGCAGGGTTTGGCAACCTTCTTAAGTACCATGTCCTTCTAGAACGTTGGTCACTTACTCTGTCGACGGCAAGTCTGAACCGAGAGCTTGAGTTGAATTTATACCAGTCACGTAGATTCTTGAGCCATGATGCTTTTCTGCTTCTGATGCTTTCTTTTACCATAAATTTTTCCCTGCATGATGTTCTGCAGTAATCGGTATTTTTCGCCTTTCATAACATGCAGTTTCCTTCTTTTGATGCTGGTAAGAGTTTCGGTGGATTTATTCAGACGTTGGAGTATTACCAAGTTGGATACTTTTTCCGTCCATAAAACTTTTAATATTTTCCTATAAGCCCACATCTCAAAGGCCGCTTAAATTTTAGGCAATTAGGCAAATAAACGGCACAAGTAGGTAAAAGTGTAAGTACTTGCTGACAAACATTGTTTTATAATTTACGATGTATACTGGAATAGCTAATGTTTAATGTTTAAAGTAACAGTAAAGAAACTAAATGCTAATCATGGATAATTTTTATAATTCTTTAGAATTAGCAACTTGATGCTACATCGTTCAAATTTTTCAAGATATTTACAGCAAATATAAACAGATGGCTGTTTACTTTATACAATTGTAAGTAACTTGATACTATATTTTATTAATTCAATACAAATGTGATTGAGTAAATTCTGGGCCGATTATCGTATTATACGAGAATTACATTTTTAGATTTGTATTACTATACCTATACAAAAAAATATTTTACATTATTAAAATAGGTAATTTTGCATTCTTTATAATAAAATTGGGCTGTAAACTCGAGACAACTTTTTGAAAGGCATTTAAAGAAGAAGAAGAAGCTATGAGGTCACCGTTTTTTAAAAATTATTTTGGCGTTCTTTTTAAAATCGGTATTTTGCTACAGAAGTGCCATCTTAAATAAATACACTTTCAATAATATTTTTTTAACGCAGATATTCTCTTTATCTCTGCCCTCTATATTTTGACCACCGCTGACAGCCGCTGTCACTTTCTACATCGAAAACACCCATCTTTCGGTGACGTCATTATCGTCCCCTATTGATTTAAATTAAAATCATTGAATAATAAATAACCTAATAAAATAAGGCTGTCAGCTTGGGGCCACTTTTTGACAGACATATTAAAGAAGAAAAACTCATGACACCTCCAATCTGTAGCTAACGCTGACGTCACTCAACGCGAAACCATAATAAGTTTGCTTCCTACAAAATTTTCGTTAAGAAGTTTTCACTTTGAAAATATTCTATTAGGCAGTAGGTACTAGCAGAAAATATTTCAAATACACAAAGCACTTTCTTATTTTATTCTTTTTTAAACTGGTAATTACATTTTCGTCTTGAAGATGATTCGTAGTATTAGAATGGTTTCTTATTCAGTCTTGCAAAACCTAATCCGTGATTTATTACTATTGCATACATTTATAGGAGCTACTTATTACTTTTTAGTTAAAAATTTTTATATACAATAAAAAACAACTTTATTTACACCCAATTTATAACAAAGGATTGATTGCCAGGATTTATTATTGCTGATTCTTTTAATTTCTAAATATCGGTAATCGATGTTTTTCTGGACAATCATTAAAGAATTTGCTAAAATAATTTTTTTTATTTGTGGAAAATAATTGGCCTGTTGGCTTCGGTTCGGTTTTTTATCCTTACTTGCAAACTTTAAAAAATCACTTTAGCCAAATGTTGGTCCGAAACCAGCCATAATAAGCATTAGCCTAGGCTGCCTGATTATTGGTTATCTTCTGCGATCCAATGTTTCCCATTGCGGTAAAGCCATAAAAAGTTTTTAACCTACCGAAGATCCAAGACATTTTCTCTTTAAATTTATTTTTATTTTTCCACATAATTTTCTTGTAAGTCTTCATACTTCCCAGCGATGCTTCCATCATATTAACTTGTCCAAAGAGTAGTCGGCGTCTTTCTCTGCAAAATAATTGTTTACGAAGGTGATAGCCTCCTCATTTTATAAAAATACCTGTCCTCCGAAATTTTTAGATCAGGAAACAAAAAGTAGTCGCTTGGGGCTAGATCTGATAAAGTAAGGAGGGTGATCAAGCAGTTCAAACCGTAATTCGTGATTGTTCGCCATTGTCTTGGTGAAACAAATATTTTTTCTGAAAATGTGGCTGTTTTCCGCAATTTTTGCCTTTAGCTTGTCGAGTAATGATGCGTAGTATGCTCCTGTAATGGTGTAACTTTTATAAAGATAATCGATTAAGATAACGCCACAACTATTCCAAAAAATAGTCGCCATTACTTTTTCAGTCGAAAAAGAGTAATTGCTTTTTTTGAAGCCGATTCCCCATTCGCAGACCACTATTTTGACTGTATTTGTGTTCCGGGCGTATAATGGTTCAAGTTTTATCTACAGTTATTAATCGGCGCCGAAACACCGATTTATTGCTTCAAAACTGCGCCAACAGTAAATGTTAATTAAAGCACTCGTTTTTTCCATTCTCGCAAAAAACTCACAGTGACTCTTCTAAACGATTATCAAACAACTGCGGATCCAAAATGGCTAAAATTTTGATGAGTACCTATCGAAAAATAGGCAACCATATTCCCTAGCTTTTATTGACGACTGCTGTCAACATAAGGTTAAGGTTGGTAACTTTTCAGATCACCCTTCTATGTGTTTAACTTTGCCTTTACCGCATTTTTTAAAGTTTTATTGTACAGCTCCATTTTGTGTGGGTGTCCCCAGTAAAGACCAGTAAAGAGTCCTGTATTTATTCGGACCTGATTTTTGTTTATGTTAATTAGTCCTTCAGTTATATTCTTTGAAAAACAATTTCCCGTTATGCATGTGAGGAACCAAAATCCAACACCGTCTTTGTTGTTGTTTGACTCAGTACTGCGGATTTTGTCTCACCGAGTGCAGTTACTGGGCCAAGGAAAGGGGCTGATGAGCTCTTTCTGGGCTAGTTCATTAGCTTTTTAGCTGCGCTCAATGCTACAGTGACCTTGCGCCCTGTATGCATATTTAAATAAAGAAACTGTTTAGACTGACATGCTTATTTGGTATATCAGCTGTCGCTGACATTTTTTTTATTGACCAATAAGTAGGAAAGTTGTTAGTTGATTACATAAAACGGTCACAAAATCGTTCTACATTCAGATTTTCTAGTAAAAATGAATAACTATTGAGAGGCACTTCAAAAGGCAAAATTGATTGGGGTGGCATAGGAACTAATACAAAATAGGACAATTGCCGAATAGTCCTGCGTGATGATTACAAAGAAATAGGCGCGAAATTTATAGCGGATAATAATAATATCAAGGTTATATTAGTTTAGTTTAGTTGTGGTTGGAATAGTGTTTTTTGTTGCTACTGGTATTTATTATTTAAAATGGTACTGGTAATGTAAAACAACTGGCAACAACTTTAGAAAAATGACTACGTCTATGTAAACATACATACATAAATATAGTCACGCCTTTTTTCTGTAGTGGTCGGCAAAGACTACTTCTTTCCACTTGCTACGGTTCTTGCACACATCTTTCGCTTCTTTTACTTTTATGAACGTTTTTATACATGTCCGTCGGTTGCAGGTACTGTTGACCTGTCCTTTTTTTAAAACAATTACGATCTGATCGAGAAACGTTCGCCTAAGTCGACCTCTACCGACTTTCCCATTTACACTCACCTTGAAAATCTGATTTGTTAATCTTATTTCATCCATCCTGTCTACGTGTCCAAATCATTTAAGCATTTTTTTATCTTTCTTTATTACCACATCTTTTATATCACACTACTCATCTCCGCAGTATTGATCTCTTACATTTATGCTTCTTCTGCCAAACCCAACATTAACTACTATACATAGTGTGGGGACCAGCAATTCTCTAAACAAAGCCAGTCGTACCTTTTTTGATACGTTTTAATTGCTCATAAAGTTATACAGTGCCCCATTTATTTGTTTCTCTGCCAACACCTTTTGCTCAATAGCACAGTCATACTTTCCTTATTCTCTTGTTCCACTCTTGCTTCTTTAATCAGCACCTCCCAGTTTGTCATGCTTTTTTTTCTTTTAAAAACCATTCCTTTTGTCTTAATAATATTAAGTTTCATCCATTTGTTTTTTAAAGCATTACGCATAATATTTACCATCACCTGCAACTCCTCCTCAAATAATGCTAATATGACCTGATCATCGGCGTAAAGGAGGCATTTGATAATCAAATCATTCATTCGCATTCTATATGTGCACTCTCTTTCAAATCTGTTAAACAACCGTCTATGTATAAGTAATACAGCCATGGCGAACCAACACATCCCTGTTTTGCATCTTTTTTAATGTTAAAACAGTCCGTGTAAGCTCCGTTTATCCTAACACAACCAGTGCAATCCTCATAAAGTGATTTCAGCGTTCGTATCAAACTACCCCTTACCCCATACATAGAAAATGTCGACCGCAATTCATTCCTCACCACTCTGTCATAGGCCTTTTACAAGTCTAAGAAAGCGAAGTAGACCTTTTGCTGGCGATGCTAACTAAACCAATGCCTTGGTAGTCCTGCTGCAAACCTTATCCTTTATAAAGCGAACTGATGACTCCCTTGCACCAGTCTTTTGGTGCGCTTCCGCACCTCCAGCTAAAGTTTAAAAGGCGGTACAGCAGCATAGCTCCCATGCCCTTCAGCATTTCAACGTTAATCCTTTCCTCACCCAACCTTAATCCAGCCTTAGCCAATTTTATACTGTTCAACGCTTTCACAAGCCCTGTCATACCTCTGGCTATTTTTATAGACTTCCTAAAGAATTTAATGTTGTTTTGGAAGTCGTCAGATAACCTTTTATTAAATTTATCTTTATTATTCTTCTTTTTTCTTACCACAACCTCTTTTGCCACACCTTTCAACCTTGTTTACAACCTCAATGGTTGTCTTTTGCGTTTTGTTATTGGCTTCTACACACCTATTCTTTAACTTACATATTTTTCTTCTTTTACTTTAATAGCAACATTCACGATTTCTTCCTTGAATGGCTTCCATAATTCTTTAACCTGACATGATTTATCACACACATGTTTATCTCACACTTACATTCCTTATCCCGTTTTTCATGACGAGGAATAAGCCCTAACCCATCCCAGTGGCAGTGCCGATATGAAATGTTAATAACCTCTATTATTATTTTACTTATTAAATATATCTTTACTTACCTAACTCACGCAATACCCAATGATATAAACCAATAGTTTTTGTTAAGTAAAATTAGAATTTGCGAAATTATTATACAATGGTAACAATATTTTTTTTTAATTTTGTCACTGGCGAAAAGAGCAACCCTTAATGACCTCAAAAGTATCCATTTATAATTATTTTATTTATTTTCATTTGGGTTTCTATTGGTACTGAAAGTGGCGCTGGTGTTCTTAATATCCATTGTATTTTTTAAACTCATAATATTTATTAAAAATCTTGCTCTATTTTAATTCTTCAGCTGAACTTATTGGGTTTTATTTGTAAAATGTAAAATGCTAAATTGGTGTGTTGTGAAATAACAATAACTACTAGATTAACAATTGTGTAAATTTACATTGTAAACATTAATATTTTTAAATTTAATGTAAATTTAAAACAACTCTACCTATATTATAAAAATTCACCTCCTATAATTTATGTTAAACAAGACTGTGATTTTAACATGCGTTAAAAAATAAATATCACGCTAAACGAAATATTCGAGGTGAAGAGGCCTGTATGTCGTTCTAAGAATAGTTTAAAAAATATTCTAGGGGCCAGTGGCTTCATGAGCTATCTTTAAATTTTCGTAAAATCCATTATCTTTTGACCGATATATCGTGGCATACCTTGGACATGAAGGTCGCAAAATACGCATTTCTAGTTTGTCTACCTAGTTTATGTTGGGATTAGAAATTTGTTCTAAATGATTCCGTGTTTTTATTTTTTTAAATTAGAAAGGTACTTATTTTTTTTAATTTTTATGTTAATAAATAGTTTAATAAATATTCTTTCCATTATTTTTTTTTAATTATTTTAAATATTAAAACGTCAAAATAAATTATTTTTAAATAACAAACACACACACACACATTTTTTATTTTAATTTAAAAAAAAATTGTTCTAGGCCTAAAACATGACTTCAAAGCGAACAGTACTTAGCAGGCCCAGGACCAAATTATACGATGCCAACTATAATATTGGTGAAAGTTACTACAAATCAGCTTTGGACAGATTAGATAGAAAATATTCTGGTAGACCCGTTTCGCCAGTTCCCCAGAAGTCACCAGCTACAGGTATTATTTCAATCTTTTAATTTATTTAAGGATGTGTTTAAGTTCAAATTACGTAGTACATCTAATTAATCTTTAAACGTTTTAAAATGTTGTAAACTGTATACAGAGCTGTTGCTGTTAATTATAATGAATTTCTATAATGGATTTTTTAAAAAAAAAATTATAATTAAATATTATAAAAAAATATTTAACATTGAATTTGACTACCGCGTTTGTAGTCGGAAGGAAATCTGGCAACACTGCAGGCTGCGTGGCGTCCGGACGCTCCGAAAGTTGTGTATTTGAATTTATAACCCTGAAATTTTGACAGTCATGGATACCACCAGTGATGCACATAAAAGTGTTAATATAACAATAATAATATTTATCTCAGTAATATTAATGTTTTGATAATATTGTTACGATTTTATTGAGTCCGTCTCTGTCATTGGCGCCGACCGAATCTAGGGTGAATATTTAATGAGCATAGAAGACAATGGATAATTCGAGAAATTACTGGACCCTTCTCATGGTTATTCGTACAGGTATAAAAAAAGGGACAGCGGACAGACAGAGTCAGTATTAGTAAGATAAGTGTTTATGATTTAAGAAATGTAAATAGTTATAAAAAGTTGTAAAAGTTGTATATCTAAGTGAATATTTAAGTAATGTATAAAAGTAGAATTTTATTGTATTGGAATAAACATTGTTTTGTTACTGCATCGAGAGTTTTAATCGACGAACCCACGGAAGAACTAAAAATCTTAACAATATGTTGTATATTTCATGTTAAATATTGTTTGTGAAATAAAAATGTATTTTCATGTGATACGAGTTTTACATATTAATTTCAAATAAAGAGCAAACATCTACACCGGTAGTGAGTTCAGAACGAGTAATTTTATGAACTTCAAAACAAAATATCTCTGTGCAATTATCGGAAACTCCGCTTGTTTTTGGGCTCGGAAAATCGCAAATCGTCTAAACTTACTAACAATAAGTTTTTTAGCCGTAGAAGTTTAATGGAAGAACATTAATTTTTCGATTCATTTAAAAATTATTCCACATCTGGTAAAAATAACATTGAGTAAATGGTGACTTTAAAATGAATTATTTTGCTTAAATTATCGGAAAGGTACCTATTTCTTTATCTTAATTGATGCAGAATCATTTACCCTATAAAATAGATCAAATTCTGGCAGCCATCTAAAAATTCATAAATATTATACACATCCTTAAATTTTTTTTTCGCTACCAGTACGTTATAACTGATCTTATCAATCAAAATTGTTTTTTTTTGCTTCATCCAATATTCATTTTGCTGCAAAAATATTTGGTACCGCAAAATATTACCATCAAATACTCTTCACTGCCGGCAAATTTAAAACCAGCAAATTTTAGCATGATTCTGACATAGACATAGCAATTCAGGCTGTCGCGGAGTGGGATATGTGCACGAGAGCGGTATTTTACATAATAGTATACCGGCTGGAATCGATGCGGTCGTAGGTCGAATTTGGAGGTTTTAAAACTTTTATAAATATTGTTATTGATTTAAAAAACATATTAACTAAAAATGTTAACGACCTAGCTTGCAGAGCTGGGGTAGGAGTGGAACTCAAAAACAAACTTAAAAATATAGTTTTTAAACACCGTTGTTCCAATTTTTCTTATAATTATTTCCTTGCGTTGTACACAAGAATACGATTATATTTTACACCAAAATTTACGAATTAAAATTTAAAAGTTGCATGATAAAAAAGAAAAATATCAAATTAACTATTTTAAAAAACTGTTTGAAGTGATAACTTCTTATAGCACGCTGTAAACTTTTTGGGCACGTTACCGCGTTCCCAAAAGCGTAACGAAATTGTAATATTTTTAAGAAAAGTTGGATACTCGGGGATTTGAGCCTGTATACACTGACGTACTTAACAGATAGCCACCATTTAGCCACCACGGACTCTTACTTCAAACCTTCAAGTTTAGATATTTAAAAGAAATATTTGTGACGACATTTTTATTGAAGAATGTTAATTATTATACACAAGGTTTATTTTATATTAAATAAATAAGCTGTTTACTTTTTTAAAAAATTTTGATAATTTGATTTTAATAATTTACCAAAAACTTTGTATTTATTCGTCACCCAAATGATCTTTTTAATTCTAATAATAAACTTAGTATTTGTTACGTTAAAAACTTTCAATATTTAATAGTTTTTAGGCAAATCATTTGAAGTTATCACTTCTGTCATTGTCTTGCCAATCAAAAAATGGGCTGGTGTAAAGGTTTTAAATTCGGCTGGGTCAACGATAGAGGCGTCAGGGGTCCTGAATTAATTATACTTTTAATTTGAGTGAGTACCCTGAGAAGGTCTTCATACGTAAAATTACCGACAACTCGTTTCAGATGATATTTTATTCCCCTTACATCGGCTTCCCACAATCCACCGAAATTGGGAGAGATCTAGTAGGTATAAAATGCCAAACAATGTTTTCCCTGGATAAAGTTTCCTTTATAGTATCAGTAAAGGTCAAAAGAAATGAATAAAATTCTTTTAATTATGCATTAGCTCCTACGAATGTAGAACCATTATCTAAATAAATTTGATTTGGTTTTACCCTCCTAGCTATAAAACGTCTTAATGTTGCCAAAAATGCTTCCGTTGCTAGATCTGTAACGAGATCGATGTTTACTGCCTTAGTGGACATGCATATAAACAAACATATATAAGCTTTAATTACTTTAGATCCCTTATCAAAATAGGACCAGCGAAGTCGATACCTACATAAGAAAAAGGGAAACTTTGAGAGACACGAACATCAGGAAGGTTATCTATTAAATATTGTTCAGTGCGTGGTTTAGCTCGAAAACACAATTTCGACTTATCTTTCTCGTAATACCACGACCACAAAGTAGCCAATATCTTTTTCTAATAGAAAACAACAGTTTTTGAGGACTTAATTAATTGATAACATCTGGATCTCCTATGAATTTTAACCTTGTTTATATAATTTTGTGGAACAGCTTCGTCCCAATTAATACCAGATTGCCATAGTTGCTGGAGAATTAATTTAGCTTGCATAATTATAGGACCCAGAAGACCCAACATATTGCTAATGGAATATTGAATAGTATCTGTATTTGCATTCCATAGTACTCCTACTGTTTTATTATTTTCTTCTGGACCTAATTGAATTACACTTACATTAATGTCATGGATTTTAAACTTATCGCTAATATCTGGTCTATTTTTTAACCATTTTCGCAAATGAAAACCAGATGAAGAGAGAATAGCAGAAACGTTCTTTTTTATGGTAATTATCTGATCAACTGAATCAGAACTAGTTAATAAATCATCCATATAGAAATCATTTTTAATAACCTTTGCAGCATGACGATATTTAATTTTATTGTCTTCTGCCAACTGAAACAATATTCTTACAGCCAGATATGGAGCTGAAGCAGTACCATAGGTTACTGTGTTGAGTTCAAAGCATTTCAGTGGATCAGAAGGATTTTCCTGCATAGAATTCGCTATAATTTTCTCTGATCTTTATGAATGAGTATTTTTCGATACATTTTTGATATATCTGCATTGATTACAATTGAATGCTGTCGAAATCTAAGAAGAATTGAAAATAAATTAGATTGTATTGTAGGACTATTGAATTGTATATCGTTTACTGTCCGACTTAGCACTTGCATCAAAAACAACCTTTACCTTGATAGTCAAACTAGATTCTTTCACTATAGCATGATGTGGAAGATAGTAAGAAGTATAATTGAAATAGTCTTTTTTAACTTGTGTCATGTGACCTAACTCTTCATACTTCCGCATAAAAGAAACATATTCTACCTTAAATTGTGTATTAAGTTTTCGTTCGATTGCCAAAAATCTATTCAGAGCCATATTTCGCGAGTCACCTCTAGTATCATCATTGATTGGCATTTTAACAATAAAACGACCATCATGATCTCGAATAAAATTATTCATGAAATGTAATTCACAAAATGTTTCAGACTCAGATAGGATTTTCATATATCTATTCTTCTTTTTCTTCGGATGCTATCCACTAATGGATGTTTGCGATCACATTTTTCATCTCCTCTCTATCCCTTGCGGTATAAATTAGAGTCTGTATGTCATTCATTTCTGTCCACTGTCTTATGTTCCGCAACCAGGACAATTTATTTCTTCCTATTTCTCTACGGCCTTCTATCTTACCCTCGATCAACAACTGTAAATACTCATACTTTTTGTTCCTTATGACATGCCCCAGATATGCAGTCTTTCTCTTTTTAATGGTAGTTAACAGTTCACGTTCTTTGTTGATGCTGGACAGAACTTCTACGTTTGTTATTCTTGCAGTCCACGGTATCTTGAGCATTCTGCGGTAAAGCCACATCTCGAGCGCTTCCAATTTGTTATAATGTTGTTGACTTTAAGGGTCCAACCTTCCATCCCGTAGAGAAGTACCGACCATTCGTTTTTTGCCATTCTTATCTTTGACGTGATTATTCTTTGTATGTTATTATATTTGATGTCATCTTTATTTTTGCATGCCCGACGATTATCCATCAGTCCCAATATGTCGTCATTCCTTCAACTCTGTTTTCTAGTCCTGGTCCTCTATCCCAGTTTAGTTTCAGTTACCTCCGTCACAATACCCGACAGTCTTGTCCATGAAGGTGTTAGGTCGTTTCCGTTATCCGGTATGATGTTGTGTATTTGACTGTTGATCTGCTCGCTGATTGCGTCTCTTATTGCGGAGTCTTTCAGTCTCTCCATTACATTCTTCTATTTTCCAAAACCTTTCTAAATTATCATTTATGGACCTTTCACATTGCATATTTAAACTTTTAATAGAAATATTGACTTGAGAAAGTAGATTCAAAGTTCCTGATACTATCCAACCGAGCAATGTTTTCTAAAGAATAGGTTTACCCAATTGAATTTGACAGACACTAGGTTGGGGTAGGTTAGGTATCATGTGAGTGGGGCGTGGTCGCCCCTCCACCGCGACCCTTAGTAGGTCTATTCTGGCTCACCCCTAGAGGTCACAGTTCACAATCCAGCCCTTCTCACGAAGTTCATGGTTGTATAGGGTGAGATTTTTTTAAAATCGGTAAAAACGCCTTCGAGTGGGTTAACCCTGGTATGTCGGACCAGTACGTGAGTATTTTCCTCTCTGCCCAGTCCGAAATAATTGTGTAGTACAGATTTTTCCTGGTAAGTCGTGAATAGTTGATTTTAAGTTTCCCATCATTTCTGGAGTGAGCTGTGCTGTTGGATTCCAAAGACTCGTCTCCACAGGATCGCCATGTAATGCATCAGGTAGCCATGTTGTACTTAGGCACCTTAAGGTTACGGGAAACCCTTGTTAGAATAAAAGGAGGAACGTTTTCCTAAATACTATATTAAACTAATTGAACATTACGACTAGATGTTTTATTTACAATGTTGAACTTGAACCGAGGAAGGCGAACTAAGCAGTTCGCGCATCGACCCGGTTATATCAAAATATAAAAACACACAACTTTTTGCTAGACGATTCGTTGTTTAATAAATACTATTAATTTGTAAACAATGCGTGTTGACATTAACACGTTCGTTGGGTTCAAAGAAATTCTCATGAACTGAGTTCGTTGGGCTTTCATTAACCCTCTTTCCATGTTTTCCTGGATCAGGGCACTACAAATTGTTTTGGCGGCACTTGTGGTGACTCCAAAAACCGGTTCTGGTCCAGGGAACGCAGATTTGGCCCCCTGTTTTGCAAGGGTGTCGGCTTTTTCGTTTCCTTCCACCCCCTGTTGCCCAGGTAGGGTCACCCTGTTGTTCGCACCAAGGTACTCTAAGGATTCAATGCAATTCCATACAAGTTTAGAATTTATCTTGTTAAAGCTCAGTGCTTTTAAAGCAGCCTGGCTGTCTTATATTATACTTATGTTTTTGTTTGCTAGAGGTTTGTTGGTCAAATCTCTTGCACACAATCGATAGCGAATACTTCAGCCTGAAAGATTGTAGCATACCTGCCAAGATTGGTTGATATTTCAATCTTTGGTTTACTGCTGAAAACACCGGCCCCAACTTCATCTGGGGTTTTCGAGCCATCTGTGTACATTACGTATTCAGTCTCTGGGAAGCAAGCTTTGCTCTAGCTGTCTGTTGTAACCCTTTGGTCCTCCAGACTACTAAACCATACGTGACCATAGATATTATCATTGTTTGATAAATCCATTAAATCTGTTTGGGATTTATTCCCCAATATTTGCCACATACTCTTCTGAGATTCCAGAGAGAAAACCTGGCTTTTTTTAATGTTTTTTCCAAGTGGGCGTTCCAGGTGAGTCTTTTATCCAGAACTACACCCAGGTATTTCACTTCCGCCGCAAATGGAATGCTCTCTCCGTATAGGACAGGTTGCCGAAGCTTATCTACCTTTTTGAAAAAGAAATAATTACAGTTTTTCGGGGGTTGACAGACATCTGTTCCCTCTACCACCATCTTTATACTGTGTTAAGGGCTTCTTGGAGGACGTTTGAGATCGTCGCTTTAAATTTTTCTCTATTATAACCAGATCATCCGCATAGCATTGAAAATCTACTCCCTGCATGGAAAGCTCGATTAGCAGAGACTCGACAAGAAGTGACCAAATAAAGGGGAAAAGTACCCGGCATTGTGGACACCCCTTCGCCGCCCTGAACCTAACCGACTCTCCATGCAGTAATGATATTATATATCTGTTTTCAATCATGTTTTTGATCCAGTTACAGATTTTACTGTATATTCCTCTATCCCTAATTGATGTATAAAGTGACTGTGGTAAGGCGTTATTAAACGCTCCTTCTATATTTCCTCCTAGACTGTTTAGAGCTAAATCCGTAGATTTGCCTGTTTGGTAGGCATATTGATGGGGGTTTAAGGAATGTTCCCTAATATTCCCCTTTCTAATATGTCTATCAATAATTCTTTCCAGAGTTTTTTTTTTAAGAATGAGGTAAGGCTGATCGGCCGGATGGATTTAGGTAGGGAATGGTTCACCGTACCCGTTTTACGTATGTAGGCAACTCTCGCCGTTGACCAGCCCAGCGGAATATAACTCCACGCCAAACTCGCTCTGAATAGTTTAACCAGAAAAGGTAGTAAAATTTCGCTGTCCTTCTAAATGAGGGTAGGGAAAACACCATCCTTCCCTAGAGACTTGTATGGGGAGAAATAGTTCACCGCCCATTGTACCGATGTTGGGTTGACCACTTTTGAAACATTTCTCCAGTCCTCCTTTATGGGTCGTGATGTCGATCCCATTGAAAGTGGAATTTGCTCCTGGTCCCTCAGAAGCAGACTGCCGGGAAAGTGTGTCTGCAAGAGAGTCTCTAACGTTTGCCTACCAGAGTCCGTGAAAGAGCCATCTGGTCGTTTCATCGATCCAATCTTTTGCGCCGGATCTCTGGCGAGAGCCTTGTGGATTCTTGTGCTAGCAGGTAGATCTGATATACTCTGACAAAACCTCCTCTAGGATTCTCATTTGGCTTTCCTTATTTCTTTGTTATAAGTCGTTAGAGCTGTGCGATAGATTTCCCAGCAACCTGTTTCTTTAGCTCGATTGAAAAGACGTCGAACTTCTTTTCTTTGGTTGTCTAAGCTTCTGCTCCACCAGGGTGTACCTCTATGGTCCCTCTTCTCCTTTAATGGGCAGATTTCCCAATAGGCCATCAAAAGAACGGATGCGATATGCTCATTCGCCGCTTCTATTTCGGCTCTATTTTGTATAGTGCTATTACCGTTACCTAGGTGCTGTTGGAGGGATTCACAGTACCCTTTCCAATATGTGCATTTTGGATCTCGAAATTGCACTATCGGACGTTGTCCTATCCCCATGTCAAATCGTATGTGTCTATGATCTGAGCATGAGGGCTCGGTAGATACCTGCCAGTTAACTATTTTGGTACTCATAAACTGTGTACTGATAGTAGATAGAACTTCTCCGCGAATTCTGTTCACGAAAGTTGGTTCCGAGCCTACGTTGTTCACTGCTAGCCCCTCTATTATATAATTATATAAGTACTCACCTCTTTCATTGATGTCGCTGCTGCCCCAATCCAGATGGTGGGAACTTGCGTCGCATCCAATAATCAGTTGCCTGTTGTTCCTCTTGCAGAAGGCGACTAGATCTCTCACTGCTGCTGGAGGAGGGTGTTCTTTTCGGTCTCCATCGAAGTAAGCAGAGCAGAAGACTATACCTACACTACTATCTCCTCCTGAGTTTGAAATCTGTGCTGCAACCACATCACGGGTGCAAAACTCTGTTGACATAAAATAGTTAATGTTTTTCCTGATGAGTATGCATGCTCTTGGCTTACCACCTAGAGTACACTTTATTAACTTATCGGAGCAGTTTCCTAGGCCGCTTATTTTGCCTGTATTGGAAGTCCAGGGTTCCTGGATTAGTGCCACATCGAGTTGCTCCTTGGCGAACCTCCTGCTGAGGACATATGAAGCCGCTCTAGCATGTTGGATGTTCGCCTGAAAAAATTGGATGTGGTTAGCCATTTCTACTTAAAGGTATTGTGGGGAGGTTTACTTTCCTTCCCCGCATTGTTTCCTGATGTAGGCCGTTTTGTCGGCGCTTTACCATTAAGGTTTTTTTTCCCTTTTCCGGCTTTTTTGCTGGTTTTGGCCGGCCTCTTCAGTCCCGCTGTCGCCGCCGAGGTAGATTCACCTACCTCTATGGTTCTTACGGTTAATCCCGAAGACTTCGGAATTTCCACAGATGTCGAATTTTTCTTGGCTTCCTTGGACCGGAATTGCACCTGTCCAAAGCCAAAATATGGGCGGAAATTTAGCCGCTCCAAATCTTTAATGGATACATCATCCATTGAGAACGTCCACATTTGACCAGGTCCTGCATTTTCCCTGTGTAGAATAGTCCACTCCTGGGTATGCAGGGTACGGTTCATCTTCCGCAGACGGTTGATTACCTGTTCTCCCGTTAGTCTGGGCAGTCCCTCATCGTCTGGGATGAAAGCCACACAGATGTGGAGTTTCGGTATGTCTTTTTTCTGAACCAACTTTAGCTGGGCGTTTTCCCAGGGTTGAAGGGAGCATATCACTTGCTCCATCCACTGGGCCATCTTAGCATCCGTACAGGTTAGAAGGAGGATTCCAGGTGGAATGGTGCAGCTCTGGAATCGCACTTGTGGACCATCGTCCGGTAGTTTGTCTACAGTGTCCATAATGGATCGCTGTAGCAGCCGTAGCTGTTCGTTTGACAGCTGAGCATTTGGGTGTTCTAGGTGGATTATGCCTACCTTGATGCCCTAAGCTACAGCTGCAAATGAGCGTTTTTGCTCGTTTGGGTCCTCCATAGTGCGTGGCTTTTTCGCCGCTGCTTCTGGAGTGCTACCATCCGAGAGTATTAGCTTGCTGGTGAGAGCTGGGGGAGATTGATCCCCGCTCCTTTTCTCATCCCTCTCTTTTAGTATCTGATTTAAGGCGGTTTCGTAAGGTACCCCGCTCTTGATCAATCGGCTAAGACGTTTTCTCGTCGCGCCGGCAAGTTTAACCTTCTTGTCCAGGTTTATGCTGGCCGTTAGCGTAGCCTGTTTTCTCGGGAGTGGGGGATTTTAAAAGTACCCCCTCAGCTTCCTACGAGATTTGGTTGCTAGGAGGGTCTGTAGTAGACACCTTCATTTGCATTTGTTCGTCTGCGAGAAGATTGCATTCGTCGCAGATGATTATTTTAATGTTTTTAATATTTTGGTTACTCACATAGTTCCCTCGAGTAGCTAGAGAAAAATGGTCGACTACGGCAGAGCTCTGCATTACCGTAGCAAGGCAAAAATACTACCGGGAGGTTGCCTGGTATCCCAGAGGCTCCGTTTGCGATATCTGTTTGGGGCAGGCACAGATATCATACATATAGTACGCCCCTTGGCACGGGTCGCATGACACCTTGAGCAAAGCCTGATGATCGCGGTAAGCTTGGCTGGCTTAAAACAAACCAACCGCACCTGTCTAGTTTGAATACAAGAAAGTGAGCTCCCTTGTACTCAAAGGTAGTAATGATATAGCCGCTGCCCTATATCATGTTCTTAGTAGATCCGCGGGTGTTTATTCTTTAATATTAGACACCTTTCCTCTAAGCCAGAAAGTTCCCTATCAGCCATTGGGACGCGCCGTGTTGGGGTTAAGGACATCTCCGCACGGTGACCGACACAAAGCAAATCCCAAAAAATATTAGCTCCCAGCAACATATCAATTTTGCTGGGTTTATTAAATTCGGGGTCTGCCAATTGTATATTTGGGGAAATTTCTAAATAACGAATGTTGATGAACATATTTGGTAAATGATCTGTTATTTTTGATAGTAAGAAACAAGAAAAGCGAGAATTAAATTGACTAGTACGGGATTTAATTTCTACTAATACTTGATTTCGGATATAGGCTAAAGATTTATTCACTCCTTTAATTATATAATAATTATATAATATTAGTTGGAGACCTTTTCAAGTTTAACCCATGACATAACTTCTTAGTTATAAAGGAACTTTGCGAACCATTATCCGGAAGTACTCCTGCTAAATGTAATTTTCATTTATTGTCTTTTATTTGAATTAAGGCAGTGGAAAGCAAAATTATTGCATTGTTTACAACGAGAAAATATATAGTTGGGTAAGGTATGTCCCGGTATAAGACAATTGATACACAATTGTTTATTTTTTAATTCTGTTATTCTAGAAAATATAGACAATTTTAAAAATTCATCACAGGTATAGATCATGTGTTCCCCTTTCCAGAAATAACATTAAGGTTTCTTGATACTGACATGGGTGTGCAACTTGGATTGTGATTTCTTTGAATCGATCTGGTTTCACTTAGTCTCTCAAATTGTATTCTAATTTTTCTAGAACTTCACATCTGTTTCAAAAATGTATTCATATCAATCATAGAGAAATTAACTGATTCCCACTCTCTACGAGTGGTTTTATTTAATTTAGAGGCGATTATGTAGATGCAATGTACATGAAATTAATAAAAGTAGACACGTACATGGTGAATTTAATCATTTGTATAAATAAGACAAACAAGACAAAACGATTATGAAGTTGGGCTCTGTTATCCCATAAAGGATTTTTACAAAAATACTACTAATCAGGGCTTCCACATCCATTAATCACTGTTAAGTTTATCATCGAGGAGAGCAGAGAAAACAAACTTGCTTGAACGCGCCACTACCCCCTCTTATCACTTCACTACTAGGTACGTTTCTTTTAACTACACTTTTTTTTTTATGAAAATAGTCGCAAAAAGGGTAGACCTATCGTGTGGGCCGCGGACGGCCCGCACTGCGACTATTAGAAGGGGAAGGGATTATAAAAAGGAAATGATTGTGGACACGCTTTTTAAAAAGTTGTAGGTCATAGTTTTCTGGAAAAACTGATTTTGGAAGCTTATTCCATTCCGTAGCAGCCATGTAAAAGAAGGATTCTTGATGAAGATTGGTCCTTGCAGTGTCAATCTTGAGAGTAAATGGGTGAGACTGATCAGCGTGCCGAGTTCTTCGGCCGAATGTGGCCAATGGTGGTACAAGAGTTTTTATTTCTCTGGAGCATTTTCCATGGAAATATCTGTAGAGCAATGACTGGTCTGCAACTCTTCTTCTATGTTCTAGAGGGTGAAGGGTATCTGTGAGAGTTGAGCTGTTTATCAAGCGAATGGCTCGTTTCTGAATGGAATCTAGAAGACGAAGAGAATGCCTTGGTGCTGAACCCCAAATGTGCGAGCAATACTCCAGTAGAGGTCGGATTTGAGCCTTGTACGTCGTCAACAGTTGATCAGGAGTAAAAAACTTTCTGGCTTTCCACAGAAAACCTAGCCTCTGGCTTGCCGACTTTGCGATGTTAGCAACATGGTCATGCCAAGACATATTATGGGACACCGTGACTCCCAAAATCGAGATGGAGGGACTTGGTTTAAGGGTATTTCCGGACATTGTGATGGGATGATTTGAGGAATTCACTTTCTTGGAAAACGTGGCACTTTATGTTTTTTGGGCGTTGAACTGAACAAGATTGTTGGTTCCCCACTCGACGATTGCTTTAAGATCTCTATTGATGGAATCAACCTGTTCCTGCCTGAGTCTATTTGTATCATTTACCGAAAGTAATCGATAGGATGTGAAAGTTGAGACAAGTGTGCTATCATCTGCGAAACTGTAAATGGAGTTCGTGGTGGTTTTTAAGAGGTCGTTGATGTGTAAAAGAAATAAGGTGGGGGACAGGATGGAACCCTGGGGGACCCCGGCATTAGTTTTAAACGCATCAGAAGAAATACCGTCAACTGCCACATGTAAGGAGCGATCTTGCATGAAGCTCAAGAGCCATTGGCGCAGTTTGGTTGGGAGACCGTAGGCAGATAATTTACTTAACAATGCCTGGTGCCAAACGCGTTCAAAGGCTTTAGATATATCCAAGGCTATTGCACGGGATTCACCAAACTTTTCAATAGTGTTTGTCCAGAGCTGAGTGACATAAGCCAGCAAATCTCCAGTAGACCGAAGTTGTCGAAATGCATATTTTCTGTCATGGATTATCTCAAATTTCTCCAGATATTTGATAAGTTCTGTGTTAATCGCTTTTTTCATAACTTTGGATATGACTGAGAGCAATGCAATGCCTTTTTTCGGAATCGGTTGGACTTTAGCGTTTTTACGGCTGTCGTGCTGTCGGACCTCTCGATTGGTGGTAAAGAAGAAGTTGTGAAATTCTTATTTATGGCTTTAGCCAAAGACCAGAAGGTCTTTGATCCAGGAGGAGCATTGACAAGCTTGTTGCATATTCTCGTGTCGTAGGATTCTTTGGCAAGATCGATCGTTCTTTTGCAGGCGTTCCTAGCGTGGACAAAGGCTTCTTGGTTGGCAATTGTCGGGACTTCGCACCAGAGTCGATGTGCTTGAATTTTATCACGCACCGCACGGTTTCATTCTTGATTGAACCAGGGTTTGGGGTTGAAGATCCGTCTTGTACCATGAGGAGTCCATACCTAGCCTTATGATTTCGGTTACAGATTCTGCACATGTTGATGGGTCTTGTGAGCGAAAGCAGACATCTTTCCATGGAAATGATAGGTAAAAGTCCCTCAGTTCATTCCATTTGGCTAATCTATAATGCCAGACAATAGAGGTACCAGGCGTGATTTTGGGCGGGGTTGTTTGTTTGGACGTGGCTGAGAGGAGTTTATGATCAGATTTACCGAGCGGAGCGGTTATAGAGACTCGGTACTGGTCGGGATGTGTCGTGAAAAAGAGATCAAGAATGTTGGTTTGGTGATTGGGGTTATCGGGTATGCGGGTAGATTCTTCAACTAGCTGGGTCACGTTGTGGCTTATCGCAAAGTTCTCAGCTTCTAGACCGGCGTTGTCGGAGCGGTTGGATCTCAGCCAGTTCGCGTTGTGAACATTGAAATCACACAAAAATATAACCTCTGTGTTGGGGTCGTTACTTTGCAACAGCTCCAGCGTGTCGCAAAGATGTTGAAAGAGGTTGACGTAAGGAGGGTTCGTAGGAGAAAGATGCAGGCAGCAGATAAATTTTGTTGATTTTTGTAAGGTTTACTTGAACCACATGACCTCTAGGCCGTCCTTTGGTTCTAAGTTATCCTGTCTACAACAGGAAATATCACTGCGAGTGTAAACACAAAGGCCGGTCTTAAATTTGAATCTTGTTTCGAGTTCGAACCCGGGACACAAAAGATGCGTATTGTTGGAGGAGGGTTTAATTTGTGTCTTTAACAGAGCCAGTAAATGAGGCCTGTTAGTTTGCAGGTGCTGGTGTACTGAATTAATGTTAGAGTTCAGGCCTCGAATGTTGCAGAAATCAATTCTAAAGTTGCTTTTTGGGGAATTATCAGCAACCGCAGTTGGAACATGTATTTTTTTGTTGAACTTTTCATGATTTGGTTTAATGGTTTGATTTAAAAGAAAAATATGAAGAAAGAAAAAAAAAAGGGCAGAAGTAAGAGGAAGAAAAAAAAAATAAATAAAAAGGGAAGCAGATATGTAGACTAGCTTCTACAGAAATTTCTGCATCCAGGACGGTCAGTTGACTTCGATGGACTGTGGCCTCGGCAATGCCCCCCGAATACACGAGCTCGGATCCCCTCCAGTCACGAACTGGAAGAACAGGAGTATCGGGATTATACACCAATTGATGTGGCAGCCTTCCAGAGCGTTACCAATGGGTTGGGGCCACTGTACTACTTGGCGACCAGCCTGCGGAACTGTTTCAGTGCTGTACCCTCAGCTCCAGAGAGGCCTGACTGATGCCTGGATGCTTCTATTCGAATATAAACCAGAAAACATTTCACCCGAGCGATCGGAAACTCTGTGTAAACTTCAGTGTAATGAATTTCTGTTCAGTGCATTATGGGAAGGGGAAAAGTGTAGATTTAATCATGCGTAATAAAAAAACGCTAAAGCATAACATTTATTTGATATTTTGAAACTTTGTAAATATAAATAAAAATATATGAGTATAAGAATTCGAAATTAGCTTATTTTTCCGAATTATTAATCATCACTATTTTTTTTTTAATATTTTTTATTTTTGCTTTTAGTGATTTATAGAATTGCACAAATTTTAAAATTTGCATTCCATTTGATTCTTCAGACGATGAGGAAGTGGATGAGCTTTTTAGTTTCTAAACAAAATTGAACTTTTACGTACCTTCTCCATTAAAAAATAAACATTTCCATTTTTCATGAATAATTTGTCAATATGTTTATTTATAAAAGAAAAAGAGAGGAAAAACTGGAAAACCATGTCAAAATTACGCTTTTCTCCAAAACCCGAGTCTACTTTGCCAAATATTAATAACAACAATAATACAGCTGAATCCCAATATTCTGATCCTGATCTTGAAACAAGTATCAGCGGCAGACAAGAAACTGATCGAGAAAGCAATCTATCAACATCTTTAAGTTTAACTTTCGAAAGATGCAGCACTATGGCCAAAGAAATTACGTCCTAATAATATTCAAGAATTAGTAGAACGTGGCCCTGCTCATTATCAAAACAAAAAGGATATTTATTCGAAAGATAGTTCGGAGTCGGGGCGTAAGTTTTCCAATAGTTACTTCTTTATAATTTTACCGAACAAAGAAAAAATTGAGCGTTTTTAATTTTTGTATTCAGAAACAAAAAATTCACTTTACTAATTCTGTTGTATAATTTTTAATGATATTATATTATATTAATATTGAATATTATTCCATATTATTAGACTGCACTCCTGACCTAGTCACCAAGAACAAATTTCAGTTTGTATAGGATTTGTTATTTTAAAGATCACGGGAATTAGTATAGAAATTTTTTTATTATTTTGTCCTATAGATAATTTGTCGGGTGAAGGCTTGACAAAATTTCTTTTTCGGCGTTAGAGAAAGAAGGCTTAAATATCAACGATTTGCGGGGTCAGGGTTACGACAACGGGGCCAAATATGCATGGTAGGCATAATGGTCTACAAACAAAAATTTTGGATTTGAATCCGCTAGCCCTTTTTTATTCCTTGTTGCAATCATAGCCTAAATTTAGTCGTCAATGATGCCGCAAAATCAAATACTTTGAGCATCAATTTTTTTTTAGTTTCTATTTTTTTCAGCTTCTACTAAACGCTGGTCAATTCTAAAATCTAATTTATCTAATGTAACAAATTTAACTTTATAACCTTTATTAGATACTCGATGGTCTAGTAGGATAGATGCAATAACTCCTTTAAGGTATCAACTTGAGGAGGTTTATAATGCTCTGTTTGAAATAAGCAAAGGAAACTTTGAAAATAACGTAAAAAATTGGGCTGCATCGTTGGCCAAAAAATTTCAAAATTTTGAGTTTATTTGCATTCTTATATTGTGGTATAATATTTTAAGTAAAGTTAACATTGTTGGTGAAATAATTTAAAAGCCGAACTTTGATGTTGCTCCGTGTTATAATCATTTAAATAATTTTTTAAAAGCTACCGCTCCGATGAAGGTTTTAATGATTTATTGATTAATGCTAAAGAAATAGCATCCAGCTTAGACATAAAACCTAAACCTAAATTTAAAAAACAAAGAGGTCTAAATCCGCGAAAAAATAAAAAAAAACATTTCGGACCAGTTATAAGAATTAGACACCTAAGATTTAATTAAACAATTTGCAAACATTAAAGCACGAAAAGCTCAATTCACTTAGCTAAAATAATAATAAAAATACCTAATACCTGGATATTAACCTTTAAAAGGTGACATGTTGCATTATTAAAATAATACATTGTTTTGTTTTTATTTGTCGATCAGTTTCGTCCTGTGATATATAAACGAGTATTTTTAATGTTTTAAATATTTTTTTTATTTCTTGTGCTTTTGTATCATATATTACATTTGAAACTAAAATACAAAAATTTTGAGTTGTAATATATTTCTGTTTTATTTAAGTTTATAATTGTGTTACGTACCTCAATGAGAAAATACTTTTAAAATATAAAAATGAAAATACTTTTTAAAATTATTTTTCAATAGTGGATAATAATACCTAATTTAACCCGTATCTGTACTCACATATGAACGTAATACAAATTTGGAGCGGTATTTTAAATTTGCTCAAGGGCGCCAAAAGTGCTAGGAGCGGGCCTGGTACCATATTGTACAACCGAGGTCCTAGATAGGTTGCATTTCATTGACCATTAATTTTATTACAATGAGGTATTTACACAGTCTCAATTCATATTCTTGTATAATGCTCTCATACATGCTTGTCGGTTGTTTGTACTCTTGACCTGGCCTTTCTTCAAAACAATGTTGATCTGATCGAGATATGTTCTCCGAGGTCGACCTCTACCGACTTGTCCATTCACACTCGCCTTATAAATTTGTTTCGTCAATCTTCCTTCATCTATCCTTTCTACGTGTCCAAACCATCTAGGCATTCCTTTATCTATCTTTGTAACCACATTTTCTTTTACAACACAGCGTTCTCTTATCTCACTATTCTTTACTTTATCCAACTGAGTCACTCCTGCTATACTTCTCAGACTACTCATCTCCGCAGCGTTAATCCTATTTTTATGCTTTTTCTGCCAAACCCAACATTCACTACCATACATAAGTGTGGGAACCAACACACCTCTTATTTTGACACTTTCTGGCTATTTATAAAGCTTGCCCCATTCATTTGTTTTTCTGCCAACACCCTTCGCTCAATGTCACTGTCATACTTTTCATCTCTAGTAAACTTTGAACCCATTCATTTACTTGTTCCACTCTTTCTCCCTCAATCGAAACTCCACAGTTTGTCATGCTTTCTTCTCTTTCAAAAACCATTACTTTCGTTTTGCTCACATTTATTTTCATCCCTTTAATTTTCAGGGAATCATGCATAACATTTACCATCGCCTGCAACTACTCTTTAGATGACGCTAATATGACTTGATCATCGGCGTAAAAACATTTGACGATCAAATCATTCATTTTTAATCCATGCGCACTCTCTTTCAGATCTTTTTAACAATTGTCTATGTATAAGTTAAACAGCCCTGTCTCACACCTTTTTCGATCTCAAACCAGTCCGTGCAAGCTCAGTTTATCCTGACACAAGCAGTAAAATCCTCGTTAAGTGATTTCAGTGCTCGTATTAAACTACCACTTACCCCATACATAGACAATGTAGACCACAATTCACTCCTCACCACTCTGTCATAGGTCTTATCCAAGTCTATAAAAGCACAATAGACCTTCTGACTTTTAGCCTATAATTTTTCGACTATACCTCGGAATAAAAAAACCTAATTCATACATCTCCTTCCTCTTCTAAATCCTGCTTGCACATCCCATATCATCTTCTCAGTTTCATTCGTTACTTTTTTAATCAATATCTTTGCATACAGTTTGCCGACTATGCTGAGTAAACTAATGTCTCGGTAGTTCTTACAGTCCTGCTGCGAAACTTTTCCCTTGTAAAGCGGCACGATAACGACCTTGCACCAGTCGTCTGGTACAATATCACTCCTCCAACAAAGGTTAAAAAAGCGGTAAAGCAGACTAGTTACCAGCTACACAACACAGTGCGGCAATGACTGGGGGTTGAAAAAAATGCCAAAGATTGGGGTTGGAAACTAGCTACTAATTACCTTTTCCCTTGTAAAGCGGCACGATAACGGCCTTGCACCAGTTGTCTGGTGCGCTAGCACTTTTCCAACAAAGGTTAAAAAGGCGGTCCAGTAGATTAGCTACCACGTTTTGTCCAGCCTTCAGCATTTCAACTGTTATCCTGTCGTACCTAGCAGCTTTACCCAATTTCATACTGTTCAACGCTTCCACAATTTCTGTCGTAGTAATTTCACTTTCATTGCAACTTTCACTCATGTCTCCGAATGGGGCCTGTACTTGTGTATCCTTTTTCTTAAATAAACTTTCGAAGTATTCCTTTCATTTTATTACACTACCATCTTGGTTTCTGATCATTTCCAATTGCAAGGTAGTATTTTAACCTTTGGCTGTTCTTATGGACTTCCAGAAGTTTAATATTGTTTTGGAAATTGTTAGATAACCTATCAAATTCATCTTTATCACTCTCCTTCTTTTTTGCCACAACCTCTTTTGCCACACCTTTTAACCTTTTATACTCATTCTTTGCCTTGTTTACATCCTTAATTGTTGCCTTTTGTGTTCTTTGATTGAATTTTGTAGCTAGCCAATCCAGCCAGGCTTTCTTCTTTTCTGACACTGCCTTTTGAACCACTACGCACATTTTCTGTAACCTGCATCCTTTCCTTCTTTTACTTACACCGCATACTTCAATAGCTATATCCACGATTCCTTCTTTGTATGGCTTTCACAATTCTTTAACCTCACATGCTTCATCCAAACTGTCAAATTTCTCGGTCAATTTACTAACGAACTCGTCTTTTATGCCTTCTTCTTGCAAATTCTCAACTTTTATACGCTCTAGTACACTACTTGATTTCTGCACACGATGGCGCTACAGTTTAAAGAGACCTCTTATTCGGCTCATTACTAAGAACTGGTCTGTGTTAATGCCTGCACCGCGGTATGCCCGAGTGTCCATTACTGTCTTTTTTAATCTTTCTTCCACAATTACAAAATCAATTATACTTCTCTGGTGTCCTTCTTGTCTTGTGTACAAGTGGATTCTTTTATGGTTAAACATTGTGTTTGTTACCACAAGATTCCGCTTTAAACATACTTCAAGTAGACTTTCTTTGTTTTTATTTACTTTGCCGTCACCGTACATTCTCAGAACACTGTCATATCCATCACGCTTTACTCCTACCCAACTATTAAAATCACCCAACATTACAATTCTTTCATTCTGGTTACACTTATTTAAAATATCAGTCACACTATCTTAAAACTCCCTCCTTTCTTTTTGAGCTTTTAAAGATTGGTTCCACTGTGCATTTTGTGGGGCATAAACTCCTAGCAAAAAGATACGAGTAAGACCAACCTTCAGCCTCACCCAGAGAAGTCTTGGGCTTACACATTGAAAGTCAGTCACACATTCATTCATTCTAACAGAAAGTATCACACCATCGCCCTGAGAACCTCTGCTGGTTTCCTGAACTCCTGACTACTAGGCTGTATAAGGGCCATGTGTTCTGGTTTCACATCCTTTCCGCTTGGTTTCATTTACACAAAGAACATCACTCAATCTTTTTTCTATGATCGTGTAAATTTCATCAATTTTATCATTCAATCCCCTCCTCACATTCAAAGTAGCAAAGTGACTGTCCGCAGTCCACGTTTCGCCCTCACAGGAAGCATGATATGACAAGTGGCGACGCCTATCGCTATCGTTTTGGTTATAGTCAATACCACTATTACTCGAAGCTTCCCATGAGATAAATACAATTTATACTAAAATAAATACATAAAAAATTAAAGTTAAATAAATGTCAAAGAAAATCTTAATCTGACAGAACAAATAAAATTTTAAATTTTTTAGGAAATATATTAATTGCACTTACGGCAAACAAATTTATACTAAAAATAAATGTATGGTAGATTTAACCAAACCAGATTTAAATTAAATGTCAAAAAATTAAAGTCGACAGACAATAGAAAATTGGTGAGTATGCAATTAAATTATTGGTCTTAGGGATAAAACCGATGTATTGAATTTTTCCATTTGCTGTAATAGAGAACTATCTGCGAATGTATAATATATAATAATTTTTGGTTTCCTTCTTTTTTTTTATAAATTATATTATAAGTCTGAGAAATATAACTGATAGTAAAACGGAATAATTAAAACATCAAATAAAATAATTTAAAAGTCACTTATCTGCTCTTAAATGCTCTTTTGGACTCTGACAACCAAGTCGTTTTATTCAAAGGCTTTCTGATATTTTTCTTTTATTTATTTGCCAGCTTAACTTCTACTGTGAACATTTTCAAAGCCATAGCGGTTCTTACTTTCTCTTCTTTGTTTTTTTTTTATTTGGATGTTGTTTTTATTTGTTTTTGTTGGGTTTGGTTCTAGTAGCTCTTCTAGTTATCGAGACAATTAAATTGTGTATACTATCGAAAATATTACTAACTTTCTCCGGAGCGACTGTAACACGATAAGCGTATTTGACGTTTATTTGACATTACAAACCTAATATGTATTCAAATTATGTTTAATTATAATTAAAAAATGAAAATAAAAAGATCACTTTGTAAACTGCAAAGTTTTTTAAGGTTAAATTTTGTTTTCTTTCTATATAATTCAAATTTGCACTTTTACTCTTGCTCGATATCAAGTGTAAAAAATTATAATTAAGTGTACACTTTTTTTAGATGTACCTATAAAACGACGTCACTACCGTTAAAAAAAACGATATTAGGAAGATTCTAAGCCACCTATTTGAACAGTAATATACTTTATCCGTTATTAATCGCATGCGCAATAGCGCTAAAATAAGGGATAACGGTATTAACCGATATTGTTTTACGTTATTAGAGTTGAAATAACGTTACCTTAATAAAGGATATTGATTTTGCCATGGTGCCGCCTGTAGAACATTTATATTTAAGTTTTATCGTAAACTCCAAAGTCTATGATAAATACATGTAAAATTTAGAAAATATGAGTAAGTCTATAGTTTTCACCATTTTTACCCCTTATTTTTTAAATATGAAATGAAAAAGTCGTCATCGTGGACTTGAGGAAAAACGTCGCCGCCGACAAAGTAGTAGTAGTTTGAGTTCAAGTACTACCTTAAGTTCTTTGAGTTCGGACAGTAGTGGATCATCGTCAATACATTTAAAACGTGAGGTGAAACGTTTGAAAAAAGAACATTAAAAACAAAACTGTTTGTGAAGTGCGCGCTGGTGCCAATTTTTGAACCTGTGCGTAATGACATTACGGCCGAAGAGTCGGTTTAGAAGGTTGAAACTTTGGCTAGTCGATACAAATGGGACGATCACTCTGTTTTTCGACTGATTTCAAACCGTCTTGGGGAAATGCATGACGATTGCATTCAGATGAAAACCAGTTGGACAAAATCAGGAATTGTTCTGGACCAGTTTCGTAAGTGTGTTCCATTTGCCAATTTATTAAGAGACGCAGCTAATTACGAAACAAGGGTAGGTTGAAAATTAGGTGATTGCTGCTTTAAAAAACATTTAATTGTAACGTTGTTGTATTTTTCAGAATGGAGTTGTTACGCTCACATTCGATTTTTACAGACAGATATTGTCATAATTAAGTTGTTACGCTCATATTCGATTTTTTACGGACAGATATTGTCACAATGAAGTTGTTACGCTCATATTCGATTTTTTACGGACAGATATTGTCACAATGGAGTTGTTACGCTCATATTCGATTTTTTACGGACACATATTGTCACAATGGAGTTGTTGCGTTCACATTCGATTTTCTACGGACAGGTGTTGTCACATATGGTGGTTATTGTTTGGGACTGTAAAGTGAAATGAAGTTGTTACGCTCACACTTAATTTCTTACGGACAGGTATTGTCACATAAAGTAATTATTATTTAAGACTGTAATGCAAAAGGGAGTTGTTACGCTCACATTCGATGTATTACGGACAGATATTGTCATGTGTAAATTATATCTAGGTATAATTCATTCCTTTAGGAACAGATAATTTTATTTTTAGCAGCGATAGGTCTAAGAACAGACCTCTAATGCAGGATGGCCAAATGTAAGATATATTTGGATCCACCCTGTATGCAGGGAAAGCTTTTGGATACACAAGCACATCTGGAGGCCAGGTATCTAGAGAAAAGGACGAGAAGGGTTGCGAAAGACGGTGGGTGGCAGTAGTCTTGATGAAGGGACAACAATAAGTAGACGCATTTTTGTTATCGATAGATAGTTTGAATACGCTTTACGAAAAATATAGTTTTTGAGTAGAATACGTTTTTATTATTTCTTACATGTTAAATTATCATTTTGATCATTGAAAAATGTTACATTTAAGCCTGAAATAAAACAAAAATATATAATTAATGAAGAAAATATATTGGTTTTGGGTGTGTAGTACAAAAAAACCATCTTGCTTATATTTTATTAAGTTAACAGAAAAAAAGTAAACAAAATCAGAATATACAGGAAAAATATATGCAATGTTCATGAAATTGTTATTGTTTATGCATTAATATATTTAATTCGTGAGAAGTATTGCTTAGCTCTTGGTCCACAAATCTTTAACAAAGCCTAGATATCCATAAATTTTGCATTTGAAACTGGAAGGCTCTTATTGTACGATTGTTCTGGTAGTAAAAACTCCGAGACACCAATAGTATGTGAGTAATTACGAGACTTCAACTTATTACCTTTTTCTAGATCATTGGCATTCATCAGATCCACTTTGAGAGCCTTTTTTTAGCCAGAAATTTATCAGAGATACTGTATATATCACTTTTTGGATATCCGAATCATTTGTTAAAGTTATTTACTAATATAGATCGATATGTTTCGTAGGATCGTTGTTTTTTGTCTTCAAACATATCATACATTTTTTTGACATTCAACTCTTCTGGCAAATAAATTTTTGAGCTTTCGTGTAATCTGTAATGACTTTTTCTTTTACTAAATGACCTTATATGATCCATGACCTTATATTTAAGTGTTGAACTTATTTTTTTTGGGCGGGTATTTTGTTTACCTCACATGTCGGTTGGGGATTTACCTGCTGTAAGTAAGTTATTATACATACTCTTTGCCTTGTTATTTCATGTATTGCAATAAATGCAGAAGTACATACTGGTACATCAAGAGATTGGATTTCGTCCACAAGTCTCACTCTGTAGGCGTAATTTGTTGTATGTAACTTAGCTTCATAATCATCATTTCTAGATCGTCTTCTTTGAATTTCTAAAACACTTATAAGACCACTTAAATAAAGGTTTTTATCCCTAGATGGCAATGGATTGAATATTTTAATATAATCTAAATACACGCCGCACAACAAAACACACAAAACAGACGAATGAAATAACCTTAAAAATTACTGTAAACGTCAAACCGGCAACCATATACAATGCTTACGACTTGGACATTGCTTGTTATTGCACTGTATCAATATTATTGTATGAAGATTACTCCGTGACTCTGCACGTTATTGCAAAGTATGTTTTGGTATTTCGTTCTACCACATTTGTACTATAGAATAGTATTACCAGTACAAAAAACATAAAATTGTGACTACATGTTTTTCCTCTGTGCCCTTTACTTATATTAGTTGTTTTGACAAGTATATTAGCACATTTAAATAAAGAAACTTGATTGGACCTTCGTTTGATGTATCGATTAAATCTATATTTAAAACTTTTATAATTCATTCAGAGAATTCAAAGAACGCAAAAGGCAACGATTGAGGGTAAACAAGGCAAAGAATGAGTATAAAAGGTTAAAAGGTGTGGCAAAAGAGGTTGTGGCAAAAAAGAAGGAGAGTGATAAAGATGAATTTGATAGGTTATCTAACAATTTCCAAAACAATATTAAACTCTTCTGGAAGTCCATAAGAACAGCCAAAGGTTAAAATACTATCTTGCAATTGGAAATGATCAGAAACCAAGATGGTAGTATGGTAAAAGGAGAGGAATGCGTATTAAAGAGATGGAAGGAATACTTCGAAAGTTTATTTGAGAGAGAGGATACACAAGTACAGGCTCCATTCGGAGACATGAGTAAAAATTGCAAAGAAAGTGAAATTACTACGACAGAAATTGTGGAAGCGTTAAACAGTATAAAATTGGGTAAAGCTACTGGGTACGACAGGATAACAGTTGAAATGCTGAAGGCTGGACAAAACGTGGTAGCTAGTCTGCTGTACCGCCTTTTTAAACTTTGTTGGAGAAGTGGTAGCGTACCAGACGACTGGTGCAAGGCCTTTATCGTGCCACTTTACAAGGGAAAAGGTTCACAGCAGGACTGTAAGAACTACCGAGGCATTAGTTTACTCAGCATAGTCGAAAAATTGTATGCAAAGATATTGATTAAAAGAGTAACGAATGAAACTGAGATGATATGGGATGTGAAAGCAGGATTTAGAAGAGGAAGAAGATGTATGGATCAGGTCTTTTCATTACAAGGTATAGTCAAAAAATTCTTGGCTAGAAGTCAGAAGGTCTATTGCGCTTTTATAGTCTTGGAAAAGGCCTATGACAGAGTGGTGAGGAGTAAATTATGGTCGACATTGTCAATGTATGGGGTGAGTGGTAGTTTAATACGGGCACTGAAATTACTTTACGAGGATTCCACTGCTTGTGTCAGGATAAACGGAGCTTGCACGGACTGGTTTAACATCGAAAAG
This sequence comes from Agelastica alni, assembly GCA_950111635.1. Lineage (NCBI taxonomy): Eukaryota > Metazoa > Arthropoda > Insecta > Coleoptera > Chrysomelidae > Agelastica > Agelastica alni. The sequence goes on along the minus strand of OX467718.1, from coordinate 30,871,138 downwards.
GGTGTGAGACAAGGATGTGTGGCTTCGCCATGGCTGTTTAACTTATACATAGACAATTGTTTAAAAGATTTGAAAGAGAGTGCGTATGGATTGAAAATGAATGATTTGATCGTTAAATGCCTTCTTTACGCCGATGATCAAGTCATATTAGCGTCATCTGAAGAGGAGTTGCAGGCGATGGTTAATGTTATGCATGATGCCCTGAAAATCAAAGGGATGGAAATAAATGTAAGCAAAACGAAAGTAATGGTTTTTGAAAGAGAAGAAAGCATGACAAACTGTGGAGTTTCGATTGAGGGAGAAAGAGTGGAACAAGTAAATGAATTTGTGTACTTGGGTTCAAAGTTTACGAAAGATGGAAAGTATGACAGTGACATTTAATAAAGGGTGTTGGCAGGTAGACAAATTAATGGGGCACTGCATAGCTTTATGAATAGCCAGAAAGTGTCAAAAAAGGCACATCTGGCTGTGCATAGAGGTGTGTTGGTCCCTACACTTATGTACGGTAGTAAATGTTGGGTTTGACAAAAGAAGCATGAAAATAGGATTAATGCTGCGGAGATGAGTAGTCTGAGAAGTAAAGCCGGAGTGACTCGGTTGGATAAGGTAAAGAATAGTGAGATAAGAGAACGCTGTGGTGTAAAAGAAGATGTGGTTACAAAGAAAGATAAAGGAATGCTTAGATGGTTTGGACACGGTAAAAGGATGGATGAAGGAAGATTGACGAATTAAATTTATAAAGCGAGTGTGAATGGTCAAGTCGGTAGAGGTCGACCTCGGAGAACATATCTTGATCAGATCAACATTGTTTTGAGGAAGTGCCAGGTCAAGAGTACCAACAACCGACGAACATGTATGAGAGCACTGATGAAAGTAGAGGAACCGTAGCAAGTGAAAGGAAGTGGTCTCTGCCTACCCCAATCGGAAAAAGGCGTGACTTTATGTATGTATGTATAATTCATTTTTAAACCAATCATTTTTACCTGTTTATGTCTTGAAGCTATTGACCCAAATTCTTTTTTAAATGTGAATGATTAAAAATTTTAGAAATATAACTTGGGCAAAGAGCACTTGAAGATTTTTTATTCCCAACAAAGTAAGCACTGCAATTTCTATCGTTTAGTTTTGGAGTCCAATCTGAACCATCAATACTATGCATAAAAAAGCAGACGTATGTAAATAAATATACGAATACGTATATACGTAGGTATATAATATTAAGGTTATGGGATACTTACTTGTTATTATTAAATTAAATTATTGTTAAAATTTTCTACGCAAAAAAATTAAAATTCATTTTCAAATCATATCCGGTATAAACGTTGCCTTAATCCACTTCCAATGATGAAAAATACGCCGCGGTGAGCGCGAGCATCGTTTCGATTATCCCTTTCTGACAAACGCATACGGCGAATACCGTACATAAATAATGAATATAGGGAAAGTAATTAAAATATGTACGCATATCATTATTATGATAAATGTTGGACAGATGAATGTCGCTGCTGTCATAAATCATCTGAAACAAACAGAAGATGTTATTTTTTGAATTTATTGATAAACGAGGTGAGTAGTAATCTGCTCATGTTTACTATTGAAAATACTGTTGTACATACCTTCGTTTTTCAAAGAACTGTCACATCCTCTTTAGTCTGTTCATCTATAATCCTTATTTTTTTAGGTGGTGGGGAGTCTGTAATGAATAAAAGACATGGGTTAGCTTGTACATTCATATTATGTACTTCAGACAGGTACATTTATGCTTTAAGTGTGTGAGTGTTATCTTTTGGAAAAGGAATATTACATATCTTCGTCCTCTTTGTCCACACTTTCTTTGATGATTTCAACAAAGGTGAAGCCCAGTTTGTCCTGATCTTCGACGTCGAATGGCCAGTCCTCAAGAATATTTGTGAAAATTGTCTTGATTGTCACGGTTGATGCACAGATTGGTGCATTTTACAGCTACATGCTTTGGCGCAGGTCTTGACGCATCTACCAGACACATCAGTTTAAAAAGAGCACGAGCCCGTGGAAAGGTTATCGGTTCCAGGTAATTAGTAGCTAGTTTCCAACCCCAATCTTTGGCATTTTTTTCAACCCCCAGTCATTGCCGCACTGTGTTGTGTAGCTGGTAACTAGTCTGCTTTACCGCTTTTTTAACCTTTGTTGGAGGAGTGATATTGTACCAGACGACTGGTGCAAGGTCGTTATCGTGCCGCTTTACAAGGGAAAAGTTTCGCAGCAGGACTATAAGAACTACCGAGATATTAGTATACTCAGCATAGTCGGCAAACTGTATGCAAAGATATTGATTAAAAAAATGACGAATGAAACTAAGAAGATGTGCAAGCAGGATTTAGAAGAAGAAGGATATGTATGGATCAGGTCTTTTTATTACGAGGTATAGTCGAAAAATTCTTAGTTAGAATTTAGAAGGTCTACTGCGCTTTTATAGACTTAGAAAAGACCTATGACGAGTGGTGACGAGTGAATTGTGGTCGATATTGTCTATGTATGACGTAAGCGGTAGTTAATACGAGCACTGAAATCACTTTAAGATAATTCCACTAATTGTGTCAGGATAAACGGAGCTCACACGGACTGGTTTAACATCGAAAAAAGTGTGAGACAGGGCTTCGCCATAGCTGTTTAACTTATACATGGACGATTGGTTAGAAGATTTGAAAAAGACATGACAAACTGTGAGGTTCTGATTAAGGAAGAAAGAGTAGAATAAGTAAATGAGTTTGTATACTTGGGTTCAAAGTTTACGAGAGATGAAAAGTATGACAGTGACATTAAGCAACGGTTGTTGGCAGAAAAACAAATAAAAGGGCACTGCATAGCTTTGTAAACAGCCAGAAAGTGTCAAAAAGAGCACGTCTGAAAATAAAAAACTATCGTGGAAACTATTCGAAAAAATAAGAGAATTGCCATGGAATTTCAATAAACCTATAAATCGCCCTAGATACAATGAATTTAGTTTTTCCATAACCGAAACTCTTGTTTCTTATTGTTCAAAGAAAGGTAGAACAGTTGTATTGCTATCAAGTTTACATGTTTACTGTGATCAAGTGGCAGATGACACTAGGAAAAAGCCCGACATACCGTTAGCAGAAGCAAACAAAAGCCCCGGTGGGCGTGTTCATTTCACATCGAAAACCGACTATCGATAACATTAAGTATCAGCTGTCAACCCAATTAGTAAGGTTAGTTTTGTTCTAATAATTTTGTAAAAAAGGAAAATTAGATCTAGGTAATTGCATTGATGTACTATTAGGCAAATTAAATAAATTGAAATAAATTAAAACATTGGCAAGTTAACAACAAATGTTTTAAATAACAGCTGTCACCACTCATTATTGTATTATTCATAAAATCATTCGATTGTAATATTTCGATTATATGCGCCAACTTTTAAACTTTCAAACCTTGAATCGCGATTGTTCGTTTGCAATAACACTGAAAATAGTTGGCATATTTTTCACGGCTTTTGTTTGCTTCTGTGAACTTGTAATATATTTTTACAACAGTACCTACCAAGTCGGGTGTGGACATTGCAGATAAATTCTGTACCACATACAATGTGGCTACAAAAAGGGAATTTAAGGGAATGGCCGATCTTTCCTACTAGATTGTTTACAGCTAAATCCGTAGATTTGCCTGTTTGGTAGGCATATTGATGGGGGTTTAAGGAATGTTCCCTAATATTCCCCTTTCCAATATGTCTATTAATAATTCTTTTCAGAGTTTTTTTATTAAGAATGAGGTAAGGCTGATCGGCCGGATGGATTTAGGTAGGGAATGGTTCACAGTACCCGTTTTACGTATGTAGGCAACTCTCGCCGTTGACCAGCCAGAAGAGGTAGTAAAATTTCGCTGTCCTTCTGAATGAGGGCAGGGAAAACACCATCCTTCCCTGGAGATTTGTATGGGGAGAAATAGTTCACCGCCCATTGTACCGATGTTGGGGTGACCACTTTTGAAACATTTCTCCAGTCCTCCCTTTTGGGTCGTGATGTCGATCCCATTGAAAGTGGAATTTGCTCCTGGTCCCTCAGAAGCAGACTGCCGGGAAAGTGAGTCTGCAAGAGAGTCTCTAACGTTTGCCTACCAGAGTCCGTGAAAGAGCCATCTGGTCGATTTATCGATCCAATCTCTTGCGTCGGATCTCTGGCGAGAGCCTTGTAAATTCTTGTGCTGACAGGTAGATCTGATATACTCTGACAGAACCACCTCCAGGATTCTCATTTGGCTTTCCTTATTTTTTTGTTATAAGTCGTTAGAGCTGTGCGATAGATTTCCCAGCAACCTGTTTCTTTAGCTCGATTGAAGAGACGTCGAACTTCTTTTCTTTGCTTGTCTAAACTTCTGCTCCCCCAGGGTGTACCTCTGTGGTCCCTTTTCTCCTTTAATGGGCAGTTTTCCTTATAGGCCGTTAGAAGAACGGATGCGATATGCTCATTCGCCGCTTCTATTTCGGCTCTATTTTGTATAGTGCTATTACCGTTACCTGGGTGCTGTTGAAGGGGTTCACAGTACCCTTTCCAATCTGTGCATTTTGGATCTTAAAATTGCACTATCGGACGTTGTCCTATCCCCATGTCAAATCCTATGTGTCTATGATCTGAGCATGAGGGCTCGGTAGATACCTGCCAGATAACTATTTTGGTACTCATAAACTGTGTACTGATAGTAGATAGAACTTCTCCGCGAATTCTGTTCACGAAAGTTGGTTCCGAGCCTACGTTGTTCACTGCTAGCCCCTCTATTATATAATTATATAAGTACTCACCTCTTTCATTGATGTCGCTGCTGCCCCAATCCAGATGGTGGGAACTTGCGTCGCATCCAATAATCAGTTGCCTGTTGTTCCTCTTGCAGAAGGCGACTAGATCTCTCACTGCTGCTGGAGGAGGGTGTTCTTTTCGGTCTCCATCGAAGTAAGCAGAGCAGAAGACTACACCTACACTACTATCTCCTCCTGAGTTTGAAATCTGTGCTGCAACCACATCACGGGTGCAAAACTCTGTTGACATAAAATAGTTAATGTTTTTCCTGATGAGTATGCATGCTCTTGGCTTACCACCTAGAGTACACTTTATTAACTTATCGGAGCAGTTTCCTAGGCCGCTTATTTTGCCTGTATTGGAAGTCCAGGGTTCCTGGATTAGTGCCACATCGAGTTGCTCCTTGGCGAACCTCCTGCTGAGGACATATGAAGCCGCTCTAGCATGTTTTTTTTTTTTATGAAAATAGTCGCAAAAAGGGTAGACCGCGTGCGACTTTTAGAAGGGGAAGGGATTATAAAAAGGAACTGATTGTGGACACGCTTTTTAAAAAGTTGCAGGTCATAGTTCTCTGGAAAAACTGATTTTGGAAGCTTATTCCATTCCGTAGCAGCCCTGTAAAAGAAGGATTCTTGATGAAGATTGTTGGATGTTCGCCTAGAGAAATTGGATGTGGTTAGCCATTTCTACTTAAAGGTAGTGTGGGGAGATTTTCTTTCCTTCCCTGCATTGTTTCCTGGTGTAGGCCGTTTTGTCGGCGCTTTACCATGAAGGGGTTTTTTCACTTTTCCGGTTTTTTGCTGGTTTTGTCCGGCCTCTTCAGTCCCGCTGTCGCCTCCGAGGTAGATTCACCTACCTCTTTGGTTCTAAAGGTTAATCCCGAAGACTTCGGAATTTCCACCGATGTCGGATCTTTCTTGGCTTTCTTGGACCGGAGTTGCACCTGTCCAAAGTCAAAGTATGGGCGGAAATTTAGCCGCTTCAAATCTTTAATGGATACATCATCCATTAAGAACGTCCACATTTGACCAGGTCCTGCATTTTCCCTGTGTAGAATAGTCTACTCCTGGGTATGCAGGCAAAGCTTTAAAGCAACTTTGACAAACTCTTAAGATCGGGTATTACAGCAATTCAACGCACAAACAAACTAAAAAACTTTAAAAACAAACAGTGGATGACCGACGAAACTTGGAACATGGTACAAAGAAGAAAGAATCTTAGGAAGGCAGGTATAAATACTGAAGAACAGAAAACTGAGTATAAAGATTTAAACAGAGAAATACAACGACTGACGAGAAGAGATAAGAACCAACATTTACAGAACATTTGTCTCGACATAGAAAAGTTCTCCAAGAATAATGAATCGCGTGAACTATTTAAATGTATTTAAGAGATCACAAGAGAATTCAGACCCAAATCGTGGTCGATAGAGGACGAGAATGGAACAGTGGTAACTGAAATAGGAAACGTCATCCAAGTTTGGCGACAATATTGTATGAATCTATACAAAAAAGCAGAACCTGAACAACAGCCCGAAACTTCGCTTTCAATCAAGGAAATGCAGCAGGAGCCCGACATCTTTAGAAGTGAAGTAGAACATGCGATTCAACATCTAAAAAACAATAGGAGTCCAGGAGAAGATGACATAGATGCAGAAATGCTTAAGCACCTCCCGCGAAAGGTATTGATCTCTTGTGGAAAATCTGTAACAGGGTTTGGCAGACAGGACAGTGGCCAACCAACTGGTGCACCTCTACTCTCATACCGCTGCATAAAAAAGGATCCAGTAAAAAATGCAATAATTATAGAACTATAGCACTAATTTCTCATCTAAGCAAAGTCATGCTCAGGATCCTGTTGCAGAAACTTATTAATTTTTTAGAATGGCAAATACCACAAGAACAGGCCGGTTTTGTAAAGGGAAAGGGTACGAGAGACCAGATTATGAATGTGCGGCAAATCATTGAAAAAACAAGAGAATATGGCGAAACTGCATACTTGTGTTCCCTGGATTACAGCAAGGCTTTTGATTGTGTCAACTGGAGACGACTTTGGGATGTCTTGTCGCAGATGGGCACTCCGCGACATCTGATTCACCTATTAAAAGAACTATATAACAGTAACATAACACTAATGAAGGTGGATGGAAGAACCCTGAACATTTCAATGTGTACGGCAGGGTTGTGTTCTGTCACCCTTATTGTTTAACGTATATAGAGAATATATCATAAGGAAAGCCTTGGACGGCTGGAAAGGAGAAGTTGTCACAGGTGACAGAAGGATGGATAATCTCCGCTACGCTGATGACACCACACTTATCGCCAAAGATGAGTAGGAAATGTCGAGTCTTATTGAACGAGTAGAGAGAGTGAGCTTGGAGTTCGGTCTAAAACTGAATCGTCAGAAAACGAAACTTATGTTAATAGGTCGCACACACAGCATGGAAAAAATGCCTAATATTAAAGATGTCGAGAACGTGGAGGAAATAACTTATCTAGGTGCCCACATCAGCAGAAATGGCGGATCAAGTCAAAAAATCAGAAGAAGGATAGCTCTTGCCAAAACGGCCATGATTAAACTCAGCAAAATTTGGAAAGATCGGCATATAACAACCACAACAAAATGCAAATTAGTAAACACCCTCGTTTTTCCAATTGCGCTATACGCAGCAGAATCCTAGACCTTAAAAGCCACATACATCGCCAAGTTGGATGCGTTTGAGATGTGGGTCTGGAGAAGACTACTGAGGATTCCCTGGACAGATCGCAGAACCAACGTATCCATACTCGAAGAACTTAACATCTAAGTCAGATTGTCAACTAAAATCAAACATTTGATTTTCAAATATTTTGGACATGTCAGCAGGAGGAAAGATGACAATCTCGAAAAACTTATTGTCCAAGGGAAGGTAGAGGGAACACGACCTAGAGGACGTTCCCCAAAACGATGGCTGGACCAGTTGAAGCAGTTTACAGAAAAATCTTTCCAAGACAGCATTAGACGCACGTCAGATAAAGAGGAATGGAGGGAAACTGCTAAAAACACAACATGAGACTAACATAGGATCACGACGCTTCAAACATGAAGCTAACGACTAGAGGGAGAAAGATGAAGTTAAATAGCTTTGTGCGAATTATTATTCCTTTGTCGCCAAAAAGTTTCAGAATTTCAGTGCTCACTTGATTCGGTTTAGTTGCTTTTCCATTTCTGGCGAGTTTTAAGGCCATTCTACTTCGCCTCTAGTAATTGGAGGTCCTGATGTAGCATCAATCATATCACATCCAGATATATCATCATCAAAAACTTTTGTAATATATTTTTCCATCTTTTAAGTTGTTGGCCTATGTCCCTTATTTTTTTTCCATTTCGGTCCTCTAGATAGTGGGTTGGGCTTAGTCAATTATTGCCTCTAACCTGCTTTAGTTTTTTATGTCGATTTAACAGGTCGTGCTTTGCCTTGTAATTATCAATCTCTTTACATTGTCTAGTATGCCACTACGCTTTTTTTAGTCTTATTTCGCAGTGTATCCTCTTGTATTCATTCTTGTCTCTATTCTTGTACTAAAGTCTTTGAGTCATAAGGTCTTGAATGTCATCAGTCCCCCAGCCTTGTTTCCTTTTACTTCTCTTTCCTTCAGTTTACTATCCTGTATTTCTTACAATATGTCTCTAAATCTATTCCACATTGTTTCCACATTACCCTGCTCTTCCTCAACGGGTTATTTTTTTCTTTCAAAATACTTGTTATGCGTACTTTCGTGTTTTCATCTGTGAGTATGTGGTTGTAGTGTGGTTGTTTTTCTGGGCTTTCTGATCTTTTTAAAACATAGTCTTAACTTTCCTACCAGGAGACTATGATCCGTTGTTTCATCTGCACCTGGATAAGTTTTTGCATATTTATATTTATCTCTTTTTAATACAAATGAAATCTCCATGTATAAAGGCGGCGCGCGGCGTTTCGCTAATTTGTAGAATGTGTTTGCGATTACTAGTTCTTTTTCTAATCAGAATATCGCAAATTTATTACCTCTATCATTACGCGTACCCAAGCCATAGTCTCCTATAACGCTCCCTTGTTTTCCTTCGCCAATCTTGGCGTTAAAATCTACCATAACGGCGGTTTTTTCATGATCCTTTGTCAAAGCTTATACCTGATCTAGATCATTATAAAAGCTCTCTATTTGCTCGTCATCACATTCTGCGGTTGGTGCGTATGCTTTAATTAAAATTATTTGCATTAGTTTGAAGCTGTATCATTATCATTCTGTCCGAAAAACAAATTACGTTTTTGACGGCTTTTGCAATTTCCTGTGACATTATTGCGACTCCATTTCTGTGTTATCTTCTGCGCAAACTATGGTATAGTTATCTATTACTATTTTTTTTAGGCCAACGCATTAAATAGGGTAAGGAATGCTAATTTTAACCATTTATAATGTAATAGGAATGTTAAAAAAATACTCTGCAAGTTCGCAGAAATTACAAAATTTTAAGTTTCCTTCTACTTAAATTTGAGAAAAAAAATTAAAATTTAATTTTACTCACCACCTTTTAAGGGGTGATATCTTGGGAAGGGATAAAGCTGAGAAAATGTTGCTATATTAAAAATCCATCATAATTTCATACGGGCAATCACCTCCTGAATTTTTTCGCATGAATTTAGAATTATAGATATAAATACTCATAAAACTTTTAATTAAAATTTTTAAGCCATGTTTCGCCCCATTTTTAAAAAATTTATTTGCATCTTTCGTTTTTACAGTGTAGTTCTTTTTACCCTTTGGTCTCTGCACATTTTAAATTTGTATTATGAAAAAAAAATACAAGAGAAGCAAAGAACGCCCACACAATAACACTAACTTTTAATCTATACCTATTTTTTATTCGCCAAGAAAGTTTGCACGTAATTTTTTGTAATTATCAAGCAAATCGGCAATTCTTGTGTTTTGTATGATTCCACTTCGTCACTTGAAGAGCCTTTCAATATTAATTCATTTCTATTAAGCGTAACATCAACAGTGTGGATTGTTGAGAATATTAATAGTGTCATTTGACTTTACACTTAAAATATTATATTCGATGTACCTAAACAAAAAATAATAATTATTTTTTTTATAGAAAGCATTGCAGAACGACATGCCAGAATTTTTGCCGATGAAACTCTGGAATTTTCTCGTAAGAGGGCCGAAAAACACATTAAAGAAGAAAATCCATTCGATGTACGGGGAGGACGTCTTAGATCTGGTGCCATCTTGGATCATTTGGAAAATGATATTGATGATGAGGTGCGACGATTTTTTGCATAAATCTGTGAAAATACGATGATTATGCTTTCAATTTACATCAGTTGTACAATATTGCATATTTACGATTATTTTAGTTAAATTTTAATTAAATTCTAGTTAATTATTTAAAAATTTAACAGTATTACATAAGTACTTTGCATGGATCTAAATTAACTTAAAAAAATCTATGCATTCCAATTTATTAATTAATTTCTCGGAGTCTAACTAATCTAACTTACAAGACATTCAAAAATTGGTATTTAAAGTGTTCTACAAATCTATACATTACTTTAAAACAATATATCTATACTTTACCGAGAATAACTGTAAAAAGAATTATTATATTTTACTCGATTTTTAAATTAAAATATCTATAATAAAAAAAAGAAGTTTCACAAAATACAAAAATTAAAGCAGTTCTGATTTACCTCATTATTTATCAGGTCAAAAATTGTAAAATTATTAATATTAGCAAAATTAGTGTATCATAATTATAATATTTACAAAACGTTTGTCTTTGCATTAAACTAAATATTTAAAGAATATTTATTGTTACGGTATCTAAAAATTTCGACTACGTCCAACTGATGTAGGTACAATAAAAGCGTTCTTAAATATTAATAATATTGAACTAAAAAAACGGTTTAAAACAATTTGTAGCAAATTATCTTTAACCGTTAATCATAAAAGTAATATTTTTAATTTTTCTAAATATCCAACTGTTTTTCATTACTGTTAAATATATTTTTTAATGATCATAAACTTTACTGTTGCCCACACGTATCAGTTGATTCTCTGCATGAGTATATTCATTAACTGACTATTTAAAAAAAAAGTTTATACTATTCGTTCCTGTATTACTTTGCATTAATAATTTTTTTAACACAAATAAACATCGTAACTATTATTTATAAATAAAAGTTATATCAGTTAGTAATGGAAAGTTACTTGTTTACGAAACAAATATTTTCCCATCCAGTACGGAACAAAATACAATTTTTTGAAAAAGATCATAAAATTGTGAGCTGTAATATGAAATAAATTTACTTTAAAATTGATAATAACGTACAATTACACAAAATCGTTACCACCTCTTTTGCATTATTTCTATATAAGAATTCCACATAAAAAATATAAGTAACTATATATAATAAGATTAGTGTGAAAATTATAAAAATTTGTATGTATGCATTAACAGAATACACTAATGGGTATAAATTAAGGAGATGTTGAATTTAATAAGTTTTAATTTTTTTATTTAATATGTTTGATAACATCATATTTATTATTGTCTTTTCATTACACCATCAACGATATTATAAATAATTGAGGACATTAAATCGTTGTCACTTAAAGTTGAAACAAGACTTTTTATTCATTCCTAGTATGTTGACCAACAAAAATACGCTGTAGTTCCAGTTAGATTTTAATAATACAGGGTGTCTCTGATTAATCAAAAACTGAGTTAAAATAAAGTTGGTAAGTACTTTATATAAATCATCGTATTTAAAATCATCAGTTTCGCGTTATGAGCCTCCAAAGTTGGAATTTTAAAAATTGTTTTTAATTTTTAAGCTGTCAATCTAATGGTAACGAGATTTAAGATGTTCTTAAAAAATCTAGGTAAGTATGTTTATTTTAAAGGTATAAAAAATTGTCATAAAACCAGACATGGATTCATTTGATAAGCAAGTCATTTTACTATCAAAAATTTTTATTTAATTTGATAAAATAATTCGTTTGTATAGTAGAAACCAGTGAATATAAAGTTGGTAAAAAAATGAAAAAATAAATACTAAAAATATTACCTATAATAAATATAAAACAAGAAAATAACAAAAAGTAGGTACCCCTATTACAATAAATGTTTGCGCCTGAAAATCCCTGTGGCGTCTCCCCCTGTATAAAGAAAAAGGAAAACACGATTTTTTTAAAATGAGTTAATTTTTTGATGTTAAGTCAATTTTTGATTTTGTAATTTTTATTTAAATCAACCGTTGAATTGAACCACTGTACGAAACATTTTGGTCTTCGTGCCCGAATAGAATTCAACTGTGGATGAAAAAAAAGCAAATACAGTTCAAAAGCCAAGAAGAACTGTTGCTGGTGTTAACAAGAGATTGCCAGATGATTTTACGTAGCCAAAAGGATTTGGTGTTGAAGGTAACGGAAATGTGAGTAGATCAGCTGAAGGTACATACATACATAAAGTCAAGCCTTTTTCCCATAGGGATAAGCAGAGACCATATCCTTCTACTTGCAACGGTTCTTACACACATCTTTTGCTTCCTCTACTTTTATTAGTGCTCTCATACATGCTCGTCGATTGTTGGTACTCTTGACCTGGCCTTTCTTTAAAACAATGTTGATCTGATCGAGAATGTTCTCCAAGGTCGACTTCTACTGACTTGTCCATTCACACTTGCCTTATACATTTGTTTTGTCAATCTTCCTTTATCTATCCTTTCTACATGTCCAAACCATCTAAGCATTCCTTTATCTATCTTTGTAACCACATTTTCTTTTACACCGCAGCGTTCTCTTATCTCACTATTTTTTACTTTATCCAACCGAGTCACTCCGGCTATACTTCTCAGACTACTCATCTTTTTTTTTTTTTTTTTATGTTCTGGTTCCCACGAAAAGGGATATCCTGTAATGTTCAGAGAACATCGTGGGAACCAAGGGAAAGAAGGTAGGAGTTGGTGTTCTTCTTAAATTTCTGGAGGTTGTATTCCTCGGGGAACACCTCCCTAGGCAATGAGTTCCAAAGCCTCGCAATTCGTTGGATGAATGAGTCTTTGGAAAGTGATGTTCTGCAGGTCTCCAAAGTGACCACGAAGGGGTGTGAAGACTGAACTTGACGGGTTAATCTCGAAGAGACTGCCAAAGGAGGAACGATTGTTGATATTTCAGAAGAGCATCGCCCATGAAAATATCTATAAAATAGAGACAAATCGCCAACTTTTCTACGGTGTTCCAGACAAGTGAGCGAGTTTGTAAGCGAGGCATCACCGACGAGACGAATTGCCCTTTTTTGGACAGAATCCAGTAGCTTCAGGATATGTTTAGGTGCTGCACTCCAAATATGGGAACAGTACTCCAGTACAGGTCGGATCTGTGCCTTATAGATCATAAGCAGCTGACTGGAGGTGAAATAGCTCTTGGCACGAAACAAAAAACCAAGTTTTTGGGATGCACTTTTGGCAATGGACCTCACGTGATTTTCTCAGGAAAGGTTATTGCTGATAGTAATACCAAGCATCGATATGGATGACTTCAGTGGTATGGTTACTCCTGACAAAGTTATGTTAGGCACAGTGAGATCGGCTTTTCTAGAGAAAAGACATGCTTGTGTTTTGTTTGCATTGAATTCTACCAAGTTATTGGATCCCCATTCGAGAATTGTTGTCAAGCCCATATTTATATTGTTAACATTTCTTCCTCGTTCATTTCTGGTTTCACGGGCTGATATAGGGGCCCTGGAAGAGAAAGCGGTATGGAGGGTACTATCATCGGCAAAGCAGTGCACGGGACATGAAGTTGCTTTCAATAGGTCGTTGATGTGAAGTAAAAATAGTGATGGTGCTAGAATGGATCCTTGCGGAACACCAGCATTTATGAGTAGAGTGTCAGATGAAACTCCATCGACCACTACATGGAGAGACCTGTTTGAAAGAAAACTAGCAAGCAGAGAACACAGCTGAGGGGGCAAGCCATAAGATGGAAGCTTGGCGAGGAGACCCTGGTGCCAAACTCGATTGAACGCCTTGGAGATATCTAATGCCACAGCTAAAGTTTCTCCATACTTTTCAATAGATAGCTGCCATATATGTGAGACGTATGCGAGCAGGTCACCAGTTGATCTCTGATGGCGGAAGCCATATTGCCTATCATTGATAATTCCTGAGTCTTCCAGATATTTCATGAGCTCGATGTTGATGGCTTTTTCCATGACCTTTGAAATAATAGATAGCAGTGCGATAGGTCTGTAGTTGCTAGGTAGGGTCTTTTTGCCTTTTTTAGGGACTGGCTGTACTCTTGCAATTTTCGAATTGGACGGAAATACTCCCAAATTGTAAGAGTGGTTGAACAACTTGCAAAGAACAGGTGTTAGTTCGGGGGCACATTTCTTGAGAATAATCGACGGGATTCCGTCAGATCCACAGGCTTTGTTGGTGTTGAGACCCAGCAAAATCTTTCTGATAGTACGTTGGCGAAAGGTGATCTCGGGCATGTGACTGTCAATAGGTGTAATGTTCGAGGGTTGTTTTCCCGAAGAATCCAGAGTGGAATTTCCAGCAAATAGGTGCGCAAAGATATTGGCTTTTTCCTGGGCAGTCGTTGCTAGTGTTCCATCTTCATTGGTTAGGGGAGGAAAAGAGCTGGAAGTGAAGTTTCTTCCCACAGCTTTGGCGAAAGACCAAAATGAACGGGATCCGTTAGGACATTCAACAAGTTTTGATCTTATTTTGGCATTATGAGCATCTTTTGAACATTCTATTGTCTCTTTGCATATGCCTCTAGCCTCAACATATGCTGCTATGGTCTCAGGTCCCGGATTTTTTTGCCATCGATGGTATGCTGCCTGTTTGGAAGCCACAGCTCTAGAGCAGTTTCTGTTAAACCAGGTCTTATCGGATGATGTTCTTCTTTCGGTATTCGGTATGTAAGTTTGCATCCCCAACATGATGATTTCAGAAATTGTCTCAGCACATCGTGTTGGATCTACTGAGGAGAAACAAACTCTCTTCCATGGAAACGCTGAGAAAAACATACGAAGACCCTCCCAGTCGGCCGAATTGTAATGCCACATGAGACGGGGTGGTATTGTGCTGCTCGATGGTAAATGGAAAGAGCATGTTGTGGAGATGAGGGTGTGATCAGAGTTTCCAAGTGGGGCAAAAACTTCTATTCTATACGGGTCAGGATTGGTGGTAAGGAAAAGATCTAGTGTATTGGCAGCCTGTTGTTGACATCAGGGATGCGGGTTGGTAGCTCGACCAGTTGTTCTAGACCATGAGTGATGGCGAAGGCCTCAGCTTGACGACCTGCATCATCAGTTTTGTTAAAGAATTTGAGCCAGGCAGCGTTATGTACATTAAAGTCCCCCATGATTATGGTTTCAGCTGTTGGATGGTTCTCCTGAATGTAGTCCAAATTGAGTGATAAAATCTCAAAGAGGTTGTTATATGAAGGTTCATTAGGTGATAGGTAAAGGCAGCAGAGGAACTTAGTCACTTTGGTATCAGATAGCTTAAACCACATCACATCAAAGTCTTTCGGTTCCAAACTCTCTTCACGCTGGCATGAAAGGTTAGCCTTAGCGTAAAGGCAGACTCCACCTTTGAACCTGAGTCGAGAATGGAGTTCGTAACCAGGACAAAGGATATGGACCTTGTTGGTGGACGAGTTTACTTGTGTTTCTGTTAGAGCCAGAATATCCGGTTTTTTCGTCTGTAGGTGATGGTGGACGTCATTGATGTTCTTGTTGAGTCCACGGATGTTGCAAAAATTAATCTTTAATGTTGAGTCCCCTCGAGTACCTCTCGCCCGGAAATCCGAATGGAGAGGTATTTTGCTTCCGGAGTGTTTTACTCTAGAAGACTTCATCATTATTACATCTCCGCAGCATTAATCCTATTTTTATGCTTCTTCAGCCAAACCCAACATTCACTACCATACATAAGTGTAGGAACCAACACACCTCTATGCACCGCCAGACGTGCCTTTTTTGACAATTTCTGGCTATTCATAAAGCTATGCAGTGCATAAAGCTAAAGGTAAGGCTATCAATACGCGCCCCAATACTAGAAACCCATCGTTTTGTCGTGATTTAGTAAAATCGCATACCCATGTTGACAAGCATGTCACTGAAAAGTCAGTTCTTTTTAAAAAATCTTATAGCCCGGGAAAAAGTGGTAAATTGTAAGGTCTCTAGATCTACAGAAAAGGCGCCTATTAATACAGACGGAAAAATATAGGCGAGAGCTGGAGAGGCAAAAGGAAGATTATGAAAAAAAGTAGACAGAAATAGAAGATAGAATGAAAATTTTGCAGTTAGAACATGACTTGAAAGCGGCTGAACTGGATGCAGCATCCGAAGCGGAAACTACGACGGTTTTAATAAATCATCTTCAAAGGTAAGCATCACGGATAAAAATTATTTAGAAGCTGATTGGATTGACGTGTCAATTATGTTGAACCCATTATTGATAATTAACCTCCGCGATAATATCAACTTGCTCTGTCAAACACTTTCCAATGTCTTAAAGAAAGTTGCACCATCCGGACATGATAAATTATTAGCCAGGCATATCGTTGATAAGGATTTCCCTACATTTGATGGTAATCCTGAAGATGGGCCTTTATTTTATCAACGATATTAAGTTTTTCGGATGTGCTCGGTTCGAATACTGCTGACGAAATATTCATAAATTTGCAGAAGTGTTTGAGAGGGGAAGCAAAGTCGGCTGTGGCAGAAATGTTATTATCTTCTGAAAATGTTGATCTGATATTGGAAACATTACATATGCGTTTTGGGAGAACAAATCATATAATTGACGTCATGATTGCGAAAATAAAAACTATTCCACCGTTACGTGAAATTCATATAGAGAAGTTAATAACACTTTCCAATGAAATTGGGAATTTTGTATCCACAGCAAAATATCTCCTTTCTTTTGACTATCTGAGAAACCCGCAACTCCTAAAGGACCTGTTAGAATAATTACCTGACGTTTTGAAGCTCAAATGGGGTGAGGTAATTATGCTGAGAGGAAATGACATTTTTTAGATGAATTTTCCTTTTGGTTAAGTGATATTGCAATGGCCGCAAGTTGTGTAAGTAAACCATTACCAAAAACATCATCTTTTGTTAACAAATTCCTCAAAAGAAATCGCAAAAGCCAAGGGAAACTAAAACTGTGCTGAGTACAAGGAAGTCAGGAAATATTTATGTTCCTATAGTTGTGGAGAACATAACAAACATTCTTGCCCTTCTCTGAAATCTGATGATGTGGAGACAAGATAGAAAACTATGTTTCTCTTGTCTCAAGAAAGGATACAACAGATTCAGATGCAAAAAAAGACAAGAATGTAAAATGAATGGATGTAGGTTTTATCATCCTCCATTCCTTCACAAAACTTTTTCAGTTTGAAGTTCTCTAATGATACTGAAATTATAAGAGAAAACAGCAATAAACTAGTCTATGCTGTGAGATATGAAACAGCTAAAGTATTGCTGTTATTCGGACCGAATGGACCAATGGAAACTCTGGCTACCTGTTATGAGGCTTCGAAAGTGTGGTAAGAGAACTTGGTCTGGACAGTAAAAAGAAGTACTTTGTCTCCAGTGGACAAATGAAATTGTTTCCCGACTTAATAACTCCATGAAAGTCACTTTGAATATTTCTGGAGTTTGCAATGATTCAAAAAATTTTAAGATGGAAAATGTGAGAACAGTCTAAAAACTATTACCTACTTCCCGCACAGACTATAAATATGAAAGAGTGGAAAAAATATCCGCATATGGAAGATCTTTCGATACAGAGCCTGGCCAATAAAAAATCTATGTTACTCATCGGTTAGGACAACGTGCATTTGATCATTCCTAGACAAATCGGAAACGGTCCTTAAACACTACCAATTACTACGAAATGTTATTTAGGATGGTCTTTGCACGGACCTTGTTCAGGAAGAAGCGGATGTAAAGGTATTCACACCCTCCATATTTGTGATCCCACTCAAACGCACGATGATTATCTTCATGACCTCATCAAACAATCATTTTCTACTGAGGCGTTTGGTGTAGCTTTTTACCAAAGGACAAAATGAGAGATAGGAGAGCCCTCGAAAAAATGAAGACTACAACTAGAAAAATGGGAAACAGGTCTTCTTTGGACATCTAACGAAATTGTTTTACTAGACAGTAAACCAAATGCACTTATCCGATTAAATTGTGTGAAAAGGAAGTTGATAAAAATTGAAAATATGGCCGAGGACTATTGTAACAAAATAAACAATTACGTCGAAAAGGGATACCCAAGAAAACTGAGCTCCGTAGAAGCAGCAATGAAGAACTTAAAAATACATGGTACTTACCGCATTTTGGAGTTAAGAATCCCAACAAACCTGGTAAACTGAGGTTCGTTTTCGATGCGGCTGCGAAAGCTAATGGTATGGGCCTAAATGATAATCTCCTCTCTGGACCAGATTTGTTGCAGCCTCTTGTTTCCGTTCTGTGAAAGTTCAGACAACGAAAGGTTGTGGTAATATATATGAGATGTTCCACCAAGTATGAATCAGAGAAGCTGATCAGTGTGCATAGAGATTTTTATGGAAAAACCTCGAGACTTCTAGACCACCAGATACTTATCAGATGGAAGTGATGAACTTCGGAGCGACTTGTTCCCCCGTATGTGCACAATTTGTTAAAAATATGAAAGCAAGAGAACAACAAACTTTGTTAGAAATTTCAGATGCCATGATCCACAAATTCTATGTTGATCACTACTTGGATTCAGTAGATACAGAAAGGATAAAAAAAGTTAGAAGAGTGAATGAAATTTGTGGGTTCCAGCTAGCCAGTCAGATATCCAACTCGTTTCTGGTGAAACAAACTCTTTTCGAAGGTATGAAAGATACGAAAAGATTGAAAGATGGAAATTGTGCCACACAGAGAGTTCTAGGTATATGGTTGGGCTCAAAAACAGATGAACTCATCAAATTCAATGCCGATACAGACAGACAGAAACTGTTCACCAAAGGGCAGGCTTTAAGATTCATAATGTCTTTATTTGATCCATTGGGCCTCATAGCGTACCTCACTGTTAGAGGTAATATTTAAATGCAAGACGTATGGTGCTCAAAAATTGGAAGTGATGAAATGCTGCCAGAAAATCTTTAAAGTTTTTGTAGAGAATGGTTAGAAAATCTTTATCAAATTTCTGAGGTGAGAATTCCAAAATGCAGATGTCTCTTTGGTATCATAGAAAACAAGAATTGCTCCCCTAAAACCTTTATCGATTATTGTTAGACGAAATTGAATTTGAGATTAATGGCGTGATTTTCTGGACTGATTCGAAATGTGTTCTCAACTGGATTCGAAATACCGGTAAAAAATTTAAACAGTTCATTACACATCGTATAGGCGAGATACAAGAGCTAACAAAAGTAAAAGATTGACGATGAATAAATACATTGAATAATGTGTCAGAGGAAGCAACAAGAAGAGTGAACAAAAATTCACATGATGTGTTTTTGGAGAGATAGTTCAATGGTCCCCGTTTTTTGAAAGAATCCGAAAATCACTGGCTTATTGAAAATGAAGCTAAAGAAAACTATCAGGATTTATCAGACATGTAAGTTAAATATTTCACAGTTACCTCTCACATCGTACGAGATACTCTGCCCTACATAAAGAGATTTTCTTAATGGACATAATTGATAGGAGCCCCCACCTGGGTTCTGAAATTTAAGAAAATATTAGTCCAAAAAATCAGAAAAATGGAAAAGTATAAACTACAAAGAGATCTCACAGTCGATGAACTAGAAAAAGCTGAAAGGTCTTGGATAAGAGAGGCACAAATTTAGAATTTTGAAGAAGATATGGAGAAATTGGGAAACAGGAAAAGTCCATTAAAACCACTTAACCCGACACTTGACGAGGAAACACTACTGATTTTTGATAAAAGAACTGACTTGTCTGTTTTTGTGTGTTATCGATCGAAGAAACCATATGTTGTAAGTCCAAAACATGAGTATACAAAACTTCTTCTGCAATACTATCACGATAACAAAAGCCGTATCAGTAATACCAAAGACGGGACAACTTCCATTGGGAAGAGTGACTCCAGATATAAGGCCCTTGAAAGTGAATGTGGGTAGGTATGGACTATTTTGACCCGATTCTTGTCACTGTTGGCAGAAAAAATAAAAAACGCTGGGGTGTTCTCATTACATGTTTGGCAGCAAGAGAAGAGAAGTTGCTTACAGTTTGACGACAGATTTTGCTATAATGGTAATCCGTAGAATAAGGAATCGGAGAGGAATAACTATGAAAACATTTTGTGAAAATGGTACAAACCTACGAGGAGCGGCAAAAGAATTGAGGAAAGCCCTTCAGGAAATAAATTCTTTGATCAAGGACACAATGACCACAAAAGGGGTAGAATTCAAATGTATACCATCACAAAGTCTTAATATGGGGGGAACATTGGGAAAGGTTCATTGGCTCAGTCAAGAGAGTAATTGGAAAAGCCTTACCTGCGCAGTCCTTAAGGGATAAAATGGTGCTGACTTTATTTGCCGAAGCCGAAAATATCGTAAATTCTCGACCACTGATTCACGTTTCCGTGATGCCAATGTTTCAAAACCGTTAACACCAAACAATTTCCTTCTCGGCTATGTTAATCGAATTAAAGCTTCATGTGCAGATCCAGAGAATATTACCAAGAAAGAATGGCGAAAATCTTAAATGCTAACTGACATTTTCTAAAAGCGATGAACGAGGGACGAGCCAAATGAACAGACGATAGCCACCCCGTGAAAAAGGGCGACATAATCATCATCGTGGACGATCATGCTGCGAGAAACAATTGAAAGTTGGAGAAAATCGAAGCATTTTTCCTTGGACCTGACAAACAAATCCGAGTTGCAAATGTACGAACAGCAACTACTACCATGCGACGACCCGTGAGCAGACTATCCCGCCTCAATATAAACGGTTAAAAAAACTGACTTTAATTACTGGCGGGAGAATGTGGCGTCTCGCCCTGTATGAAGAAAAAGGAAAATACGATTTTTTTAGATTGACGCTAGATAGTAATTGTTTGATGTTGTCAAGTCAATTTTTAATTTTGTAATTTCGATTTAAATAAACCGTTGATTTGAACGATTCTACGAAACAGATCCCATTCAGTATAAAACTTTTGAGATATTCCAATTGACATATAGTGGGATTACAAGTTTTAAATTTAAATTCAGTTTTTAATTCCTGCAGAAATATGGGATATTTAACCATTAAAATTAGTCTCTTCCTGGTTTCGTGTCAATAATTTATATTCCTTTATAACCCTAAAATAAGTATACAAATATTTTATAATAACATTTAAAATTTTATTGTATAAACAATTCAGAAATTAAATGTAAAAAACTATTTTTAAAATTCCAATTTTGGATAAGTGTAACTCAAAAAAGATGATTTTTACATCTAAAGAAATTAATACTAAGTAAAAACTTTTTTTTTGTTTAAGCTCTTTAGTTTTTGACCAGCACTTTGGTGATACCCTTAATGTTTTGTAATCATTAATTTAAACTCTGCAGAAAACAATTAATAAATTGGAATGGGGTAAGATAACTTAATATTACTTTAAAGTTTTATTTTTAATTTAATTTAATTCGGTTAGTTTTATTTAATAAAATCTAATGGTTGTTGATCTGTTGATCAAGGTGGTCCCTTGATAGGATACGAATTCACTTTTCAGTAGGTACAATAACTGTAGGTTTTTACTGGTATTTTCTCTTCTCGATTTCATTACTGATTGTAGACTGTATAAACTAACTTCGATGTACGAGTACATTAAGATTTCACTTTAAATAACACTAAAAATCTTTTTTTGCGATATTTAAGTAACTTAAAAGAATATCTTTTATGTAAGTTAGAACCTCTTTGAATAAAAAAACAAAATTACGTTACTGATACGTTTAATAGTAAAAACTTGAATGTCTTAATATAATTGTTAATTTTTCGCTTCGTCACCGATTTATATATCGTTCTCCGAGCCTTTTTGATTTATTGCGTATAAAATGTTAGACGTTATTTTTCTCCCACCATTAGTTTGAATGATTTCTAAACATCTGAATGTGATAAATGGGACGGTTATTACCAAAAACCCGTAAAAGACATTGTAATTATCTACATAAGGTAACGTAAATTACTAATATTTAGATTTCTGTTGGGTTTACAAAAAAAAATGTTGAATAAAAGTTTTTTCAAATAATTCAGGCCATCTGCCTAAGTCAATTAGAAGTATACAGGGTGCACCGTGACTACAAAATAACTTATTTACATAATCTTTTAAATAGTAAACTTTGTATATATTTTCAGTATTTTATAAACTATTAAATTACAAATACAACCGTCATGACCGCATGACCATGACCAAAGTTACAGTGGTTTGAAACTAACAATATAAAAAAATTGTTTATGTCAAAAAAGTAGTAGGTTTTCTACCATTAATTGCTTTTAAATGTCATGAATTATTGTCAATCATTGTCAGTAGTAAAAGGTGTTTATTTTAATTAGTAACTTTTAAAATTTAAGTATGTTTATTGAACAGGAAAGAATAATAATTCTTATGATTAGAGGTAACGATGATCGTAAAAGAAGTTATTATGAGGTAGCTTACTTATTTAATGATACGTATCAAAATCGCAACCAAATTACCAAAACTGTAGTTTGGAGGATTGTGAAACTTTTTAAAGAAGTGAGTTTAACTAAAAATCGTCCTAACACTGGCCGACCAAAGACCGTAACTAATGATGAAAAATCCTTGGACGTTATGCAAAGATTTATAGAAAATACTTTTTCATCCATTTGGAAAACTGCAATATAACATGATGTTAGGTGGGATCGGTCTGTAACATCATTAAAAAGAATAAGTTTCATCCTTATAAAGTAACGCTATTGTAAGAATTATATGAAGATGATAACCGCAGAATGAAATTTTGTGAAACTATAATGCAAAAGGTAGATGCAGACCCTTTTTTTACAAGTAAGATACAGTAAAATAAATTTACCTTAACCCTGACGTCACTAACAATGACCAGTAGTAAACACAAACTTTATATATCTTATACTTTTCTACTGACAGTAGAAACACATCATACAATATGTACACTTGTCTTTCAAGCAATGACATACGTTCTTTTGTATCTCTAATTGAGAACTCTAAATGTCGAGAAGAGATAGCGCCAATAACGATTAATCGGTTGTATTCATAAGAATTTATTTTGACCACTTATGACAACTGTCATTATTTTGATACATCGAAGTTTGTTCTAAGCGTTTTATCATTTGCATTCAGATAAATTCTATAACATCAATTTTTTTAAAACCTCTAATTTGTTATTTTAATTTTACGGTGGGAACAAAATTCCCTGTTTTGCATTTAATAAATATTTTTAACATAACCTTACTTCTTAGACGGTGGCTAAACTTTCGTAAAACGGAAACATTATTTATAGTAGATTTATAAAGTCAACTAAAGTAAGAATTACGTTAACAACCAAGAAGTAGGAAATACTTAATATATATTGTATTGTAAATTTTGGAATGATAATAAATGTATTAATAGTGTACATTAAATACCTTCATTACCAATGATTTGATATTTTTTATTATGCTAACCAATTGTTTTTGTTAGCCCTTAATTATGTGCTGTTTTAAATTTAAATAAATTTGTTCAAATAAAAGATTCATAGAAATTTCTATTTTTGTTAATGGTTACAGAATAGTTTTTTTGTATATTGGTAGCATACGAAAAAATTATAAGTGAATATTATAAGACTCTTATCTAAATTTTCGACTATTTTAAAACAGTAATATGGAATTATTTAAATTGATTTTAACCAACAGCAATGTTTAGTTATTTATAACGCAAAAAAATACTGAAAAGATGAACAAACAGTAGAAATATTTAGGCGCACGACAAAGTCTTGACTCATTGATTCATTTCGCGAGGTTTGTAGGTATGACGTCAGGGTAACGGTCAATTGATTTTACTGTAGTCTTTTCCGATGAAGCCACGTTCATGTTAAATGGTACAGTTAATCGCCACAACTGTCGATATTGGAGTAATACTAATCCTAGATGGATGCGGGAACGTAGAACACATAGGGTTTAAAAAGTTAATGTTTTGGCAGGTATTATCGGCACCACTGTTATTGGACCATTCTTTGTAGAAGTCAATTTGAACGGACCAAAGTATGTGGATTTGTTAGGAAATTAAATGGTTTCTGCAATAAGAAATGCAGTTTGTAACAATTTTAATGACATTTGGTTTTAGCAGGATGGTGCATCACCACACTTTAGTGCTGCTGTTCTAAATTACTTAAAGAAAGTTTTCCAAGACAGATGGATTAGAAGAAGGGGCACAATTGAGTGGCCAGCCAGATCTCCCGGTTTATCGCCTCTAGACTATTTTCTCTGGGAATATCTAAAAAACATTGTGTACAAGACAAAACCTGATAATCGGGATGAACTAAGAATACTGATAACAGCCCGTCAAATAACAAATCAGCAATTGCGTAATAACATATAAGCTTTTTATAATAGACTTGGATACTGTCAAATAGAAGAAGGAAGACAATTTAAACATCTCATTAAATGAGAGTTGTTTGTTCCTGTTAATTATTTTGGTAATAAAAACTTTCCCGTAAATTATTTTTCTCAATAACTGTAAATAAATAGGGTTAGAATTATGCAATCTTGACGGTTGTATTTGTAATTTCATTAATTATAAAAAAGTAAAAATATTTACAGAGTGTACTCTTTAAAAAATTATGCTAATAAGTTTTTTTGGAGTAATGGTGCACCCTGTATACTTATAATCGACTTATGCCTGAGATGGCCTGAAATGCACACCTGCAAGCTATAGTAGCAATGTGCAAAGATAGACTCATGACAGCAAGGCGAGCTATTGGCCAATCTTGATGGTTAAAACCGGCTTTAAACCGCTGTTGTGAGACCTAACATCACCTATGCCTCTGTAGTGTGGCACGCCAACAGTAGCGATGAAAACACTTCCCAACCTCCCGCCATTATATCTCATGGTAACACCTTAGGCTAAGATAACAGCGTACAGACTGCAACTCATGAATGTCTGTAGTCTAGACCCTATGGACTCGCGAGAATCACGGACCGAATCTCTGACCTCATCTTTGAGATGATCAGTGACTGGCAACCCGTGTTCTTTCAATTTCAGGCCCAAAACCACTTGGGAAGGGGTCCAAAGGGCCATCTGTTTGGATGCCTGCTGGTGATACTGTGTGACCCAGAAAATTTACTTAAAAGTTTTACCCATAACCAAAACGTCCCCACATAGTGTTAATAACATTAGCCTTTCGAATGTTGCTGGGGCATTACGTAATCCAAAGTGCATTACATTAAACTGGTAGAGTCCATTTTCAGTTGAAAAAGCATTCCTCTCTTTGTCATCTTCATGTATGCCCACTTGCCAATACCCGCTCTTTAAATCCCGTGTTGAAAACCAACGTGAACCTGCCAATGTTGTCAAAGTGTCGTCAATCCTGGGAAATGGGTAGCTGTCCTTCTTCGTGACATTTAAATATTTGTATTCCACACAAAACCTTGCAGATCCATCCTTTTTAGAAACCAACATAATTGGCGCAGACCAAGGACTTGCTGATTCCTTAATAACTCCATCTTCCATCATCTTGTAAACCAGCTTTTCCACCTCTTGCTGTTTTGCAAATGGTGGTCGTCTTGGTGGATGTCGAATCGGATGAGCTTGGCCAGTATCAATCTGTGTTGGACCAGGTTGGTTCGTACTGCTGTTGTTGAATCAAAGATGTCACCTTCGGATCTGATGAATTCCCTGGCAGCGTCATATTCATCCAACGTTAGATGTCCTAATGATAATTCCAGACTTCCCAATACCTTGTCGGAGTCTTTACTTCGATCCTGATAATTACCCTCGTAACACCTTGTCATCTATGTCACAGGTTCACAGGCTCCAATGATGTCACCTTCAGGGTATACATTAGCAACTCTTACAGGAATAGTCTGTTTTGTCCTGACTAAGGCTCGTGCAATCAGTAAACGGTTGGGGAATTCTCTGCATGGCTGAACTACTCCAAAGCGGCACCTAGGTCACTTTTTAATGTGGTACTATTTTCTGAGAAAGTCCTGGAATCCTTACAGACTTCACTATTCGCAGCTTTACTGGTTCCATTCTTTCAGCTGGGGTTGTCAAGATGAATTTTACTTTTCCAAATCTTATGGTTTTTTGTTCACTGTCAAATAAGAACCCATACTCGCTGATCAAATCCAATCCGAGAATGAATTCATCTTCTATTTTTGCGACATACTGTATCTACGATGTTAAGTTGTCCAAGAGTAAGTGTGACTTTAGCCTCTCCTTTTATCTTCAGTAACTGTTCGAAGAACAAGGTTGGAGGAGGCAGGTTACACTCATTCTGACCGAAGAATGTCGCTGCGTACCAGTGAAACTGATGCACCGGTGTCTATGGTGTATACAATGTCTTCTCGGTTTAATTTTCCTCTGATGGTGACACTATCCATTGCTCTTCTTATCCTGTTGACATGAATGACCCTGGGGGCTTTGTTATTGCTAGCCATCATGCGCCTCGATATATTAACTAATTCTAGTTTTATTGGTGCCGTTTTGAGGATTTTCCATACCAGTAACAGGTTCGTTCCCGTTGGTTGCCCATACCGTTTATCATGGACTTTATTTCCTCCAAAATTTTTGCGAAGAGCTCATTGGCTGCGTCGCTTTGATGGTCTGGTTCTTCGATTGACACTGCTCGAATTTTCGGTCTCGAAGTATTAAAGGCCACCTCCACTTCCAATGCTCGCACCAAAGCTTCGTCACTTCTATTGAAGTTCGTCAGTCGAAGGGTCCTCTGGATCTCTGGGTCCCTAAGTTCATCAATAAATAACTGGACGGACAGTTGCTCCCTAAAGTCTTCCGGTGCCTGTGGGTACGCTAATTGGATTAGCCTTCTGTCATCTGCCTCGAATTCTTGCAGACTTTCGCCAGATTTCTGCACCCGTGTTTTCATCTGCACCCGGTATAGCTGTTCTTGGTGTTGATCGCCATACCTTAACTCCAGTGCAGCTACTAGGTCAGCATTTTTGCTTTGTTGGTCGGTAGGGATTGTCAGCAGCATTCCCAAAGCTTTTCCTCTTAAGGCTATTGTGTGATATAGCCTTCTCTTCATCGTTCCACCCATTGGATAAGGCTGTAACTTTAAATTTTCTGCGATACATTAGAACAACGTTGATCTCATGCTTAATGTCCTTTACATCATTTCGTACTGTGACTACTTCCTTCTGAAGAACAACGTCGATCTCTTGCTTAATGTTTTTTATCTCATCTTGTACTGTTTCTACTTCCTTTCTTAACTCCTCGTCAATCTTCTTGATATCTTCTTTTAATTCCACAATTTGTTATTCCTTTTTTTTGTAGTACTTGTTCTAGAAGTTTTTTTTGTTTGTCTCTTTCTTTCTTTTGTTCAACACTTTCTTTATTTTTTTCTTCTCTTTCTTCTTGCCGTCGTTTTTCTTATTCCGAACGTCATTTTTTCCTTCCAATTTTTCTTCTTGTCGTCGTTTTTCTTTTTCTAAACGGCGCCTTTCCAACTCCTCAAATTGATTTTTTATGAGTTTTATAACGTTCTCCATGTCATCGTATGGCGTATTTCTTATATTCACCATAGCCTTTTGTAGGCTTTCCAATAATGTAGGTACAACAAGAAATTAAAGTAAGCAATTTTTGAATTTGTTCAAAAGAGGTTGCCTATTGTATATTGTAGTAAGTCAAGTTTTCTAAAACCAAACCAAACCAAAAATCAGCATATCGAATTTTCTTTTTTTTTTTGGCGATAATTACTTATACATATGTCAAATGTAATGTCCTTAAAATTCTTTAATTTTTTTTAATTTTTACAAAAGTTATAAACAAATTAGTTTTTAGGCTAGTTTTCTTTTAAATAGCGATTATTCAGCAAGTTTTAAATATGAGTAATAGTCGTATTGACTATAACCAACACGATAGCGATAGGCGTCGCCACCTGTCATGTCATGCGTCCTGTGAGGGTGAAACTTGGACTGCGGACAGTCACTTTGCTACTTTAAATGTGAGGGGAGGATTAAATGATAAAATTGATAAAATTTACACGATGATAGAAGAAAGACGGATTGATATTCTTTGTGTAAATGAAACCAAGCGGAAAGGATGTGAAACCACAACACATGGACCTTATACAACCTACTGGTCAGGAGCTCCGGAAACCAGCAGAGGTTCTCAGGGCGTTGGTGTGATACTCTCTGCTAGAATGAATGAATGTGTGACTGACTTTCAATGTGTAAGCCCAAGACTCCTCTGGGTGAGGCTGAAGGTTGGTCTTACTCGTATCTTTTTGCTAGGGGTTTATGCCCCATAAGATGCGCAGTGGAACCAATCTTTAAAAGCTCAAAAAGAAAGGAGGGAGTTTTAAGATAGTGTGACTGATATTTTAAATAAGTGTAACCAGAATGAAAGAATTGTAATGTTGGGTGATTTTAATAGTTGGGTAGGAGTTAAGCGTGATAGATACGACAGTGTTCTGGGCATGTACGGTGACGGCAGAGTAAATGAAAACGGAGAAAAGCTACTCGAAGTATGTTTGGAGCGGAATCTTGTGGTAACAAACACAATGTTTAACCATAAAAGGATCCACTTGTAAACAAGACAAGAAGGACACCAGAGAAGTATAATTGATTTTGTAATTGTGGAAGAAAGATTAAAAAAGACAGTAATGGACACTCGGGCATACCGCGGTGCAGGCATTAACACAGACCAGTTCTTAGTAATGAGCCGAATAAGAGGTCTCTTTAAACTGTAGCGCCATCGTGTGCAGAAATCAAGTAGTGTACTAGAGCGTATAAAAGTTGAGAATTTGCAAGAAGAAGGCATAAAAGACGAGTTCGTTAGTAAATTGACCGAGAAATTTGACAGTTTGGATGAAGCATGTGAGGTTAAAGAATTGTGAAAGCCATACAAAGAAGGAATCGTGGATATAGCTATTGAAGTATGCGGTGTAAGTAAAAGAAGGAAAGGATGCAGGTTACAGAAAATGTGCGTAGTGGTTCAAAAGGCAGTGTTAGAAAAAAGAAAAGCCTGGCTGGATTGGCTACAAAAGCCAATCAAAGAACGCAAAAGGCAACGATTGAGGATGAAACAAGGCAAAGAATGAGTATAAAAGGTTAAAAGGTGCGACAAAAGAAGTTGTGGCAAGAAAAAAGGAGAGTGATAAAGATAAATTTGATAGAAGGTTATATGACAATTTTCAAATTAATATTAAACTCTTCCGGAAGTCCATAAGAATGGCCAGAGGTAAAAATACTACCAAGCAATTGGAAATAATCAGAAACCAAGATGGTAGTATGGTTAAAGGAGAGGAATGCGTATTAAAGAGATGGAAGGAATACTTCGAAAGTTTATTTGAGAAAGAGGATACACAAGTACAGGCCCCATTCGAAGACATGAGTGAAAGTTGCAATGAAAGTAAAATTACTACGACAGAAATTGTGGAAGCGTTGAACAGTATGAAATTGGGTAAAGCTGCTAGGTACGACAGGATAACAGTTGAAATGCTGAAGGCTGGACAAAACGATGACTGGTGCAAGGCCGTTATCGTGCCGTTTTACAAGGGAAAAGGTTCGCAGCAGGACTTTAAGAACTACCGAGGTATTAGTTTACTCAGCATAGTCGGCAAACTGTATGCAAAGATATAGATTAAAAAAGTAACGAATGAAACTGAGAAGATGATCTGGGACGTGCAAGCAGGATTTAGAAGAGGGGGGAAATGTATGGATCAGGTCTTTTCATTACGAGGTATAGTCGAAAAATTCTTGGCTAGAAGTCAGAAGGTCTATTGCGCTATTATAGACTTGGAAAAGGCCCATGACAGAGTGGTGAGCAGTGAATTGTGGTTTACATTGTCTATGTATGGGGTGAGTGGTAGTTTAAAACGAGCACTTAAATCACTTTACGAGGATTCCACTGCTTTTGTCAGGATAAACGGAGCTTGCACGGACTGGTTTAACATCGAAAAAGGTGTGAGACAGGGATGTGTGGCTTCGCCAAGGCTGTTTAACTTATACATAGACAATTGTTTAAAAGATCTTAAAGAGAGTGCGTATGGATTAAAAATAAATGATTTAATCGTCAAATGCCTTCCTTACGCCGATGATCAAGTCATATTAGCGTTATCTGAAGAAGAGTTGCAGGCGATGGTAAATGTTATGCATGATTCCCTAAAAATTAAAGGGTTGAAAATAAATGTGAGCAAAACGAAAGTAATGGTTTTTGAAAGAGAAGAAAGCATGACAAACTGTGGAGTTTCGATTGAGGGAGAATGAGTGGAACAAGTAAATGAATTTGTGTACTTGGGTTCAAAATTTACTAGAGATGAAAAGTATGACAGTGACATTGAGCGAAGGGTGTTGGCAGGAAAACAAATGAATGGGGCACTGCATAGCTTTATGAATAGCCAGAAAGTGTCAAATAGGCACGTCTGGCGGTGCATAGAGGTGTGTTGGTTTCTAGACTTATGTATGGTAGTGAATGTTGGATTTGGCAGAAGAAGCATGAAAATAGGATTAATGCTGCGGAGATGAGAAGTATGGCCGGAGTGACTCGGTTGGATAAAGTTAATAATAGTGAGATAAGAGAACGCTGTGGTGTAAATTAAGATGTGGTTACAAAGATAGATAAAGGAATGCTTAGATGGTTTGGACACGTAGAAAGGATGGATAAAGGAAGATTGACGAAACAAATTTATAAGACGAGTGTGAATGGACAAGTCGGTAGAGGTCGACCTCGGAAAACATATCTCGATCAGATCAACATTGTTTTAAAGAAAGGCCAGGTCAAGAGTACCAACAACCGAAGAGCATGTATAAGAGCACTGATAAAAGTAGAGGAAGCAAAAGATGTGTGTAAGAACCGTAGCAAGTGGAAGGAAGGGGTCTCTGCCTACCCCTATGGGAAAAAAGGCGTGACTTTATGTATGTATATATGTTTCAAATAAAACTTTACCAAAATTAAATGGTAAGTACAACATTAGCAAAAGAATATAATAGTGTAATCAAGCAATTAAAAATATGTAATTTATTTATAAAAAAATTAATTTTGTAATAAACAATTTGATATTCAAGCAACTTCGGCATAAGATAAAGCAATATTTTTTTATTTATTTAAAAGCTTTTACATTAAGCTACTGATATCTGCAAAAATTTTGATAATATTCGTAAGAAAAAAATGTATGAATTTTCGCGCAGGTATTGCAGGCGCGCATTCGCGCCTCGCTGGCGAGCTTTCGTCTACTATGATATGTATTTTTCTACTCTTACAATTACGGAATAAAAAAAAATTAAAAATATAACTTTGTTTTTTATGAATGTTACTAAAATTTTTTTGCAAATATCATTAGCTTAATATTAAAGCTTTTAAATAAAAAAAATATTGTTCTCATGCAGAAGTTACTTAAATATCAAATTGTTTTTTGCAAAATTAATTTTTTATAAATAAATTACATTTCTTTAATCGCTCGATTACACTATTATATTCTTTTGCTAATGTTGTACTTACCAATAAATTTTGGTAAAGTTTTATTTAAAATCGCTATTTTAAAAAAAAGTAGCCTAAAAACTAATTTGTTTATAACTTTTGTAAAAATAAAAAATTTTTAGGAGATTACATTTTACACATGTATAAATAATTATCGCCAAAATAAAATAAAAAATTTAGTATGCTGAATTTTTGGTGGCCCACTTCAGAAAACTTGACTCAGTGTGATTTTAACATTTTTGACAAACTTTTACAAATTATGCATATATGACCCCTCATTTAAATAACTACATAATATTAACTGATTTAATAACTTTTTTTTATTAAATTCTTTTGTAGACCACATCGTCCATAAGACGTATAAGGGCCAACAAAAAAGTATCGATCATAGATGACGCCGATCTGGAAACCACTTCCAATAATCTAAAATCGTTACGTATGCTCGATAGATCTGAGAAAATTCTTGATTCGGTTGGTATAAACGAATCATTTTCAAGACAACTAGAGGATAAAAATAACGTCCAAAGACGTAGTTGTTTAAAAACCTCATTTAAACCAGACGAAGATAATCTGACAAAATGGACTCCATTGGGAAATAACGTTAGCTCATTTAGATCGAGAAGGGAAGAAGTGACAACATCAATGGAATCGGATAGTGGTGCTGCAGCGCGTAGAGCGAAATTAACAAAAAATAGACTTAACGATTTGGAAGAGGAAATGGTCGCTATACAGGAAAAACAAGCTGCAAGAGAAGCCAGAGTTGCTAGATTAAGGAAATTGGTGGCGGAGACAGAACAGGACTCGGCAAATTTTGAATTAACTCAAACCAAAGCTGAAAGAGCGGAGGCTAGAAAGGAAAGAACAGCTGCTATTGAATATTAACTTAACATCAGGCTAGATTACCGTTAATTTAATCAAAACCAAGTTGTATTTTATTTTAAAATCATACAAAAAAAAACAAAAATAATTGTTTAGGTAATTAGAATAGTTATTTTTAAATATGTTTGGGTTATTTAATTCAACTGCATCCTGTATAAAATAAATTAAAGATTTGGTTAATG
This sequence comes from Agelastica alni, assembly GCA_950111635.1. Classification (NCBI taxonomy): domain Eukaryota; kingdom Metazoa; phylum Arthropoda; class Insecta; order Coleoptera; family Chrysomelidae; genus Agelastica; species Agelastica alni. The sequence continues at coordinate 30,838,619 of OX467718.1, read as the reverse complement.
ATAATTTTACTATTATAATATTTATGAAAATAATTGTATTTTTCTTTTATTGTTATTAAAAAAACAATAAATTAGTACGGTTTTCAACATACGAGTAAGTTATGTATGAATTATTTTCAAGAAAAATAGATAATTAAAAAATTTGTTTGTAAATATGTATTTCTACAAATATACAATTTAAATGTAATTATAAAATAATATACAGAATATAACAGAAAGAAGTAAAAGAAAATTTTTTTTTGCCACCGTTTCGAATTTTGTTAAAATCTTACTTAAGGGCTTGGTAACAATTGATTCTCATAGAAAATAAAATAGTTTGTACTTGCCACGATGTATTATCATAACTTAGAAGAAATGAAAAATGTTAAATAGTTACTTTTTTTTAAAGAGAGGAAATGCTTTATGCACTTTGTGTGGACTCCTCGCTTTTCTTTTTGTTTAGTACCTCCGTTGTCCATTGACTTATTATCTCCCATTCCTTCTCACCTACCAGCATGAACTCCACGATGTTTTCTGCTGTTAGTACCATACATGCAGCTGCGCATGCTCGTTTTTGTGTTCCTTTCATCGGGTGCAATTAAAGATAGTATGTTCCGCTGTGTCCTGTTCACTGCATTACAGGCTCTAGTCAGTGCTTGCCCTCATCATGAAGTACAGGTACGCTCTAAAGCTTTCGTGTCCTGACAAAATTGAGACAGATAGTAGTCTACTTCTCCGTGTTTCCTTTTTGACCACCTCTCCACATCCGGATGAGTCTGCGCATCCAGGATCCTTTCTTTGCGTTGTTCCAGACCGTCTGCCACCTCCAGAATATTCTCTCTTGTGCATCTTTTTTGGAAGACCCCTTATAAATATTTTTCTTTCCTTTGCCATTTGCTCAATTGGTGGTGTGCCTGCGATGACTAGACTGGCTTCATTAGAAACTGTTCTATAAGCACTGGCAATTCTTAGTGCCATAATTTTTTGTACCCCGGCTAGCCTCTGTAAGTTTTTCTTGGCATGCAACGCTTGTTTCCATACGGGTGCAGCATACAGTATAATTGAGTTGGTAACGGAACACAGTTTTCTTCTCTTTTGGGGCCTCGGTCCTCCAACATTTGGCATCAGCCTTGACAGGGCTGCTGCCATGCCCGTCGCTTTTCTTTCTGTCCCCTTAATATACCTATTGAAGGACAGATTTTTTTCAACCCATACGCCTAGGTACTTTATGGCCTCTTTTGTTTCTACTTTGACTCCTAAAACATCCTTGTGCTCAGGTAGCTACTTATTATCCTTCCTATTGTAGGGTTAATATTTCTTCTGTCCAGCTCATTTAATATTAACTTGATTTTTTTACCGTCCATCATTTGGCATTGTAGCAGAATTCAATGTACCGATGGTCGTTCAAAGACTCTTTTTCCAGTATATTCCACTTCTTTATCTTTGTCGACGCTTTCCCTACAGCAATGGTTAGGTCCAGAATCGACTGCACTTCCTCCCTCTCAAAGGTTGGTTCCTCTTCTTCGTTCTGTACCGTAGCGTCGTGCATCGTTATCCAGTTCATTAGTAACTCCCTTCTTTTGTCAGTACGTGGCATTCCCCATTCCGGCGCTTTGGCGTTGAAGTCTCCCGCTATTATGGCCGCTTTTTTTTTATTTTTTAAGCTTCACCCCTATTGCTGTGAGTGAGACGGTTAAGTTGGTTATTTCGTCATTGGGGGACATATAGCAAATGTAGTCACTATACCAAAATCCACTAATACGTATCCCAGTCCAAAGCCCAATTCCCTTTCTGAAGTATAGTAGTTTAGCATTGTTATCGCAACGTCTCGTTTCTCATCGTAATCCAATCGGCGTCCTCAACCGTTGCTCCGTTTGGTTCGCTTACCAGCAGCATGTCGGCCCCTACCTTCGCCGCTGTGATGTACAGAAGATCATGCGCCACCCGTCTTCTGTTGTGGTTGATCTGTAGGACTTTTAACATGTTTCTTTTAGGGTGTTATTGGCGGCCTCCGTACGCCCACTTTTTTGCATTTTTGCCCCTGTTTCTTTCCCCCTTACTCTACGATGCTATTCGCAGGGTGGACCCCAGCTTGGTGGCCCTGCACCTTGCATAGTGGGCATAGGGTTCGTTCTTGCACTCCTTTTGCGTGTGCCCGGCTTGGAGCAGTTCATGCAGTCTCTATTTGCTTCCTGACTGGTGAAGCTTTCTTTTTTGCATCTTTCAATCTTTTTTTTCTGCATTTTGGTGTTATCATTTTGATGACCAAATTCGATGCACTCTACGCGCCTCCTTGTTACAGTTATTTTCCTTGTGGTCTGCCACTTCACAATTCCTGCAGGTATTGGACCTGTCGACCACTTGACATTCCTTTGTTACGTGGCCAAAAGCCAGGCAACGGAAACATCATTCGAGTTATTACTTTTAAAATTTTAAAATACATTCAAACCTTATAGACAATAGACAAACGAACTAAAAGAACCATACCGATGTTTTTAGTAATGATAAGAAAAACTGGTGATAGCAAACAATAATACTAATTGTTAGATATTTCAGTGCCAATGGATAGAAAGAGTTAAAATTCAGTAAAAAAAGTTAATTATATTTTATATATATATTGAACTGAAGTTTCACAAAATTAATAATGACATATTACTTAACAATAATGACAAGAGTTAAACAACATACTTCTAAAATGTTGTATTAAAGTATTTTTCTTTAACATTCCCTCCTAATACAGCAATTTTCTGAAGTTAACAAAATTATGATAATCTCATAGCTTCAACACAGAACTCCATTTTCAGTCTCGGTAATGGCTTTGTACAAATATCAGTTATCATCTTACCGGTTGGTAAATATGCTAACTTAACTTCACCATTGGCTATCTTTTCTCTTATAAAGTAAAATCTAATATCAATGTACTTGGTTCTTCTATTTAGAATGGGATTATATGCAATCTTTTGTGCACTTTAATTGTCGTTGTAAATGTTTAAAGCCTTTGAAAAATTTACGAGTTCTGACAGTAATCCTCTAAAATGAACGGCTTCTTTAGCAGATTGCCATTGCTGAGTGCCATGTATTTTGCTTTACATGAAGGCATTGCAATAGTGATCTGCTTTCGAGATTCCCAAGAAACAACTGCATTTGCATATATGAAACAATAACATGTATACGATTTTCGGTTAGTTGAATAACTACCATAATCTGCGTCAGTATAGCCAGTTATTTCTTTATTCAACTTTTGATAAACTAAAGCTCTATCTGCAGTTTCTTTTAAATATCTAAGAACATGTTTAGCAGCTTGCCAGTATTGTTCATTACATTTTGAATTGAACTGACTTAGATAAAAACATGCATACGATATGTCAGGTCTAAAAGTGACACTCAATTACATTAAGCATTTAATCAGTTGTTGATATGGCTTCTCTATATATTTTTGGCTATCTTCTAGTGAAATTTTAATTTTCGATTCGATATTGAACTGCCAGTGCAAAAAGTAAACGTATTGATGAGTGTCTAATAACTGGCGAAAAAGTGTCGAAGTAGTCTATGCCATATTCTTTAGTGAAACCTTTCCCGACCAATCTGGCTTTGTAGCGGACAGTGTTTCCATCGGCATTCTGCTTCACTTTGAAAATCCATTAAGACTTGACAATGTTTACATGAACTAGCTTTTCCACTAATGTCCAAGTACCAGTTTTATAAAGAGTCAATTTCATCTTGCATAGCAGATTTCCATTCTGAAGAAAAATCACTAGAAATTGCTTATTTGTAGTTTTTTGGCTCTTAATATCACATACAGTTTGATACAGTACAAAATCTGAAAATTCTCTTGGTTTTCTATCACAAAGTGGATATCTTTCTGTGACGTGATCTAGTGAATCTTGATCTGGTAGGTTTTGTTGTTGTGACGTGTCTTCTTCGGGTAGAATTTGTTCTTCAAAATTATCTCCTCTATCTTCTGCTTTCTCATTGGGTATAAATTTCATTCCGCCTTGTTTATGAGTTTCTAACTCATTTTTAGACTCGTAAAATAACAATATTGGTGCAAATACTTTCGAAAAAGGTTGTTCGTTTTTGTTTTTTGTTTCATTTGCCAAAAACTCTCCTTCCAAAAATATTGCCTTTTAGGATATTTCATGTGTTTGAGAGTTAAATAATCTGTATCCTATAGCCTCTTCAGAATAGCCATGTGCGACGATGCACCAGAATCAACATACTATTTTTGTTGATTTACTACATGCCTAAAACAGTTAAAAATGTATTTTTTTCGTTATTTTGCTTGTTCTGTTCAATAAAGGATCACTAGGTTTTTTGTTAGAACAATCTTGTTTATAGTGTCCCACAGAACGGCATCCCCAGCACCAAGCCTTTTTACCTCTTGCATTTTTTTTATTTTCTTGTTTGGACCACAAAGCGTTTTTGGAGTTTTGTCTGTCGTTTTCCCACTTTGTATCTTGAAGCAGCTTTGATTTAACTATATCACTTTTTCTGGTAACCCTTGAAGCATCATCGCTTCAAGCAATTCATTATCAACAGGCTTGCTTATGGGACTTAGCTTTTGGGAAACAGTCATAAGTTCATTAACGTAATCTTTCATCTTAGAATAATTTGCTAACCTGATGCTGCATAAGGTTCTTAGCAAAGTAATTCTACGATTAAGACCTAAATCTTTGTAAGCTGCTTTTAAATTATTCCAAGCGTCAATAGCCTTTTCACATTGTCTTACGTGTGGATAACAGCAAGGTTGAATCATCAAACATATTTTACCTGTTCTTTGCTCTTTCTTGTTCTTTACTGCTTCGGTCGTAGTATCACTTTCTGGATAACCATCAATTAATAGCCAAAGATCTTCATGACAAAGTATCTACATTTTCATGGCAAATGACCAATCACAATAATTTTTACCACCTTTCAGTTTTTCGAAAGAAAAAGCTGAACTGGAAGCTTTCTGAATAACTCGTATCACTTGACATAATTGAATATTATTTCAAAATACTTTTTACTTAAAAAAAATTCGATCTGACAGGAAAAATTTTCTTGCTTGTCAAAAAAAATACTTATTTTTCTTTCTATCCTTTTACTCCAGCTTCTTGGTAAACAATTTCTCTTGTGATTATTCTGGGCCCATAACCATTGTTAGATATTTGAGTGCTTACGGATATAAAGAGTTAAAATTCAGTAAAGAAAGACAATTATATTTTATATATATGTAAAGAAAAATATAGTTTTCTTTATTTCAAATATTCCCGCGCATCAAGTGTCATAGTGACAGAACGCGATATTTATTTGATAATATGTTCGGTGGTGAAATATAACTTATAAGTTGTGCTGTCAATGTCAGTCAATGCATGAGAAAGCAATTTATTAAAATTATAGAAAGCTTGGAATAATAAACTTATTGTGATTTAGGAATCGACATTGTGATTAAAAACATTAAATGTCGTTTCTTTTCTTACAGGTAAAGTTTCAGTTTATTACTGCTTAATTCAAACTGTTTATTGTGAAACTTACCTACATGTAAAATAATAACAATAAATCTTTTCTTACAGAGAAACTCAGTTGTGTCGTCCAAATCACTACGAGTAGAAAGCCATCTTATAAAACGACATTTATTGTCAGAAAATGGAAAAGCTAAAATTTATGTTTCAAGTAAAATCAGCAACAGACGGAAAGTTAAACTATATTGCCATAACCTCACTTGCCACACAAGATAGCAAAGTTTTCCTGATTCCGGAGGAATATCAAGCAGTATCACAGTATCACAAACATGTCTACACCTCTAAAGCTTTTGCTACAGTGAAAAATACATTAAAAAAAACACATCAACGCAGAAGTGTATGGATAAAAATGTCGGAAGCTCTATTAGAAACATACTGTGATGAGTATGAAAACATGGTTTTCCTGGACCAATTCCTTGGGGAAATTACTCAAGAACAGTCAGGTATTGTCAACAAAAAGAATTTGGAAGATCCTATAGTGAAAATTTTGGAAAAATTAGTTGAAAGTCAACAAAACAAGGAAAAACAGAGTATGAGGAAGTTGGCAGAGAGATTTGTGATTGAGAAATTTGATGGGAAAAATTTAAGTGCATATAACTGGATGGAAACATTTGAAAAAGAGTGTGAAAGGTTTGACATAGTAAAAGATGAAGAAAAAATTGAAATTTTGAGATTATTTCTTGAAAAATCCTCCGCCGATTGGTACTCTTCCATGATGATCAAGCATACTTTACAATCCGAGTGGTCCGAGTGGAAATCAAACTTTTTGCAAACCTACGCTAATAAAGGTTGGACTACAAGCAAGTATGCTTTATTTTTCAAGTATTAATCGGGATCTCTATTAGAATATGCTATTAAAAAAGAAAAACTTCTATTGGAAGTAAGAAAAACAATAGATCAAGGGACCCTAATTGATATAATTGCTGCCGGCTTACCAGATTTCATTACGGATAGAATTAATAAAGAGGAGATTGAACAAACAAAAGACTTATTTAATGAACTTGGCAAGTTAGAACATTTGGTTGAAAAGAAGAAATTTATAAAAAAAAAGATGATACTAAGCAAATGAAAGAAAAGTGTGGAATTTGTGAAAGTCTAAAAAAAGGTGTGCGCTATCATCCAGAAGATGCCTGTTGATTTAAAACAAAAATAAATAGTAAAAAAGAGAGAAACCATAAACCAATAAAACACGTTAACAATTCAGAATTGGAATGTGAGCTACAGTGTGAAGACCAAAAAAACTAATAGTGCCGCCGTTAATTAAAGTAAAATTAGTATTGAACAAAAATGTTGAAGTATTTGGAATCTACGACTCAGGCTCCAATGTGTCATTAATAAATTCAAGGTTACTAAAGATAGACAACAAACAAACAAGTTACTCTAGCAATACTAATTTAAAAACATCTAATGGCGTTAAAAAGACAAATGGCTTAATAACACTTGATATAACCATTTTTAATGTTGAGAAAAAAATGAGTGTTTTTGTAATAGACAAGGAAAACTTTGATTACGATTTTTTAATCGGATTAGATTGTATAAAAGAGTTTTTCTTAGTTCAAAATGAAAACTTAGAAATCTCTCAGAAAGTTTCTAATTTTCCAATACAAAGAAGTGAAGTAGTTTTTAAGGAAACAAATAAGTCAGATATTGACATTTCTAAGGAAATAAATTCTGATAATTTAATAAACTTCAACGAAAACATCAATGAAGAAAACTTCAAAATTTGGAAAAATCATCTAGACTATCAACAACAAGCAGTGATTGATGATTTAATATTAAAAATTAAATCTGTATTTGCAAAGGACAAATATGACATTGGAACGGTAACGGAGTATGAAGCACACATTGATCTGTCAATAGAGAAATATTGCAGTAAAGGCCGTTGCACAATTGAAGACAAAAAAGAGATTGAATTACAGATTGGAAAATTATTGGAGAAAAAAATTATAGAAGAATCATATAGCCCGTTTGCAGCTCCAGTTACTTCAGCTTATAAAAGAGATGAAAACAAAAAGTCAAGACTGTGTATAGATTTTCGAGACCTGAATAAAATTGTTGTGCCTCAATCACAACCATTCGCACTTATTGAAGACCTAATAGTGAAAACTAGAGATTGCAAGTATTTCTCGACACTGGATCTGAATTCAGCATTTTGGTCGATACCTCTACGTATCTCAGACAGACAAAAAACTGCATTCGTTACGCAAGAGGGCCATTTCCAATGGACTTGCTTGCCATTTGGCTTAAAGACCTCACCGTCCATATTTTAGAGAATAATGTGTAATATTATACGGAAACACAAACTTGGAGAATTCACAGTATGTTACATCGATGACATCTTATTGTTCTCAAAAACATTCTCAGATCATGTCAGACATCTGGAACAGTTATATCAAACAATTAAAAGTGAAGGTTTGAGACTTAAATTCTCAAAATGTATGTTCGCAGCCGACTCAGTTAAGTACTTGGGTCACATAATACAGAATAACTCAGTGAGACCGCTGAAAGACAACCTCATATCAATCAAAAACTTCCCAACTCCAAAAACAAGGAAAAATGTGAGACAATTTTTAGGAAAAATTAACTTTTATCATAAGTATGTGCCACAAATAGCAATAAAATTTGAACCATTACACAATCTTTTAAGAAAAGGACAAACCTTTAACTGGACTAAGGCATGCCGAAAGTCATTTGATGAAATGAAACAAATATTATGTTCTCATCCAATATTGACCATTTTTGACCCAAACTTGCCTATACACGTATACACAGATGCCAGTATTCTAGGAGTTGGAGCAGTCCTGAAACAGCCACAAGAAAACAATGAAGAGAAACCGGTGGCATACTTCTCAAAAAAATTAAATGAAGTTCAAAAAAGGAAGAAAGCTATATATCCAGAATGCCTAGCAATTAAGGAAAGTGTGAAGTATTGGCAGCATCTGTTGATAGGTAGGAAATTTACTGTCTTTTCAGATCACAAGCCTTTGGAAAACATGAATATAAAGTTAAGAACAGATGAAGAACTGGGAGATCTAACATACTACTTATCACAATATGATTTCCAAATTAAATATTCTCCAGGAAGATACAACATTGAAGCTGATTGCCTAAGCAGAAACCCAGTCCTAGAAGCAAATGAAAACTTGGATGAACAATTAAAAATAGTAAATATAATATCAATGGAATAAATTTTAGAAGATCAATTTAAAAATGAAAAGATACAGAGCAAAAAAGACAAGTTAATAACAAAAAACAACATTTATTACAAGAAAGTTAAGAAAAAATAATATTAACAGAGCAATTTAGTATACAATTCATCAAAAATGTACATGCAGACCTGGGACACATAGGAATAAAACAAATGCAAAGAATGATGAGTTCATGGTACACAGCAGAAAACATGACAAAAAACATAAAAAGAATCTGTAAAAGATGTATAGTATGTATAAAGAACAAATCAAGAGGACAAAACAAATATGGATTGATGTCCCACTTGGGTCCGGCGAAAAAACCTTTTGAGATATGTTCCATTGATACAATTGGTGGATTTGGAGGTTCGAGGTCAACAAAAAGATATTTACACCTGCTATCAGATCATTTCACAAGGTACGCGTACATTTTGACGCCAAGTACACAAAACGCAAGAGATTTCATTAAACTAGTCAGAAACTGTGTGGACACTAATGACATTGGTATGATACTCTCAGACCAATACCCAGGTATCAATTCTAGAGACTTTAAAATTTTTTTGGATGAAAAGAGTATTCCAATAATTTTTACTGCAGTGGACTCGCCCTTCTCAAATGGATTAAATGAAAGACTAAATCAAACTTTAGTCAACAAAATTAGATGCAAAATAAACGAAAGTGACGCAAAAATAGCGTGGACAACTCTAGCACAAAATTGTGTAAAAAACTGCAATGAAACGGAGCACACTGTTACGGATATGCTCCAAAGTATCTTCTAAATGGCACAGATGTTACAATTTTGCCAAATGAACTAAAACTTAAAAATACTGAGTATGATTTGATTCAAGATAGGGAAAAAGCCTTGGAAAATACATTAAGATGACATTATTACAACAAGTCGATTACGATAAAAATAGAAGACATGTAGACTTCAAAGTTGGTGATACCGTTTTTGTGGATAACGGAAACAAACTGAATAGTAGAAAGCTCGACGAATTAAAAATCGGACCTTATAAAATCATTGAGAAAATATCAAATTCAGTTTACAAGATAAACACCAACCATAAAAAATCAGAGTCAAACTTTTTCCACATCTCAAAACTAACTCCGGCCCCTGCGCTTGAAGACCATGAAGAGTGATTGGTCGTATTGCTTTAGCTTCTCTGGGAGGGGGAGATGTAAAGAAAAATATAGTTTTCTTTATTTCAAATATTCCCGCGCATCAAGTGTCATAGTGACAGAACGCGATATTTATTTGATATGTTCGGTGGTGAAATATAACTTATAAGTTGTGATGTCAATGTCAGTCAATGCATGAGAAAGCAATTTATTAAAATTATAGAAAGCTTAGAATAATAAAGTTATTGTGATTTAGGAATCGACATTGTGATTAAGAACATTAAATGTCGTTTCTTTTTTTACAGGTAAAGTTTCAGTTTGTTACTGCTTAATTCAAACTGTTTATTGTGAAACTTACCTACATGTAAAATAATACAATAAATCTTTTCTTACAGAGAAACTCAGTTGTGTTTTGATTAACTGTGTCGTCCAAATCACTACGAGTAGGAAGCCATCTTATATTTAAACGAAGTTTCACAAAATTAATAATGACAAATATTACTTATCAATAATGACAAGACATACTTCTAAATTGTTGTATGAGAGTATTTTTCTTCAACACCAATAATACATTTTTTAAAGAAAGTATAGGTATATTGGAAACAACGGTATTTGTGAAGTCGTAATTATGTTTATTTTTTTGTATGTTCAACCAGAGCCGTAGGATTGTTGTTTTTTTGTGTTTCTTTTTTAAATATTTTTTTGTTTGTCCCATATAGCATTTATTACAGTTGTTGCAACTAATTTTGTAGACATTGGATACTAACCATCAAGAAGTTTTTGTATTTTGTAGTAAAAAAACCGTTTTCGCCAAATGTAATTATTGGTAAAAGCAATTTTAAATTGATGGCCTTTTAAACTATTATAATTCTTTCCAAGAGTTTTTTAAAGTAATGTATTTTATTATAAATCTTTTTTGCTGTTAATAAATAAAGAATAACACTGCGTGACACGATTTCGGTACCCGAAAAACTAATTAATATTATAGTTCTCTATTAGTTATAGTATTTACGTAGTAAATGCTTTTTATTTTTATCACGTCTTGTTTTTGAGGTACACACCGTTAAGAAAATAGGTTCATTTCTTGTTAATATCATTGAGATTAACTGTTTTTAAGTGAGACTTTTCAAGATGAACACTGAAAAAAGTAGCCGCCGCCATGCAAAAATTTACCAAACTAGTTTTGTTACGTTTGTGGACAGTACATTTTTAAGTTTCTAGGAAAAAATATTTGAAAAAGTAGGTAATGTGTATTTTCTATATTTTGAACGTATTGTGTATCAAGATAAGCAGTGGATTTTGCAGCTATTTTGTGTATTATCTCATGATACTCTATTGGTTGAATGAAAACAAAACATGCCATTTACAATACCGTCACTGTGGCGCGAACCTAGTAAACTCTACAACAATTGCTACTTCCGCATGAGTGATCTACGAATATTTTCGAAGAATTAAGCTTAATATCGAGTACCCTACTGTGAATTCTGTATCGAAACCAAACCTCATAGTAAAGACATGCCTCATCCTTTGCCTTCTAAGAAATGTCCAACTAAAGAGTTAGATATATCGAGCGATTAAAATAACGATGGAAAAGAGTTGATAACCAAGATCCAGAGTTTTTACCATCTTCAAGAGATCTACACACCAACCGCATTTAATTCAATAAACAGGAATTAAATGATTTGATGGGATGCCGGATGTCATTAAATATTCATTTTTTTTTGAAGTTGTAGGCTTTCTCGTTGTCCAGGTACCCATAGCAGAGTCACTCTGTTGCTCGCACCAAGGCATTTCAGGGATTCGATGCAATTCCATACAAGTTTAGAATTTATCTTGTTGGAGCTCAGTGCTTTTAAAGCAGCCTAGCTGTCTGATATTATACTAATGTTTTTGTTTGCTAGAGGTCTGTTAGTCAGCTTTTTTGCACACAATTCTTTGGTTTTCTGCTGAAAACACCGGCCCCAACATCATCTGGGGTTTTTGAGCCATCTGTGTACATTATGTATTCAGTCTCTGGGAAAAGGATTTCTTCCCTCACCTATTCATCTCTCTTTGGAAAGAGGACTTTGAAGGACTTTTATACGTGTATTTATGTGCTAGCATGTCAGGAATCATCCCGAGGATTTGGTGGTTTTTTGTATCACTACGTGTATTGAACCTGTTTTGCTCAAAATATCTATTTTGGTCATACTGTCTGTGAGCTTCTTTGTCTTGTCTCTTGCCCCGGTAAAAGTCTTTATATCAACCTCTTTAGTCCTCCCCAGTATACCTTAAAACACGTTGTTGTCCTCTGTTGTTAAATCGATGAAGATTAGTTTTGTTAGGTCCTCTAGCACTGTTGAAAAATTTCCTGTCGCCAAAATCACCTTTGCCGTTTCTGAAGTCACATTCTATACCATCGTTACCGTCATCTTGGTCGTGTACTTTTGCGCTAGATTAGCGGGCATCCCCTCAGCGATATAGGCTGCATGCAACCTATCCGCCAACCTTTTTACCTCCGTTACATAGCTTACTGTATCCTTAAGGTTTTGACGTTGACGGCCAATGTTTATCTCCTCTGATACCTTGCTGAAATGTATTATCGTTGCCTTGTTGGTAATCAACTTCCTTGCTGGTTACTGGTTAATCTGGTTTTCACGAACGCGACTTCATTTGCCTTTTGCCCCGTTGCATTAGCCTTAAGCAGCGTCAACCCATCAAGAAATAAATTTAGTTTTTTAGACGAACCATCAAACTCCACTGAAATTACCTTACTCGCTAAATTGAAATATTCATGCACACTCAAAGCCATGTTTTCTTCTGATTCACTCGTCTCGTTATCACTTTCTTTGTTGCATACTTCTAATGTAATTGAATTAAAACAGGAAATAGGTATCGTGTATTTGCAAAATAGCACCTGGAAGGTTTTCACTACTCTATCTCGTAGTTTATCAAAGTTTTATTTTACTTAGCTTTTGTTCAAACTGACCCAAATTTTTGTTTAGAATAGCACTATAAGAATTGAAATGATTAAGTAAAATCTGAATTATAAAATTTCTGACTTCTGGGCTTTTAGGTACTTGCGTCTTTAGCGTTTTTTTACTCTGTTTAATAACCTCATCTAACAAAATTCTAAATTTCAATTCAATTTTAATTTTTTTCCATGTCATGACCTTGATTTATTATACTTTCATGACTCAAGATTAACCAAGATAAAAGAATTTGCGTGCGTTGAGACATTCAACCTTACGTACTTTTACCAATATACATATAAAAATAGTAAACAATATTTTGAAACGTGCATAAACAAAAATAATGCCGATAACGGGTTTACAAGAATGAGTTGGTAACCGTAAAATCAATAAAGGTAAATGATTTACAATGAATATTATTTGTATAAACTCTCAGAGAAAAGAAAACGGATGAGGTTAACTGAATGGAGTTCAAATATTTTTTTGGATATGTTTACCACTTATTAAACTAATAGCATAGCTGAAAGCTCCATATAGACACTGCCTCCATAGGCAAATAAGCTGGCTTCACAGAATGCATGGATCTCTATGAGTTTTAACTCCTTTCCTCTGAGTATGTTCCTTGGTACGGATAAGTTCTAAATTAATTGTATATTGTTGAAAAATTCTGACCAGTTTTTTAGTACTTTTGTATTAGAAATGGGATCATCTCAGTTAAATTTTAGCATCCAAATTTGTTGGATTATAAGTTTGCCCTGTACAATAATGGGATTGACTATTCCAAGAGGATCAAATCAGCTAGATATTACTGAAAGTACTTTTCTTTTTGTTAAATTGTCTGAGTGCAAGGAAAGAGGATAATCCGAAGCATTATAACATATGGCAGTGAAGTCTGGCCAATAAAGTACAAAACAGAACAAATTCCTAGCCATGGAAATGCATTTTTGGCGGAGATCTGCAGGAAAGACCAGAATAACAAATAACAAACCACCATATTAGAGAGATAATGAAAGTAGAACATAGGTACAATTGTAGACGACATTATAACAAAACAACTGATATGGTACGGTCATGTACAGAGGTTGACAGAAGATAGGTTACCAAAACAAATATTGAATTGGACACCGCCGGGACGCAGAAAACGTAGAAGACCGAAAAAAAGTTGGAGAGAAGGCGTAGATAATGAAATTAGAAATAGTGACATAGATGAAGACTCGTGGAGAGATAGAGATAGATGGCGACTGGATATGGAAAGACGTCATAAAACGTTGTAAATCGATATAAATATATAGGGAAAAGAGGAATCAAGATGGTTAGTAAGTCTTCGGTTGGGTTTCATTTTAGTCCCAACACCTTGCTGGGTGCTTGATGTAAGTTTAAATCTTTTTCCTGAAAGTTTTGCGATAAACTTTTGATGTTGATTAGATCCGAATTTATGGAAGTCGAAAGTCGAAGCGGCTTTGAGGCAAACAGACAATTCTTTTTTTAGTTTGCTTAGTTCAAGGATGGAACGAGAGAGCGAGAGAGAGAGAGAGATTGAGAATATAATGGTTCTTTCTCCGAACCGGTACTCTGCAGATCTGTATCGGAGCGAGGAAGAGTTTGGGAGTAAATTGATTCTTCTTTTGAACCGGTACTTTGCACGTCTGTGTCAGAGCGAGAGAAAGTTTGCGAACGTATTGGTTCATGTAGTCGTATCTCTTGCGAAACAACATGGGATGTATTGTTTGTGAACCTTGTTGGAATCCGACCAGACACTGTCTATCCCAGCTGAGTATTTATGAGCGTGGGCATAGGCTTTGACAACCTTGTTCTACGAGTTTGGAATAAAGATCAGCGCCAAGCAAGATGTCGATGTCTTTATCTGCTAGATAAGGTTCAAGTGATTCTGGTATTGGTATTTGCCTCTTGTTAATTTTAAAATGTGGTAAATGGTGAGTAATACTAGGCAGTACTGAACAGTCAGCGTTAAATGTTTTGTTGCTAGTAAAAAATGGGGGGAAAGTAATATTTGTCGATTCATTTATGTTACTTTCTAATTTGCAGGGGTTATGGGATTAGTGTAAGTTTTTATTTGTAACCTATTAGCAAATTCTTAAGTGATAAACGATGTTTGACTCCCATTGTCGTAAAGCTTTTGCGCTAATTGTAGAACATTTGGAATTTTTAACTTGAATCTTAGCCGTAGCTAGCCGTACATAAGTAGGAGTAGGTGAGAAAGCGGATAGAAAGTGTACTAGTCATCTTTGCTGGGAGTTGTCGTTCTGGTTCGGGGGGTGGTGTGATGTTGCAGTGTTCGCGTTTGAGATGGTGTTGGTCGTGTTTAAGTTGTTTTGGTACGCATTTGGGTTGTGTAACAAAGAGTGATGTCTATTATTGCATGCAAAGCAACTGTGCTTGAGCGACAAGCATTGATGTCATGACCGGGACAATTTGTGCACAATTTTTTATTGAGGAATATTTGTTTTCTTCTAAATACGGGTGTCAACATAAATTCTTGGTATGAATAAATTTTGTGTTCAGGGATTTTAGAAGCCTAACACACATATGGTGCTCTTGACCACGATTGTCTAGTTTGATTTTGCAACTTAGTATTGTGAAAGGATATTTTTTTTAGGTTTTGTCTTAAACTTATTATTATTAACTTTACTATCATTTCATTTTTTGAATCTGATTGTACTGACATTTTTTGTGTAAGAAATCAAAAAGTTCTTGAGTATTACTTAATTTTGATAAATTACTTTGTTTTCAAATGATCTACGGGTGGTATAGTCTAATTTTTGAACTAATATCTGCGTTAATAACGATTTAAATTATTAATTGGGTTCTTGATATAGTGTTAACTAAGATTTGAAAGTTGATTTGATGTGATAAAATTCCTCAGATTCGTAGAGTTACATTTACTTAATTCTACAACATTTAACAGGTTTTAAAAATAATTAGATACAATGTGACGTAAATTGTTGTACTTGTTTTTTAACAAGTCCAAAGCGATTTCAAATATTTCGTTTGAAATTGTTAAAAACTCTCTTAATTTAAGAGCCTCACCCTCTAAATAAGAACGTAAATAGAACATTTTTTCTGAGTTTGAACAAATTTAAGGGGTTATTTTTTATTAATAAATTAAACAAATTATAATAAAAGAAGTATATTCTAGAAGATTTTACGAAAATGGAGGAATTCTTATTTCAGGTAACTTGAGTCGCAAATGAGAGGTC
This sequence comes from Agelastica alni, assembly GCA_950111635.1. Lineage (NCBI taxonomy): Eukaryota > Metazoa > Arthropoda > Insecta > Coleoptera > Chrysomelidae > Agelastica > Agelastica alni. The sequence continues at coordinate 30,822,663 of OX467718.1, read as the reverse complement.
ATAGTTTCTTTACAAATTTCTGTTTTTTCTAAATTTTGAATTTTAATATCTAAATTTTGTAATGATTGTTTGAATTTGATTTTTATTTCTTTTTTTTTGTATTTAATAAATGCTAGATTTTGTAATTAATTTTATATTTTTTTTTATTTTTGGAATACTCTGTATGTTTTTTAATAGTTTTTATATAATATGACCATGGCAAAAAAGATTGTTATTGTGACAGATTAATAAACAAGTTTAAAAGACAGAACGAATTTGAATTATATATAGATTTTCGCGCTGATCCTTCAGCCGGATTAAAAGATTATATTTCAGGTTTGTAAGGAAACATTTTCTGGTCCTTCTCGCTTTAATGAATTGGCAACCAGAAGCAAAAAGTAAAGCTTATTTAAAAGCAGAAGCCAAAAAGGTTGTTTTATCCAAAGCCAGTAGAAGTAATAGAATAGACTTTGAAATCGGTGCAAAGACGTCTATTAGCAAGAAAACTACGAGGACAAAAAATTCTACAGTACTGAGGAAAAAACTAGAAGTACAAGTACGCGCAGATGAATTAATGGCCAAGTTTTTGCAATAGAAAAAGAACTTCTGCTGAGGAAAATGAAACAAAACAAGGAAATGATTGCAAATAGATTGGCCCTTGAAAAGGTTCGACTCAAAGAAGATCAGGAAATCAGTGAGGAAGACGGATCTTTTGAAGTAGATTTAAATGGCAAGGTGATTCAATGGTTAAAGAGTGTAGGCAATCCGGATATAGTTGACAATAATGGGAAACATGTGGAAAATGGCGAAAGGTACAAAAAGAAGACAATGTCAAGTAGAAAAAAGTTAATGTGACAAACAGTCATATTTTGCAATTAATGGCAAGGCAGACCATTAATAAAGAATTACCTTTTTTGCAGCGGTGAAGTTAAATAATGGCCAAATTTCTATCAATAGTTTAAAAGTACCACTGAAATATTAGGATTATCAAACGATGAATATTTATGAATAGCCAGAAAGTGTCAAAAAAGGCACGTCTGGCTGTGCATAGAGGTGTGTTGGTTTCTACACTTATGTCTGGTGGTGAATGTTGGGTTTGGCAGAAGAAGCATAAAAATAGGAATAATGCTGCTGAGATGAGTAGTCTGAGAATTATAGCCGGAGTGACTCGATTGGATAAAGTAAAAAATATTGAGATAAGAGAACGCTGTAGTGTAAAAAAGGATGTGGTTACAAAGATAGACAAAGAAATGCTTAGATGGTTTAGACACGTAGAAAGGATGGATAAAGGAAGATTAACGAAACAAATTTATAATGCGAGTGTGAATGGACAAGTCGGTAGAGGTCGACCTCGGAGAACATAACTCGATCAGATCAACATTTTTTTTAAGAAAGGCCAGGTCAAGAGTACCAACAACCGACGAGCATGTATGAGAGCACTGATGAAAGTAGAGGAAGCTAAAGATGCGTGTAAGAACCGTAGCAAGTGGAAGAAAGTGGTCTCTGCCTATTCCTATGGGAAAAAAGGCGTATGTATGTATGAAAATCTTTGCATACTCGGGAAATATTTGAAAGAAGATGCAAAAAGAACTGTAGAAGGTTTGTTGTTAACGAGAGCATCGGTGAGTAAAATTATTAATATTTTGAAAAATAGATTTGGCAAATGAGGCTAGGAATTTACCACCCGTCAAAATAAATGATTTTAAAAGCTTAACTTATTATTCAGAAGTCTTGAATAATTTGGTGGAAACATTGCATTCTTTAAATATTTAAAACTATTTGAATTGTCTCCAACTATTGGATAAGTTATTACAAAAACTTCCGCATAATATGCAGTTACAATGGGGGGAGAAAATTGTTAAAGCAAACTATTTTTTTCTCTCAACAGCTTTACGGATTAGATCTGGCAGAATTCAGAGGCTGCAAGTTTTGCTCAAGTTTTAACCAATAAATGCTCGTAGAATAGATAAAAGAGTACATTTGTCACTAGTTTAGACCATTCCGAAACGAGTTTTCAACAAAAAAAGTGTTCGTGCTGTAAAAAAGAGCATTTTCTAGACATTTGCGAACAATTCATTGACCTTCCGGTAGACAAGAAGTGGGAGTTCATTAAGAAAAACGGAATATGTTTTAGTTGTTTAAAAAAATATCATAGAATTCAAATTGTTTAAAAAAAAAGTGTAGAGTGAACAACAAACTTTTGCACGCGGATAATTTTAGAAAGGAAAACACCAAAACTGAAGAAAAAGGGGGAAGTGAAACTGTTGCTCACACATTAAATACTGTCTGTAATAAAGTTCTTCTTAAAATAGCCATGATCACCATAAAAGAAAATGATATTTACAGAGTATATGCTTAGTTTGATGAGGCTTCAACTGTCACGTTGATAGATGAAGATTTAGCCAATGATCTACAGTTAGATAGTGAGTATATCAATTTGGGGTTGAGATGGACAAATGGATACATCGAAGAATTTCCTATCGAGTAAGATCTCTTTCGAAATATTAGAAAATGAAGGTAAGTTTTTCAAATTGGAAAACGTATACACTTTCAAAGAAATTGATTTACCCGTACAATCCATCAAAGCTAAAATCAAAGTGGTGTCATTTACGAAAAGTAAGTTTTCCTAACATGAATCGAGAACAACCAAAATTACTTAAAGGCCGTTTGCACTAAAGAAATTATAGAAGGCCCTAAAAATTCTCCTGCATTATCTCGTACCAAACATGGTTGGATAATACATGGGAGTTTACATAAATTTAGGGGAAGATTGGATGACTCTATAGTTTTACATATCAAGCATCGTGAAAATACAGATGTAGATTTACATGATAAAGTGGTCGCGGTGAAGGGGCGACCACGCCCCACTCACATGATACCTACATGATAAAGTAAAAATACCTCGCAATTGGAAATAATCAGAAACCAAGATGGTAGTATGGTAAAAGGAGAGGAATGCGTATTAAAGAGATGGAAGAAATAATTCGAAAGTTTATTTAAGAAAGAGGATACACAAGTACAGAGTGAAAGTTGCAATGAAAGTGAAATTACTACAACAGAAAATGTGGAAGCGTTGAACAGTATGAAATTAGGTAAAGCTGCTGGGTACGACAGGATAACAGTTGAAATGCTGAAGGCTGGACAAAACGTGGTAGCAAGTCTACTAGACCATCTTTTTAACCTTTGTTGGAGAAGTGGTAGCGTACCAGACGACTGGTGCAAGGCCGTTATCGTGCCGCTTTACAAGGGAAAAGGTTCGCAGCAGGACTGTAAGAACTACCGAGGTATTAGTTTACTTAGCAAAGTCGGCAAACTGCAAAGATATTGATTAAAAGAGTCACGAATGAAACTGAGAAAATGATATGGGATGTGCAAGCAGGATTTAGAAGAGAAAGGAGATGTATGGATCAGGTCTTTTCATTACAAGATATAGTCGAAAAATTCTTGGCTAGAAGTAAGGTCTATTGCGCTTTTATAGACTTGGAAAAGGCCTATGACAGAGTGTTGAGGAGTTTATTGTGGTCTACATTGTCTATGTATGGGGTGAGTGGTAGTTTAATACGAGCACTGAAACCACTTTACGAGGATTCCACTGCTTGTGTCAGAATAAACGCAGCTTGCACGGACTGGTTTTACATCGAAAAAGGTGTGAGACAGGGATGTGTAACTTCGCCATGGCTGTTTAACTTGTACAAAGACAATTGTTTAAAAGTTTTAAAAGATAGTGCGTATGGATTAAAAATGAATGATTTTATCGTCAAATGCCTTCTTAAGGCCGATGATCAAGTCATATTAGCGTTATCTGAAGAGGAGTTGCAGGCAATGGTTAATGTTATGCATGATGCCCTGAAAATCAAAGGGATAAATATAAATTTAAGCAAAACAAAAGTAATGGTTTTGAAAGAGAAGAAAGCATGACAAACTGTGGAGTTTCGTTTGAGCGAGAAAGAGTGGAACAAGTAAATGAATTTGTGTACTTGGGTTCAAAATTTACTAGAGATGGAAAGTATAACAGTGACATTGAGCGAAGGGTGTTGGCAGGAAAACAAATTAATGGGGCACTGTATAGCTTTATAAATAGCCAGAAAGTGTCAAAAAAGGCACGTCTGGCGGTGCATACAGGTGTGTTGGTTCCTACACTTATGTATGGTAGTGAATATTGGGTTTGGCAAAAGAAGCATGAAATTGGATAAATCCTGCGGAGATGATTAGTCTGAAAAGTATAGCCGGAGTTACTCGGTTGGATAAAGTTAAGAATAGTGAGATAAGAGAACGCTGTGGTGTAAAAGAAGATGTACTTACAAAGATAGATAAAGGAATGCTTAGATGGTTTGGACACGTAGAAAGGATGGATAAAGGAAGATTGACGAAACAAATTTATAAGGCGAGTGTGAATGGACAAGTCGGTAGAGGTCGACGTCGGAGAACATATCTCGATCAGATCAACATTGTTTGAAGAAAGGCCAGGTCAAGAGTACCAACAACCGAAGAGCATGTATGAGAGCACTGATGAAAGTAGAGGAAGCAAAAGATGTGTGGGGGAACCGTAGCAAGTGGAAGGAAGTAGTCTCTGCTTACCCCTATAGGTAAAAGGCGTGACTTTATGTATGTATGTATATTTGTAAAAAGGTATTTTTCAGCTCAGTCATTTAGGGTGAAAATAATGGAAAAGTCAATTTTAAACAAAGAGGAAGAACGTGAAATGAGAATTATGGAAGAAACTTTAAGAAAAATAGAAGACCGATGGGAAATAGGATTAATATAGAAAAAAATGATCCAGTTTTACCTGGCAGCATGTCGATTGCCCTACAATGCTTGACCCACACAGAAAAGAAGATGGAGAGGAGTTAAGATTAAAAAAAATATATAATAGCAAAATTCAAGAGTATGTGGATAAGAGATAAGCAAAAAAGCTGGTAGAAGATGGGAATGAAGAGAAGGTATGGTATCTGCCTCATTTTAAAGTGATTTATGAAAATAAACCAGGGAAGATTCGATTTGTATTCAATGCTGCTGCAAAAGTGAAAGGTAAATGTTTCAATGATTTCTTCATCAAAGGTCCAGATTTATATAATTCGTTGAAGTTTATTGTTTGGAAATTCAGAGAAAAACGTAATGCATTTTCAGCGGATATAAGAGAGATGTTTTATCAAATAAAAATTTGATCGAAAGATCAACCAGCACAAAGATTTTTGTTAAGAGAAGATTTACAATCCGAACCCTCAGTATATCAGATGCAGGTAATGATTTTAGGAGCACTGTACATAAAAAATAGAAACGCAGTAGAAATCATAGAGAAATATTCTAATGCAGTGGAAGGAATTGTTGTTAAGCACTACATGGTTGATTATCTTGATTGTACTGACTCCGAAGAAGAAGCCATAAGGATAGTAAATAAAGTCATATTTATTCATTTACAAGGAGGCTTTAAACTGAGAGGATGGGTAAGTAATTCGAAAAAATTAAATGATTACGGTAGAACTGAGAAATAAAGAAAAGAATTTAGGCAATCAAGAAGAATCACATAGAATTTTAGGCTTGACGTGGAATCCTACTAGAGATTTATTGAAATATCCATTAAATTTTTATAAAATAGATAAGAGTATTCTCTTTGCAAGAAAATCCCGACCAAAAGACAAATATTGGGTGTGGTCATGTCGTTCGATCCATTGGAATTATTGGGTTGCTATTTGATAAAAGGAAAACATTCTACTCCAAGGTATCAGGAGAAGTGGCTTAGATTGGGATGACAGAATAACAGAACCTTATATTAAGAAAAGGATGAAATGGATGAATGAATTGATGCAAATCGAGAAAGTTCAAATACCCAGATGTTACAATTTACTAATTTTTTCAGATTTTAATATGCAGCTTCATATTTTCTGTGACGTCAGTGAGCAAGCAGTAGCTACTGTAAGATACTTTAGATTTTAACAGTATGACGAAGTTCATGTTTCCATAGTTATGTCACAAACCCAAGTAGCTCCTCTAAAACCATGGACAATTCCACGGCTGGAACTTTAGGGAGCTCTTATGGGTACCAGACTGGCTTGAATGATCCAAAAAGAACATACGTTCATCGTGAGCAAAAGGGTATTCTGGACAGATTCTAAGACAGTTTTGGGATGGATTAGATCGAAAGCAAGAAACTTTAAAACGTTTGTAGCCCATAGTGTAGGTGAGATCCAGGAAAGCACGGATATTTTTCCGGAATGGAGGTGGGTCCCATCGGAGCAAAACGTTGCAAAGAATTCAAAGGAAATCTAAAATCTTATGCCACTTGGTTAAGAGGACCTGAATTCTTGTACCTCAAAGAGTAGCACTGGGCTCAGATGAATGGAGATTTCAGGATAGACAATGAAGACAAAGAACTAAAAAATATGTTACACTGACTATAACTTTAGAATCTAAATTTCTTCCAGATATAGACAGGTATTCAAAATGTACACAATTGATTAGGGTAACAGCTTTTATGATTAGATTAATTGAAAATTGCAAGAAACAAAAACTAGAAATGTAGGTGAATTAATTAGAATTGAAATAGAAACAGCTGAAAGAACATGGTATAGTACAATACAAAAAGAATGTTTTTCAGAAGAAATAAAACTATTAAAAACATAAACAATAAACATAGATTAACATTTTTATTGGTTTATCATTATCACTGAAAAACTGGAGGACTTCAAATCGTTTCGAATGAAATAAGACAGAAATTTTTGATTATTTATGGACGAAAATTGGTTTCAAAAATTTTAAGTTCATGTAATTTCTTTAAAAAAATTAAAGCCAAACCAAAATTAGTAGAAATGGGGCAATTACCATCGATAAAATTGAAAAAATCTGACAGACCTTTCACTTACGTAGGAGTAGACTATTTTGGACCAATGGAGTTTAGCATAGGAAGAAAAAAATTTAAATGTTTTGGAGTTCTTTTTACTTGTCTTTCAGTGAGAGCAATACATATTGAGTTAGCTGAAAGTCTCACTACAGATTCAGCGATTCTGACACTGGGAAGATTCGTAGCAACACAAGGTCAACCAAAAGTTATATGGAGTGATAACGGAACCAATCTGAAGTTTATGGAGCTAGAACTAAAGCAGGCATTCAAGGATCTGGACGAGAAAAAGATCAAATCAAATTTGGTTGCGGCTGAAATTTAGTGAAAAATTATTTCCCCAGGAAGTCCACATATGGGAGGAGCCTGGGAAAGAATGGTAAGATCAGTAAAAAAAGCTTTACGAGTTACCGTGAAGCAAACCTCTCCCAAACGAAAAGTTTTGTTAACTTGCCTGATGGAAGCAGAACACACTGTCAATAGCCGGCCATTGACATATGTATCTTCTATTCTAATGATCCGGAGAGCCTCACACCAAACTATTTTCTCATCAGTACATCAAGCATTGCAAAACCAACAAGAATTTTTGACAGAAACCAGAAAGATCTGAAAAAACAATGGAGGATATCTCAAAAACTTGCTGGAAAGGAAAGAATCGTTAAAACCTATCCAGGTAAAGATGAACAGTTTGAGTAGTGGACGTGAAAACGAAACATGGAACATATCGTCGACCGACTAGCAAGATATGCCCACTGGACCTCCTAGAGATGTGTACCTAACAGTTAGAAGAGATGCCGTTACAGAGGGGAGAAATGTTTGAATTTGACTTTTAATTCTTTTTTTTTTGTATTTCATAAATGCTAGATTTTGTAATTATTTTAATATTTTTTTTCATTTTAGGAATACTCGTATGTTTTTAAATAGTTTTTAAACAGTGTGAAACAGCCAAATGAAATAAATTCGATAACGAATAAATGAGAGCGTGTTGTGAAAAACGCTTGGACACGTCGATTTGTATTTTTAGATGCGCATTTTTTTCAAAAAAAATAATTATATAGTGTGTCTCATGTGACAGTGGCCAATACCGACTTTCTTATTTTAAATAGAGCCCCCTGTAAATTATTTATTTTTTGGATTCTTCAGAAAATTCTAGACATAATTCATGCACAACGTCCCATACCTATCTTCAACTGTTTCGGAAATATTAAGTGTTTTTAGATGTACTACAAAAATTAACATTAAAAAAAGAAAATTATTTTATTTCACATATAATGTAAAAAAAAACAAAAAAACATTAATTTCAATGTAAGAAATGTTCAAAATGTTCACCGCGAACGTCTTGGCAACATGCTAATCTGGTATAGAAATGTCTTCTAACGTTACTCAACATCTCAGGCGTGACTGATCTAATCGCAAGCGTGATTCGTCTTATTAAGTCATGTAAGTTGAGTGGTTTAGTTTTGTATACAATACTTTTGACATATCCCCACAAAAAGAAGTCTAATGGCGTCAGATCAGGAGATCGTGCTGGCCATTCTATCGAACCACGCCTCCCTATCCACCGATTTGTAAAATTTTGGTTCAGGTACTGCCGGACATTGATTTGGTAATGGGGCGGTGCTCTATCTTGCTGAAACCATAGTATATTGGCAGGAACTTGTGGGTTTGCTGGATCAGGATATAAGTTTGTCAAAGTTGGCACGACATTATTTTTGATTTCCAACAATTCCTGCCCAAACAATAACTTTTTCAGGATATTGCGTATGTTCCTCACTCATCCAGTGAGGATTCTCATTAGACCAATAGCGGCAATTTTGACGATTAACATGACCGTGAAGTGTAAATGTGCTCTCAACAGAAAACAAAACATCTTCTAATTGGATCACATTGTTATCTAACATTACCATCATTTGTTCACAAAAATACGTTCTGTCGAAATCGTCTTCCATGAGCTCCTGAGTTGGCATCATTTTATAGGGATGCATTTTACTTTCCTTTAATATACGAAAAATTGATGTGTGGCTAATGTTGAACAGTGAACAGCTTTTCGACCAGAATTATGTGGGTTTTCTTGAAACTCAAGCATAACATCTAATTTCACATCATCGTTAAGTTCATTGGCAACTACTATTTTGTCTGCCTTACATGAGGGCAAATTTGGAAATTTTTCGTGAAATAAGCGAGAAACTTTCATTTGTGTCCGTGTATTATCTCCATAACCAATCATTTGTAGAATGGTTATTTTGTGCATTTCTGTTAAATGAACCATTTTTCTGATATTATTACGTACAGTTAACGAAATTCAAACGACAATAGCACTGACACTGATCACTACTGTCATGCAGACAGACAAGTTGCTAAGGCTATGAGTTTTATACGAAAATAAACAAAACTGTTTTTTTATTTCATATCAGTAAAAAGGAACGCATTAATGGTTTTTGCTTATTTTCTCAATATTAAGAGCTTAATGGGAAATAAGTATTGAGTGTGTAACGTTAAATTTTCCTTCTCGAAATTTCAAAGGCCGAACCTGGTCACCTTCCAAATATATTTGAGTGGTAGGGGTCATTCGACCGAGGTTCGATGTGTGAAATCTGTTATTGAGTAAGTTAACGTCTTGGAGTGATTTGGAAAGGTTGACCAGACTAAATTCACCGTCCGCTGACTTGCTGGTTCGAGGGGAAGGAAAATTTAATAATAAGATTTTTGATTTTATTTAATTTTTGTGGTTTCTTATTAGTTAGTATATGTGATACATTATTTTAGTGGTTGGCCTTTTCCTTTTTTTCAATCGGCGAATTTCACCGTTGGCTGGACTATCACAGTGGAAGTCCACAGTGGGGTTTACCTTTTCTCCATTGAGTTTCACCGTTTCGATGAGATTTTACAGTAGCTGAGGATATTTTCGCTGTCTGTTTACCTAAGGCCTGAGACTGGTTTTGGTTTTTTAAGATTAGAAATTAGTACTTTTGCGCTGGATTTTTCTCCGAAATCCATTGCAGAGTTGTCTAGCTGCTGCTTATTTGATTTTATTTTTATTTTTTTTTCCACTTTAATTGGTTAAATTTTAAATTTATTCTTTTTGTTTTACAGATATATTGTCTAAACTTTCTTTTTATTTAAAGTAAATAAACCTGTATACATTTTAGGTTGTTTTTTGTTAAGTAATTTCTAAGAGATAAGAATGAAATTTTGCAAATAGAAAGTAAAAATACGTTAATTAGCTCGGTAAATGGTACTAAAAGTAAAATAAACTATTGAATTTGTTTGGGGTACCTATTTTTAGCGATTTTTGATTGTAAAAATCACTTGGCGCCCTTACGTGGTTTTGTAATTTTAGTTTGGTATTCGGAAAATAGCCTTTGGAACCATTATCTGTACAAGAGGTAGGTTAATTTTAAAATAAAATTACATACTTAATTAATATCATTATACTCCTTATAATATTTTAGAGAGTTGACAGTGCTCTCAAGATATCACATACAACAGTGTATAATATTAGAAAAAGAAAAGAGAATAATGCTGTTTTATCCTCTCCAGGCAAAAGTAGGCTTCGACTAAAAAGAAAAACTACAGATTTGCCTGAAGGAATAAAAATAGCTGTAGAAGATAAATTGTATGATATGTATAAAAAAAGTAAGTATAATATTTAAAAACGGTAAGTTTAGAAATAAATGTCCTTTCATTTCATTTTCAAACAATGTATTATGCAATATTTTTATTTTAGAAAAACATGTCACCCTTAAGTCATTAAACAATGAACTAAGAATCAAAGAAGTTGTATCAGTTGAAAAATCATCATTAAGTATTTTATTAAAAGACTTTAAATTTAAAAGAGATGATAATCGCAGATCATTAATTGAACGCACCCATATTGCTGCACAAAGAGCACATTTCTTAACAAAATATATGGAGAACTCTAAAAGTACATGTCCACGAGAATAATTTTTTGGATGAAACATGGATTTATTCAAAAGAAAACAAAACTATGTCTTGGCAGTATAGTAGTAGCAAATATGTACGTAAACTGGAAGGGTATGATGGTAAAAGATTCATAATTATTCATGCTCGTTCTTCGAAAGGGTTTGTTCAAAATGCCAGTTTTCTATTTTGTTCAAAATCTATGACTATAGATTATTATGGAGAAATAAACAGTGCAATATTTACAAAATGGATCACTACACAGTTACTCCCTGGTTTAGAAGAGCCTTCTCTCATAATAATGGACAATGTACAATAAAATTTCATAAAAACAACCTACCACTGCTTTAAAAAAACAGGATATAAAGGACTGGTAACAAAAAAACAAAATAAATTATGATAAAAATTTTAAAGGGCTAGAATTATTGCAATTGGCCAAGATAAATAGAAAAGAAATATATATATATATATATATATATATATATATATATATATATATATATATATATATATATCATAGATGAATTAGTGAGAGAACATGGTCAAGAAGTATTGAAATGAAAACACCTTATCATCCAGATTTTAATGCTATTGAGTTAATTTGGGCTGATTGTAAATCATACTATAACAAATATATTGGCAGAGATTGATATAGTGATGAGAAGGTATTAAGTATGTGGAATGAGGCATTGCAGAAGTGTAATGCTGAAGCCTGGGTCAAGTGCGTGGAACACACTGAGTCAGTCATAAAAAAATGGTATGAACGAGAAGAGGGCATGTACAATATAGATATTGAACCCATAATTATAAACATTGACTCTGAAAGCGATTAAATATTAAATATAAATTTATTGTTTTTATGTGAATTGTATTATTTACATAGGTAAATTATATTCAAATAAACTTTTTATAAATAAACAAGTCCTTTGTGTTGTGTTTATTAGTTTTTTTAAATGGAACAAAATAAAAATTTTAAGGGAATAAACTATTTGCACGGTGTTCGGACCACTAGCAACATCGTCTTTGTGGAACAGTGTCGTCACAGCTTTTCACTTATTTCAGATGCTTTTATTTATGACGCACGTTCATTCTTTGGCTGGACCAAGTGTAATATAGCCATGATAAAAATGATTGTGTTATTGTGACAGATTAATAAACAAGTTTAAAAAGACAACGAATTTGAAATATATATAGATTTTCGCGCTGATCCTTCACCCGGATTAAAAGATTATATTTTAGGTTTGTAAAGCAACAATGCTGTTTCGAGTTTGCTGATAGTTTTGATGTAGCATTTTCCAATTTCCGTTCTGTCCTCAGGTTCAGTAGCAGTTTTATCTAACTGGTCTTGGCATTGTGAGTATTTTATTAGCTCATTTGCTGAGTTTTGCAATCGGCGCATTTGTGCGATGCAACTGTCCCTGTCTAAATATTTTCCATCTTCTTTTCTTTTATAATTAAAGGAAAGACGCAAAAGAATAAATACACTTGATAGATAAAAGACCTTCCCTTTGGAGCTTGTATTAACTTAATTTTTCAGAATTTTAATCAAAAAATTTTTTTCGCAGAGGGGTCTTTACGCAAAAGTATTTTTAGTTTCTAAAAATGAAATTTGTAAGAGTATTAATTTTCTTTTGGATTTTTTTTTTTTAAGTTTTAATTTTAAAAAAAATCTTTGCAGACGGTCTTTAAGCAAGTGTATTTTTAGTTTCCAAAAATGAAATTTGTAAGGTATAAATTTTCTTTTTTGGATATTTTTTTTCTTTTTGGAAACATTTTTTTTGTTTTAAGTTTTAATTTCCAAAAAAATCTTGGCAGAGGGGTCTTTAGGCAAGTGTATTTTTAGTTTTTAAAAATGAAATTTGTAAAAGTATAAATTTCTTTTGGAATTTTTTTAAGTTTTCATTTAAAACAAAAATCTTCGCAAAATGGTCTTTAGGCAAGTGTATTTCTAGTTTTTAAAATGAAATTTGTAAAGTATTAATTTTGTTTGGACAAATATTTTTTTGTTTTCAATTTTAATTTCAAAAAAAAATCTTCGCAGAGGGGTCTTTAGGCAAGTGCATTTTTAGTTTTTAAAAATGAAATTTGTAAAAGTACATATTTTAAAAAGCATATTTAAAAAAACTGAAAAATTAAAATTTTTATAGTGTTATTAATTGATATTTTTTAACATTCTTAACATCATGAATGTCATTATATTTTTCCATTTTTACTGCAAATTTAAATTCAGTCGCGATAAACCCGGTGAGAGTTAAAAAGTAGATCCGGCTCGAAGGACCATGTCACGACGGGGCGAGTAAAGAAGAGAAGTGGTAGCGTGGCTTACTTGGTCGTCGGCCTCTCTTGAGATTTCGCCATCTGCCTCGATGGAGATGGTAATGTACTTCGATAGCCGATAGGTCGCTGATTCAATTGTTCTACCTACTGCAAGTTGCCGAGGATTGTGTGGGGGTCGTCACTGTGGTTATCTTGAGTTATTATACGTGTATTTGTTTTCATTGAAATAAAACACTATTTCATTGCCATATCTAGTATATTGAACTTGATACATGGAGACGCCATTTTGTCTCCCACCACAACATGATTAATTATACAATTTCAGGTCTCGTGTATTAGAATCTTTTTTGGTTGTCGAATTAAACTGAATATAATCCATAATCAGATTTACATCTTACTTTTTAACTGCAGTAATGAAAATTTGAGTAATTTGCTACATTTCAATAACATTTCTACATTTCTATAACCGCTCCACTCGGTAAATCTGATCATAAACTCATCTCAGCCACGTCCAAACAAACAACCCCGCCCAAAATCACGCCTGGTACCTCTATTGTCTGGCATTATAGATCAGCCAAATGGAATGAACTGAGGGACTTTTACCTATCATGTCCATGGAAAGATGTCTGTTTTCGCTCACAAGACCCATCAACATGTGCAGAATCTATAACCGAAATCATAAGGCTAGGTATGGACTCATACATTCCTCTTGGTACAAGACGGATCTTTAACCCCAAACCCTGGTTCAACCAAGAATGCAACCGTGCGGTGCGTGATAAAAATCAAGCACATCGACTCAGGTGCGAAGTCCTGACAATTGCCAACCGAGAAGCCTTTGTCCACGCAAGGACGACTGCAAAAGAACGATCAATCTTGCCAAAAAATCCTACGACACGAGAATATGCAACAAGCTTGTCAATGCCCCTCCTGGATCAAAGACCTTCTGGTCTTTGGCTAAGGCCATAAATAAGAATTTCACAACTTCTTCTTTACCACCACTCGAGAGGTCCGACGGCACGACAGCCGCATCTTCCAAGAAAAAAGCGAATCTGCTGGCCGGAATATTCAGCTCTAACTCAATCCTCGATACCAATTGAAAACAACCCCCAACGATACCTAGAATTAACGCATCAATGTCTGAGGTCGCTATCCGTCATCGCACTATCAAGAAAATCCTACGAAATCTTGACTCTAATAAGGCAGTAGGACCAAATGGAATTCCGACAACTGTCCTGAAGACCTGTGCTCACGAGCTCACCCCAGTTCTCTGTAGACTTTTCAAGTTATCATACAGCAAAGGAGTATTTCCGTCCATGTAGAAAAACGCTAAAGTCCAACCGATTCCGAAAAAAGGAAAGAAGACTATTCCTGCAAATTATCGCCCTATTGCATTGCTCTCAGTCATATCCAAAGTTATGGAAAAAGCGATTAACACAGAACTTATCAAATATCTGGAGAAATTTGAGATAATCCATGACAGACAATATGGATTTCGACAACTTCGGTCTACTGAAGATTTGCTGGCTTATGTCACTCAGCTCTGGACAAACACTATTGAAAAGTTTAGTCAATCCCGTGCAATAGCCTTGGATATATCTAAAGCCTTTGAACGCGTTTGGCACCAGGCATTTTTAAGTAAATTATATGCCTACGGTCTCCCAACCAAACTGCGCCAATGGCTCTTGAGCTTCATGCAAGATCGCTCCTTACATGTGGCAGTTGACGGTATTTCTTCTGATGCGTTTAAAACTAATGCCGGGGTCCCTCAGGGTTCCATCCTGTCCCCCACCTTATTTCTTTTACACATCAACGACCTCTTAAAAACCACCACGAACCCCATTTACAGTTTCGCAGACGATAGCACACTTGTCTCAACTTTCACATCCTATCGATCACTTTCGGTGAATGATACAAATAGACTCAGGCAGGAACAGGTTGATTCCATCAATAGGTATCTTAAAGCAATCGTCGAGTGGGGAACCAACAATCTTGTTCAGTTCAACGCCCAAAAAACACAAAGTGCCACGTTTTCCAAGAAAGTGAATTCCTCAAATCATCCCATCATAATGTCCGGAAATACCCTTGAACCAAGTCCCTTCATCTCGATTTTGGGAGTCACGGTGTCCAATAATATGTCCTGGCATGACCATGTTGCTAACATCGCAAAGTCGGCAAGCCAGAGGCTAGGTTTTCTGTGGAAAGCCAGAAAGTTTTTTACTCCTGATCAACTATTGACGACGTACAAGGCTCAAATCCGACCTCTACTCGAGTATTGCTCGCACATTTGGGGTTCAGCACCAAGGCATTCTCTTCTTCTTCTAGATTCCATTTAGAAAAGAGCCATTCGCTTGATAAACAGTTCAACTCTCACAGATACTCTTCACCCTCTAGAACATAGAAGAAGAGTTGCAGACCAGTCATTGCTCTACAGATATTTCCATGGCAGATGCTCCAGAGAAATAAAAACTCTTGTACCACCATTGGCCACATTCGGCCGAAGAACTTGGCACGCTGATCAGTCTCACCCATTTACTCTCAAGATTGACACTACAAGGACCAATCTTCATCAAGAATCCTTCTTTTACAGGGCTGCTACGGAATGGAATAAGCTTCCAAAATCAGTTTTCCAGAGAACTATGACCTGCAACTTTTTAAAAAGCGTGTCCACAATCATTTCCTTTCTATAATCCCTTCCCCTTCTTATAGTCGCAGTGCGGGCCGTCCGAGGCCCACACGATAGGTCTACCCTTTTTGCGACTATTTTCATAAAAAAAAATGAGGGATCAGATGCGTTAATTTTTGGGAAAGTCAAAATGTTCGACGATTTCTTTATTTGTCAGATTTGATTTGATAAAAGGGACGAGAACAATATATTTTTTGGTTGGATGAGTACTCCCAATGGAATTAAATAATCCTGTAGACGGGTGTTTTCAATGGCCCCAAAAATTATTGCCTGTTCTTTCGATGGGAATTGATTGTTTACGGCGGAAAAATAAGTCTTGGTGGTAGGTTGATTGACGGTAGGTTGACTGACGCTGGGTTGACTGACGGTAGGTTTACTAAAGGTTTGGGATGCAGCAAGAGATATACTGTAGTTAGTAGTCTCCATTGTGTCAGTTTTGTCCATCTTCGATTATTTTTGATTTTTTGAGTTAAAATAATTCTGAATCGGATCATAATCATAAAAGTCGTCCGATATCTTGTATTTGAGAATTTTGTTAAAAAAATCCCACTCTTCTACTCCGAAAACTACCATAAACCAATTAAGAATTGAATCGGACCATAATCACAAAACTCGTACGTCATTTTGAATTTATAAATTTTGACAAAAAAATCATACTCTTTTACTCCGACCACTCCCATGTACCATTTTGGAATCGAATCGGACCATAATCACAAAACTCTTCCGCCATCTTGAATTTATAAATTATAACAAAAAAACATAATCTTTGACCAAAATCATAATCTCCGACGATAACCTCCACATACCAATTTTTAAAAGAATCGAACTATAATCCCAAAACTTGTCCGCTATCTTGAATTTATTAATTTTGACAAAAAAAAACATAACCTTTGATCAAAATGATAATCTCTGATCTCAATAACCTCCACACACCCATTTTGAATAGAATCGAACCATAATCACAAAACTCATTCGCCATTTTAAATTTATGTACTTTGGCAAAAATAATAATTTTTTACTTACTATATTTCATTGGGAGTCGATAAAATAGGTTTTTTTCCGTGCGCGCGCGACAAGTTTCAGTGGCAGACGCAGCCGAACACGGAAAAAACATTTATGGACGTGTAATAAACGATACTTTTATCTACCTGAAAACCACAACTTGTTAAGATATTATCACTAAAAATATTAAAAAATTGTCAAAAAACAAGCGTTAATTACCCCGTTGCTAAGAAAATAAACAGAAAAATTTGCGATTTCTAGTGAATTGTCAATAACACATTATTTTATTTTGACATGCCAGAACGCAGCTGATGACACTAGTGCACGGAAAAAGCCCACTTTTGGTGCGCTAAATAGTCATGTAAATATAGTGTTTTCAGGTAGGTATAATAAAAAATCATATTCTCCGACCTTAAAAACCTAATATACTTATATTTAAAAAAATCGGACCATAATCTCAAGCTGCCATTTTGTTTTTTCTGCAACAAAAAAATATGAACACCTGCCAAAAGTTAAAGAAAATTCAAGTTATAGTCTTGCGAAAATTAAATAAGTTAACTCCCAAATAGGTACACTACCTTCAGAAGGGAGTTTAGAGAAATCCCCAGTGATAGGCATATGATCAGTAAGAAAATATTTCGGTATTTTATATGGATTAATATTCCGGACCCCATCATTTCTTCATTGATTGTTGACTTCTTTTTTTATCTTTCCCCAAATTACGCTCAATGATACGATTATGAATATATTCCCAATTCAAAACAACACAGTATCTTTTTATTTTATTTTTAACGACGTTACCAAAATCACATTCCAAATTCATTTATGAATAAAAGTGTAGTGGCCCTGAAAATGAATAAAAAATACAATGGCGCTCTATCCATAAGCTGCTGAACTAAAAAATTAATAAGAATGTTGGTAAAGTAGGAACTATTTGTTGCTTTATGTTAGAATATGGACTATTTGCCGCCAATTTCGTATTTCAAGTTTATCTCCTAAATGAAAAAGTTTGAAGATTTGCTTTTAATCGGAAGTTGAACTATTTCCATGGGTCTTTCGTTTAAAATAAGACTTATTTACTTCAATTATCAACAAAAAATCTTAATTTTCGATAAAGAATTAATCTCGGTATATTCGTTCAATACTTCTTGATTCTTTTTGAGTGTACCCACCAAATCTGAGCTTTTAAAGTTTAACCGTTTTTAAGCGTTACATTACATTACAATCTTGCGGTTGGGCCTTTGGTCGGCACCTATGTCACCTAGATCTTTTGATCCTCTGTGACTACCGCTGTGTCTTCAGGGCATCAGAATTCTAGTCCGCTGATTTTGGCAAACCTTAGGATTTCTGTTGGCCCTGTCTCTTTTAGATCACTTGGATCCATAATCATACGGCCCCAGATTTGATACCTATACCCCGCTAGCATCGGGCAGTGACACAGAATGTGTATACTGCTCTCCTCCTTCTCTCCGCATAGTCGGTAGTTTTTCTCGGCCGCCAGCTTAAGTTTGAAGAGGTGCGCCCTTAGTGCGATGTGTCCTGTGAGCAGCCCAAGCATGCTGCTTAGTCTACTCCGGTCTATCGTCCAGAGTGCGTCAGCCCTCTTCGGAAGAGGTCTTTTCACCAGCTGTTTTGATGTTCTGCAGCCAGTATTTGCATTCCACTGAGCGATATGTTCTTGTTCAAGGATTAGTTTTAATAAATGTTTTGCTTCGGCAATTGGCAATCCGACCAACTGGCTTCTTGGTTCCACCAGGATCCCGTTTCTTGCCAGTTCGTCGGCTACCTCGTTGCCGTTTATTCCTGTGTGCCCAGGAACCCATGTAAGAGTGACTTTGTTTACCGTCGCTAACTCAGTGAGGGCTTGCATGCAGTCCCACACCACCAATGATGTTGTGGTGTTACTCACGAGGGCCCCGATGGTCGCGCGACTGTCAGTGAGAATATTAATCTCACTGTTGGTATAGCATAGACCTCAGCCTGAAGGACCGTGGCGTATTTTCACAGGGGTATGCTTTCCCTGTGGTTGCAGGATGCTCCAAACACACCTGCCACGTAGCGTCCCTGGTGCCCTAATCCATCAGTGTACCATCGTTTCACTCCTGGGTTGGTCAATGGTGTTTTCTTCAACCACTCTTCTATGGTTGGTATTTTTGTTTCATAGTTTTTCCCTATTAAGGTCTTTTTCGAAATTTTGTACGATTTTATTGTGAAGGAATGTTTGTGGAGAGCCTCGATCTGGGTTTTTTTTTTTTTTTTATGAAAATAGTCGCAAAAAGGGTAGACCGGCCTTGCACCAGTCGTCTGGTACACTACCACTTCTCCAACAAAGGTTAAAAAGGCGGTCCAGTAGACTAGCTACCACGTTTTGTCCAGCCTTCAGCATTTCAACTGTTATCCTGTCGTACTTAGCAGCTTTACCCAATTTCATACTTTTCAACGCTTCCACAATTTCTGTCGTAGTAATTTCACTTTCATTGCAACTTTCACTCATGTCTTTGAATGGGGCCTGTACTTCTGTATCCTCTTTCTCAAATAAACTTTTAAAGTATTCCTTTCATCTCTTCAATACGCATTCCTCTCCTTTTACCATACTACCATCTTGTTTTTTTTTTTTTTATGAAAATAGTCGCAAAAAGGGTAGACCTATAATTTGTATGGTAAACATGCGAACGGCCCACACTGCGACTATTAGAATGGGAATGGATTATAGAAAGGAAATGATTGTGGACACACTTTTTAAAAAGTTGCAGGTCATAGTTCTCTGGAAAAACTAATTTTGGAAGCTTATTCCATTCCGTAGCAGCCCTGTAAAAAGAGGATTCTTGATGAAGATTGGTCCTTGTAGTGTCAATCTTAGGAGTAAATGGGTGAGACTGATCAGCGTGCCGAGTTCTTCGGCCGAATGTGGCCAATGTTGGTACAAGAGTTTTTATTTCTCTGGAGCATCTGCCACGGGAATCTAGAAGACAAAGAGAATGCCTTGGTGCTGAACCCCAAATGTGCGAGCAATACTCGAGTAGAGGTCGGATTTGAGACTTGTACGTCGTCAATAGTTGATCAGGAGTAAAAAACTTTCTAGATTTCCACAGAAAACCTAGCCTCTGGCTTGCCGACTTTGCGATGTTAGCAACATGGTCATGCCAAGACATATTATTGGACACGTGACTCCCAAAATCGAGATGAAGGGACTTGGTTCAAGGGTATTTCCGGACATTATGATGGGATGATTTGAGGAATTCACTTTCTTGGAAAACGTGGCACTTTGTGTTTTTTGGGCGTTGAACTGAACAAGATTGTTGGTTCCCCACTCGACGATTGCTTTAAGATACCTATTGATGGAATCAACCTGTTCCTGCCTGAGTCTATTTGTATTATTCACCGAAAGTGATCGATAGGATGTGAAAGTTGAGACAAGTGTGCTATCGTCTGCGAAACTGTAAATGGGGTTCGTGGTGGTTTTCAAGAGGTCGTTGATGTGTAAAAGAAATAAGGTGGGGGACAGGATGGAACCCTGGGGGACCCTGGCATTAGTTTTAAACGCATCAGAAGAAATACCGTCAACTGCCACATGTAAGGAGCGATCTTGCATGAAGCTCAAGAGCCATTGGCGCAGTTTGGTTGGGAGACCGTAGGCAGATAATTTACTTAAAAATGCCTGGTGCCAAACGCGGTCAAAGGTTTTGGATATATCCAAGGCTATTGCACGGGATTCACCAAACTTTTCAATAGTGTTTGTCCAGAGCTGAGTGACATAAGCCAGCAAATCTCCAGTAGACTGAAGTTGTCGAAGTTCATATTGTCTGTCATGGATTATTTCAAATTTCTCCAGATATTTGATAAGTTCTGTGTTAATCGCTTTTTCCATAACTTTGGATATGACTGAGAGCAATGCAATAGGGCGATAACTTGCAGGAATAGTCTTCTTTCCTTTTTTCGGAATCGGTTGGACCTTAGCGTTTTTCCACATGGACGAAAATACTCCTTTGCTGTATGATAACTTGAAGAGTCTACAGAGAACTGGGGTAAGCTCTTAAGCACAGGTCTTCAGGACAATTGTCGGAATTCCATCTGGTCCTACTGCCTTATTGGAGTCAAGATTTCGTGGGTGTGACCCATCCCGTTGCACCTCCATCCCCCCTGGCACTTTAGTCTATATGCAGTGTTCCTGGCCCGATCTTTTATCAGGAGGTCCAAAGGTGGTATGTTGAGGGCTATTTGTAGTCCCTCTCTAGGAGCGGTGCTCATTGCCCCCGTTGCAGCCCGCAAGTATTTTTCTTGCAGGCTTCTCAACAAGTTTACAGCCCCGGCCCCTTCCACCCTTGGCCACCAGACTACTGCTGCATACGTTAGTGACGGTAGTAATACCGCCTGGTATATCCACAGGCTTACCCTTGGTTTTAGACCCTAGGTTTTCCCATGGCTCTCTTGCATGCCCACATTGAGGCATACATTTTTTTCCTCTTGACTTCGAGGTGTACGTTCCACAGTTTTGCATCCTAGGTACTTCACTGACGCGGAGTATTTCAATTCCTGATTTCATAGCCTCAGAGGGCTAATGGGTTCGGGTTTGTATTTTCTGGTAAAGATGACGGCTGCGGTCTTTGACGGGTTTACCGTTAGCCCAACTTCCGTGCACCAGTTTTCCGTGATTTTCAGTGCCATCATCATGATGCTCCTGAGAGTTGACAGATGCTTTTCCCTTGTTATAATGGTTATAATGGTTATGTCATCAGCATATCCATATACGAGGAGTCCAGCTTCTTTTAATCTTACTAATAGTTCGTCCACCACTAGGTACCACAAGAAAGGCGATAATACGCCCTCCTGAGGACATTCACCAGTTGGGCGGCCTTTTAGTTGATATTCTTTGTTGCTGACAGTCAGTACTCTACCTTTCAGCATATTTTCCATCCAATCAATAAGGTTTGCTTCCACCCCTTTGTTGGTCATTGCTTTCCTTATGGACTTATTAGAAGTGCTGTCAAAAGCTCCAGCAATATCCATAAAGACGCACAGGTCGTAGCCCTTGTGCTCCATTTGCGTCTCAACTCTCTCCACCAGATGGTGGATGGTTAACTCCGTGGACCTTGCCACGTCTTATTCGTTCTCTATAGAGTACTCTGCCAGCGGTCTCTCTACTGGCAAATTATGCCCGAGCTCAGCCGTAGAGGGTAGAAGAAAAAATATATAAAAGTGAGCCGCGCCACCGACTTAGACGGTTCAAGCCGGAAACCCCTAGGTCTTAGAGGCACTAGCAGAGCCACACGATAAACAACTAAGATTATGGTGAACCAAATAAATGAAATTATAGCTAAAATATATTGTATACTTTACTC
The DNA here is from genome assembly GCA_950111635.1 of Agelastica alni. Taxonomy (NCBI): domain Eukaryota; kingdom Metazoa; phylum Arthropoda; class Insecta; order Coleoptera; family Chrysomelidae; genus Agelastica; species Agelastica alni. The sequence goes on along the minus strand of OX467718.1, from coordinate 30,800,627 downwards.
AATCTCCAATAAATCAAAGTACACAGCTCAATAACAAAAATTATAACAAATATAGACAAAATTAACAGCTAACAATAAATCAAAATACTCAGTTCAATAATAAACTTATAACAAATATAATCAAAATCAACAGCTAACAATAAATCAAAGTACTCAGTTCAATAATAAACTTATAACAAATATAGTCAAAATCAACAGCCAACAATAAATCAAAGTACTCAGTTCAATAATAACATTATAACAAATATATTCAAAATTAACAGCCAACAATAAATCAAAGTACTTAGTTTTGGGCATATCATCCAATGCAATAAACAGTTCTCAACAATGTACTATATCAATAAATTAAAACAAAACTTAATCGTGGTGTCAAAAATAAGTCACGTCGTTAAATATTCAAAAATAACTCACTTGTAACCTTTGGGTAAACGTATATTGTAGATCAAATATAAAAAAAAAAGAATAACTTTAATCTTGAACACCTTAATAAGGAGTTCCTGCTAAAAACACCAAGCAAGTCTTTATAACACTGCAATTTATCGTCGATATGGATGATACGAATGCACTACTCCTGTGGCCGGTTTGGGTTATGGAACGGCACCTGCTAATTAACAATGGCTTCCCTCAAATAAATTCCACATGCGGTTATTTTAACTCGACACCAAAATCTTAAATATCAACAACGAAGGTAAGATAGAATGGTCAAGTTAAAAATTAAATGGTTTTTCTTCAAAATCCAATTAAGATGGCCCAAATACAGCCAGATATGAAAATAAAACCGTAGAGGCTCCGCACACTTGTTAATATCACATCGCCCCAAAAACTCTCACCACACCCGACTTCCAAAACTGTCACCCAACGACTGCCTACTTTCCAGGCCGGATATCAAGAAAAATGACACGGAACCGACGTCAACCAACAATATTCGCAAGTCCATGCTCCACACCAAGAATCGCGCTCGTCCGTGTTGATACAGACAGAAACAGAAATGCACACAGAATGCAAACAGAAATACAAACAGAAATGCAAACCAAACAATAATATAACCGACAACACACAACAATCGAGGCCAAAAACCAAAGCAAAATCTAATAACGAAAACTCCCCACTCAATCTCCAGCGATCAACAAAAATGCCGCAGCCATTAACAATCGAATCCTATCACAATAAGGTATGCAACACTATTTACAACGAATGATATATTTAAGTTACAACGAAATACGGCACGCAACACTATTTACGAGTACCTGAGGAATACAAAACTATCAGAGACACAATTATAATGGAACTGTAGAAGGGAGAAAATAGGCACGTTACAACCTGCCCTCCCGGTACGCGTACTGGGGGTCGGCCAGGGGGCGCATTGTTATAGTCGTGTCTTTTATGTGTTTGTCAACCGGTCTCTCCAAGGTCTTGAATATGAAGAAGGAGAGGCTTATCGGTCGAAAGTCTTTGGCCAGCACATGGCCGTTTTTTCCAGGCTTGGACAGGAACACTACTGTACTTTCAGTCCATGCTTCTGGGTTGTGTCTATGGGCGATACTAGCCCTTAAAAGATTGGTGAGGGGGCCAATTATGTCCCACATACCTTTTTGTAACAGTACCGGATATAATCCATCTGGTCCTGGTGCTTTATATGGGTCGAATGTTTTGAGTGCCCATTCTAACCCATTCGGTTTAATTATTTTTGGCCGCTAGATCCCAGTCCCTAGTACAATAATTGTCCCTGGGCCGTTTATGGTCTCTTTTGGCTGTGTTTTCTTCGCTGAAACCCGGGAAATGAGTTTTCATCAGTAGTTTTAGCGATTCATTTTTTGTTTCCGTATATCCGCCGTCTGGCTTTTTTAAACAGCCAAGGACTGCAGTGTTTTCCTTGCAGAGGATTTTGGCTACTATTGAGGCCTTGGAGGCAGATTCAATTTTACCGCAACAATCCCTCCAGCTTTTATTCTTAGCAAACCACTGCCTTGCTATATTGCCTCTGGAGCTTTTTAAAGCAGCTCCAGTTTTCATCTCTCACTGAGCATTTTGCTTTGTTGAAGGCTTTCCTGACCACCCTCCTGAGTTTCGCCAGGGTGTTATTTCACTATCGGTCCTCGGAGGTTTGGTTTCTAGCCCTCAGCATGCAGTTTTGTTCGAAGGACTCACTGATAGTCTCGGTCATTAATTGAGCCGCAACTTCAAGTTGGTCTTTCGTGTGTATTCTTTTGGGTATGTGTTAAAGCCTCATGCGAAGCTCCCCCTCATATCCTTTCCAGTTAGTTTTACGTGGGTTTCTTCCCCAGTTTATTTTCGGTGTGTAGTTTAGGGATATGCAGATTTGCCTGTGGTCAGATCCCGTGGGTTCACTAGAAACCCTCCAGTCTCTGACCTGGCCCGCCACACCCTTCGTACACACTGTGATATCTATTACTTCTTGTCTTCTACAGTCTAAGAAGGTGGGTTCATTACCTCTATTTAGAATAATGAGTTGTGGTCCAAGCACAAAATCGTGGAGGCTTTCCCCCCTCTGGTTCACGTCAGTGCTTCCCCACGCTATGTGGTGAGCATTGGCGTCGGCACCCAGAAGGAGTTCTAGTCCCTGCGCTTTGGCATATTTCGTCAGTCTTATGACTGATTCTGGAGGTGCTTCCGCGAGTTAAGAAACAGAATCCGCTAACCTATTATAAAAATATTGTTTAAGTTGCATTTTCTGTAAAATTATATAAATTCACGTAATTGTAATAAAGAGTCAGATTTATGTTTCATTTCGAGCATTAAATATCTCAATTTTGTAAAATTCGTTCTTTTTTTAAAAAACCTTTTTTGAAGTGTAAAAACAAAAGTGGCGCAGTCAGTACTGGATTTTCGGAATTTGTGCGTTTTACGACAAGTTTTTGTTTCAACAATTAACCGAAAATAAGAACCGTGTTTAAAAAAAAAAAACTGTAACTTCGAGTGAATATCGAATTTATGACTGTTCGAGCGAATATCGAGTGGTCCCAGTTCCAGTTAAACTTTCAGAACACCAGAAAAAGCACTTTAGGAAGAAAGACGAATTCTACAACCCTTGGGCAAGGAACAACATCGTCCAAACCCAAAAAAAGTAGGCTTAAGACAACCCCTGGGCAAGGAACAGCATCGTCCAAACCCAAAGAAAACTAGTAAGCAAATTTTTTTTCTTTTTTAATTATAAAAGTGGTTTATAATGTCGTCCAAAGTTACCGAAACTATTAAAAAGTTACATCAAAATTATTCCGATGATCTTGCTAATGTCTCTTTAAAATTAATTGCCAAACATATTAGAAAATGTGCGCTAGCTTTTAAAAAAATTAAATTTTCTGTTGGAGAAAAACGTAAAATTCATACGAAAATCGCTGAATTAAAACGGATGAGATGTTTAATTAAAGCGATGTCCAACAAGGTAGGTTTAGGGTTAAAACGAGGTAGTAGAGTTAAGTGGGAAGATGTGATTGCTATTTTCGACAGTAGAATTAGAACGGGAGTTATAATAAATTTACAACATAAAGAAATTAAAGATTTTTTAAAAGACGCGTTTCATTTATTTAAAAGTAGAGTTAATAATATTTTAAAAACAATGCCTATGCTAAAAATAAATACAACCTTTTGGGGGGATTTTATAAAGCAGCAGTCAAGTGACGAATTATTAGATCGAAAGTTTTTCATTACTCCAAATGCTGTTGTAGATGCAGGATCGGATTTAGCACAGTGGTTTAATGATAATGTAGTCGATGTTATCTTAAATAAATTATCAGAATTTTCTGAAAAAAATAGCGGTTGGGCACTTAGTAAAATCGTTTTATTAGAAGTAGCTATAAATAAATATGAGGTCGGTAACGGTTCATCTTTCATTAAATTACCAGACCAAATTTTAAAGAAACATGCTTGCGTAAACGTTCAAAATGCAGACCAAGCATGTTTCTTTTGGAGCATCGTAAGCGCTTTATATCCAGTCACAAAAGACCCACAACGATTAAGTAAGTATCCGCATTATGACACCGTTCTAAATATAAAGGGGTTGGAAATTCCAATTAAATTAAATCAAATTTCAAAGTTCGAGAAACTAAACGAAATTTCAGTTAACATCTATGCTTTAGAATTGATCGAAACAGAGAAGAGATCATTTTACATGGTTATACCTGCGTTTTTAACCAAAAATAAAATGAAACGTCACGTCAATTTGTTACTAATACAAGATCAGTATTTTCGGAAATTAAATGATTATGAAGCGCCACCCATCGACAATGAAAATGTTAAAATCAAATATCATTATGTTTGGATAAAACATTTGTCTAGATTAATTTCAAGTCAACTTAATAAATGTCATGATAAAAAATTCTTGTGCGACAGATGTTTAAATTATTTTTCAAGCTGTGATAAATTAAACGAACATGAAAAGGTTTGTCAAAATTTTAATGACTGTAAAATTTCATTTCCTAAATATGATTATGTAGAGTTTAGAAATTTCGTTTATAAACAAAAGTGTCCTTTTTTAATTTATGCAGACTTTGAATCGCAGTTGGTAGATTGTAATGATAAGGTTTCCGAAAAAACTGTCAAATATCAAAAACATCGGGCTTTTAATGCAGGTTACTATTTTAAATGTTCTTACGATGATAGTCTTTCCTATTTCAATAGCTATCAGGGGGATGATTGCATGCAATGGTTCGCCGACCAATTGTCAAATTTAGCCAGTTTTATTCAATCAAAAATCAAAAATATAATCCCAATGGTGGAAAAGCCTGATGTCATTAATGCCAAGGTATATCACATATGTGAAAAGCCTTTTGGTATTAAAGATATTATTGTTCGTGATCATGATCACTTTACGGCAGCTTTTCGAGGTTGGGCGCATCAAGTATACAATTTACAATTTCAAAAATTATTTATTGTGCCAATTGCATTTCACAATCTTTCGGGCTACGATAGTCATTTTATTATAAAAGACATTGCCAAGCGTGGACAAGTGAGTGTACTTCCCGTTAATATGGAAAAATATATATCATTCACTCAATACGACTCGGAGACTAACATCAAATTTAGATTTATAGATTCTTGTAGATTTATGGGGGCCAGTCTTGACGAATTGGTGAGCACTCTAAAAGTCGAAAACTTGCAAAATTTAAAAAAAGAATTCAGCTATTTAAATGAAGAAAATTTTAAATTAATAACAAAAAAAGGTGTTTTCCCCTATGATTATATAAACAACTTGGATAAATTAAATGACATTCAACTACCATCTAAAAAACAATTTTACAATAAACTAAATGACGAGCATATTAGCGAAAAGAAGTATGGTCATGCGCAAAATGTTTGGCAATCGTTCGGGATTAAAAACTTGAGGGGAATATAGCGACTTATACCTTCGCACAGATATCCTTCTTTTGGCAGACGTTATGGAAAATTTTAGAGAGACTGCTTTGAAAGTTTATGGTTTAGATCCGGCATGGTATTATACTATGCCTGGGTATACGTGGGACTGCATGTTAAAGTATACTAAATGTAAACTCAAACTTATAAAGGATGTGGATATGATATTGTTCATTGAAGCTGGTATTAGAGGAGGAATATCGGTTTGCAGTAATCGATATACGGAGGCAAACAATGAGTATATGGAAACATACGATTCCACCAAGCCGACAAGTTATCTATTTTACCTTGATGTTAATAATTTGTATGGGTGGGCTATGTCTCAACTTCTGCCATACGATGACTTTCAATGGGTGGAAACAAATATTGACATCTCTCAGATACCTGACGATGCAGAAGAAGGATACATCCTGCAGGTTGATTTAGAATATCCTAAAGAGTTGCACGATTTGCATAAGGACTTTCCCTTTTGTGCTGAACACCGCGTACCACCCGGATCAAAATTACCGAAATTAATGACTACACTACATAATAAAGAAAAATATGTTATACATTACCGAAATTTAAAACAGGCTTTGGCGCATGGTTTAATACTTAAAAAGATACATCGCGTTTTAAAATTTAAACAATCTGCATGGGTGAAGCCCTATATCGAGCTAAACACTCGTTTAAGGACTACAGCTACCAGTTCATTTGCAAAGAATCAGTTTAAACTCGCGAACAACGCGGTGTTTGGCAAAACAATGGAAAATAAACGCTTACATAGGGTAGTAAAGTTAGTAAGTTCATACGAGGGTCGTTACGGGGCAAAAAATTTAATTTCTAGCGCGAGATTTCACAATAGATCAATTTTTGATGAAAATCTAATGGCTATCGAACTAAAAAAGTCTGAATTACTTTTCGATAAACCCCTATATATTGGAATGTCCATCCTCGACATTTCAAAAACGTGTATGTATGATTTCCACTATAATTTTATGCTCCCCACCCTAGGGGTGAACAATTGTATCATAAACTACACGGACACCGATAGTTTCTTCTACAAAATAATGAATATCAATGTTTACAAAGACATAATCGGTAGGTATATCGAAAAATTTGATACCTCCGATTATAGTGGAAATAATATATACAATATCCCGTTACTTAACAAAAAAATACCGGGTCTTATGAAAGATGAAGCCAACGGCAAAATCATTACGCATTTTGTTGGGTTACGATCAAAAATGTACGCGTTTAAAATTCAGGGAGATAAAAACGTCACTAAAAAGTCTAAGGGGGTAAAATATAATGTTGTCAAAAATAAATTGACGTTTGAAGATTACGTAGATTGTCTTAAAACATTTAAACATAAAAATATTACACAGTGCACAATTCGATCCTATAAACATGACGTATTTAGCATAGAACAATCGAAAATTGCTTTAAGCCCTGAGGATGATAAAAGATATTTAATTTCGGGATCATTTAACACGCTGCCATGGGGTCATTACAGTATAGAATAATTAGAATTAGAACCGTTTGCGTAGAGATATAAAAAATAATAACTTTACATATTCCTCATTCCTGATATCATTATTTTTATAATTTCATTCTGTTCCACTTTTATAATTAAAAAAAAAAAATTATATGTAACCTATTTTTATGTAATCTACTGTGTAAACTAAAATTATGTAATCATATGTGTAAGTTAATAAAAATTTTTTTTTTTATTTTTGAGTTTTATTTGAGTGTAAAGAGAGATCGATATTAAAAAAACACATGCATAAATCAACAATTTTATTAAAAAAAAAAAATACAAATTATTCGTAAAATGAAATTAGCTTTGATAGTAGAGATTTTAATTGTTCCTTCAAACTTTGACTTGTGTCAATGTCACTTGATATTCCATATCAGCAATGACATCAGTTATTGAAAGACCAATTGTAATTTTTGCTCTGGAACATTTCCAACAGCTAGTCTCCATCCGATGCTAAAAGATGCTGGTGGTGATGGTGTTATCTCGACGTCACTTACATCTAGCATACTAGTACTATCTTGACTCGACATAGCTAGATACAAACTTGAATGAGACTAAAATCAACTTCATGCATATATTTATATCCCCCTCCTTCTTTACCAGACTTATCCGAACTGTGATTCTTGATGATGGAGATGAAAAGGCCCCCCTGACTGCAGAACTTTGTTCGTGTTTTCCATTCTATACTAAATCGACGTCTTCTATCCAACTGTTATGTTTTTTGTCGAGTCCTAACCACTTGACGTACATTTTCTTTCCCTTTCTTCTCAATACTTTTTCTATGAGGTAAATGTCGGGATTCTTGGTTTTCTGCAATTCCTCCTCATAGAAAGCACCGCTGATTGGCTGACCATGCATGTCTTCGAGTAAGTATGTTACAGGATTGGTTATTTTAACTTTAATGATTTTAAATAACTCTGTCGTCCAATTTGGCGTGTACCCTTTTTCGAAAATATGTTTGGACTTGGATATCCGCACGATATCATCAACTTTGAGCTTACGTGGACCAGCAATTTTTAAATGACTATATCTCTGACGTAAAATCTCTTTCTCGTTAGACTTGTTTACTTCAGTAGGTTTCAATCTAGTCCTACTGTGCTTGGTGTCATTATATTGTTTGGTAATTTTTGACAATACATCAATCCATCTGTATTTTCCATTCAGACTAAAATACTTGTAGAGTTTATTTTTGAGTGTTCTTATCACCCGTTCAGCAATGGCAGCCTTTTTCACAGTGAATGTATTATAGTGGTTTATATTATATTTTTTCATCAAGTTCTGAAATTTAATATTGAAAAATTCTGTTCCTTGATCTGATTGCAGATTTTTTGGTATACGATTAGCTTGGTGCAGTATATCCGCAAAAGATTTAGTGATCTCTTCACCCGTCTTAGTTTTGAGTGGGCGTGTCCATAGGTATTTAGAAAAACAGTCGATAACTACCAAAATCATTTTGAAACCTTTATTTTGATGTGCATAAGGTCTCATTTCGGCCAAGTCAATTTGCCATAAATCATCTAAGCCCTTGATGATAGTTCGTCGTCTAGGGTAAGTCTTGCGGGCTGATGCATGAAGCTCATCAACGAGTTGAATCTTGTCTGTTGAAGCCATACTATCAAAGGGTATTTTTACTATTAAGTCTATTTATTGATCCTTCGATATTTTTCAAGGCATTGATCATTTGATTTTGTAGTGCATCAATGCGGTTTGTAGAACTGTTTGCGTGACTACTGATTTTTTCATTAAGTTTCGTATTAAGCTTATCAATTTCAACTTTACTCACTTTTTCATCGAGTACCCCTCGCACTTTTTTAGTATATTTATCAATGGCCAACTTGAAATCAAATTTAATTTGTGAAATCACATCATCTACATACTTTTTCGTTGACATATGTTCACTGGCCGTTGGAGGGTTCCTCGAAATGAATTCTTCAAATTTATTTATTTTGTTGTCAATCACATTCAATGCATCAGTTAAATTCTTTATCATAATATCATGTGATACAAATTGTTTTCTCAAATGAGTCAATTCAATACTGTTATTGATAGCTTCATGTGGAGCATATCTGTGTCCGAACTTGTTCAGACTCATTGTTCAAATGACTCATCATTGTCAGTGTTATTAGTATATATAGCCAGCTTCCCGAAGTTCATTGATTATGGCAACTATTTCATTATCGAGTGAGGTGTTTCCAGCTGCCTTGGAAGCTATCAACAGCTTCAAACGATCAACGAGTTCATTTGGATCATCCCAATAAATATACTCCACCGGTTTTTCATTGTACGTTAATGTCAAACCATTAACAATCGTTGAACGTCTTCTACCTTTTCGCAACTCCATTATGAGCGGTTTTATGATTTCTGTGTATTTCCATCTCGTAGAACCTTTGAGTCTTCCATCTTTATTAATATAGCGATCACTCAATTTCAATAGCGCCCTGTAAGCTTGCACATCTTCTTCGTTAAAATCCGTAGGATCATCATAGAAGATGAGCTTATACAGTCCTGGGGTTCCTCGTATCTGTTTACCTTCAATCTTGATAAAGCCAGTCCTTTTATCAAAGTCAATTAATTGTGTTCCTAGATACCATTTTGATGTTTGGGGATCATAAGTTGGTCCATACATTGTATCTATTTTTTCACTATATGACCAATGATCTTTGATATATGGATGTGACATGACCGGATATTGATCTAGATATTCATCCATAAACTTATCTGAAATATTTTGTTCAGGTATATTTTCGTGAAAAACTTCATCATCATTATCTTGTCCACTTGTGCTCGCACTTATTCTGCCTACTTCTTCCATTGGGAGAAATTGTGTTTGTTCTTGTCCTACTCTTTCCTTTTCTTCTACCTCTTCTTTCTTTAGTTCAGGTGATTCTTCTTTTTTTATACTTCTCAATACATTATTGATCTTTGAGGATTTAACAATCTCTTGTAGTGGCTCCGAAAAGGGTTTGAACATTCTGATGAGCGATTCATCTTTTTCCGATCTACCTAGTTTCAATGCCAAGTACTTTTTCCTAATGGAACGGGTGAGCTCTGCAATTTTGCGTTTGCGTGCAGCTATTTAATCGTCTTTGTTTAAATCAGGATCAGAGGGGGAGGCAGCACGTTTAATCAGTTTGCTGTGCTTTTTGTATTTGTGTGTGCCAACACGACTTAACGACATCATGATGGGGAATGATCTGATGGTATATGGTACTTATATTTTTATATATTTATCAAACCCTTGACGATATCTACCATCATTTATATCGAAATCTTTGACAATCACAAAAGTACCATATGCAACATTCCAACATTTTGAACACAAGCGTTTAAAGTCTTCGAAACTCATGTCTGGTGATACGTGTTCATCAAATACGTGCTTCAAATTGATTTCATCTTGTTTGAATAGTACAATCAGGTTACAGTTGTCTCGTATGAGCTGTTTAGGTATTTTCGAGTAGGTCTGACAAAGGTAGGCAGCATCAATATCCTTGTGTCTACACATTGAAAAATATTCCCGGATTTTCTGTTGGGAATCACACGCTACATCATCGAATAGGAATATAGAGTTGGGTTTTGCATCTGATGGACTTATAATATCATCATTATCCTTGAATGGGAAGTAGCCAACCTCTTTAACTCCATTCAATACCTCTTGGAGTAGTTGATATTTCGGTTGATACAATGACTTGGAGTACACGTAAACATTTTCAAATTTTGCACCATTTGGATTGAAAATTACTGACAACATGACGTTCGTCTTACCACAACCACTTGGTACTCATACTATTGCTCGAAATGAATTGGGCAATAATTTACCATGTTTACCAAGGGTCGTTGATGATGTATGAAAATCTAAATTTTCAATAGGTAACGACTGTTCTTGTTGAATAACCTGACATGATTGACGTTTATGTTATTCTATAAATATAGGTGTTACAGTTCCACTTTTATCATTTTCGATGTCTTCGTACGAGGGAGAAGGTGTTTTAAATTCCCTGATAAACAAGTTACCTTTTGAGCTCCATCTACCCGGAGGCTATCAGTATTGTGGACGTAAGTCGTATTACTGGACGATGCAAACGATTACTAATATTTCATTTATTTTGCAGCTGGAACTAAACTACAAAAACGATTGGCTCGTGGAGATACTGGCATTAATCCTCTAGACGCTGCTTGCAAACAACACGACATTGCATACTCGCAGCACAAGTCTCTGGAAGATCGTCACAGAGCCGATTCAGTATTGGAAAACGCTGCTTGGCAACGAGTGAAATCAACAGACGCCAAGTTTGGCGAGAGAGCTGCAGCCTTATTAGTTACTTCCGGAATGAAAGCGAAACGTAAGCTTGGTATGGGATGCTCATTCCAAAGACATATCGTGGGTAAAATTGGAAAATCTCTGAAGAAGAATCCCCCGACCAATCTAAAGAAGACTGCTTCGATTGCTCTGAAAGCTGCTAGACTCGCCATCAAGCAAGCTGGTGGAAAAAATAAAATCAGAATACCACGCATCATACCTTTCAATGCAAAATCTGGAGGTATTCTACCACTGTTGCCAATTTTTGCAGCCCTTGGTGCTCTCGGTAGCATTGCTGGGGGAAGTGGTGCGATAGCGAAGACAATTATCGATGCGAGGAATGCGAAAAAGAAATTGGAAGAAGATCATCGACACAATAAAGCCATGGAAGCTACTGGTAAAGGACTGTATTTGCGTAAAAACGCCAAAGGAGGTTTTGGTTTATATTTAAAAAAACAAAAAAACTCCCAATGAAGCTACCCAATAGACCGTTGTATGATACCGAGTTGTTAGAGTATGTAAAGTTCTTGAAGATACCACATTTTCGAGGCGTTTTCATGCGAGACAATTTGCCAAGCAGTGGTCCTCGTAAACGTGAAACTTCAATTCTAAATTTAGATGTGTCGAAGAATCAAGGCACTCATTGGGTAGCTTATAGAAAGATAAATGATGTCGTTGAGTATTTTGATTCATTTGGATGTCTGAAGCCACCGAAAGAACTTGTCCGATATCTGGGTAAAATCAAACTATACTACAACAACGATCAGTTTCAAAACTATAATCAGATCAACTGTGGACATCTCTGCTTGAAGTTTTTGTATAATAATGGAAGCCGTTTTAGCATTCCTACATAGTGAGAAGAGGTTGCAAGACTTTTCCGAAGATGAATTGAAGGAATTTCCAATCAAATATTTAATACAACATGCTAGACCATGGGAATTGTTGAATGTTTGGCATAAATTACCAAACGATTATCAGTGTTATTTCGATTTGAGAATTCGTTTACCATGTTTCATTCATTATAATAGGCCAGATGCCCAAACACATGTGGATGGACCTGTCAGTTCACAGTACGATTGTCACGGTTGTAATTATTTTTTGAAATGTAGAGGGGCCGTAATCTATTAATAAATAATATGATGTCGATGATGGTTTTATTATAAATATTTCCGTACCACTCGTAATGTCATCAGTCATGTCTCAGCTGCTCACGCTGACTAGTACTACCAACGAGTTCTCTTTCACCCCTTCCACACCGATCATACTACATCCCAGGAAGAGTTATTACATAGCTGTACTAGGATTTCACACTTACCATTCTATACCAAACATCGACGGTGAAAAATTTTACTACTACGAAAATAATAATCGTTCAGTATTGAAGGAAATCAAGCTGCCAACAGGTTGTTATGAGATTGAAAACATTGAGAGTCATATTCAGATGCATTTGAATAATACAGATTTCTCATTGAAACCAAACAACAACACCTTAGAGTGTGAAATCTATAGTCGATTGCACGCCATCAGTTTCGAAAACGATAATAGTTTTGGAGAATTATTAGGGTTTTCTAAAAATATCTTGGAGCCTGGTATAGTGCACTCTTCAGATCGACCAGTAAATATTCTTAAAGTATCTAGCTTACATTTCGATTGCAACATTACCGAAGGAGCCTTCTACGGGGACAGACCGGCCCATACTATATTGAGCTTTCCCATTACAGTCGATCCTGGATTCGCAATCAACGAACGTCCCAATACCCCCATCTATTTGCCTGTGAGAAGTAACTTAGCAGAGATCACCAACATCAGTGTTAGAGTGTTGGATCAAGATCTCAGACCTGTGAATTTCCGAGGAGAGAAAAGTACTTTGCATTTGGACTTGAAAGAACGTTAAATGGGTTTGGTAATTCAGCATAAAAGGGGACCACCCACTTCAAACCTATCAGTATCATCGAGGTCTTCCAAGGGACGTGACCAGCTCTCTCCAGAAAATATTATTTTTCTCCAATCTGTTGGATTGAAAGTAAAAGATGTTAAAACGCAAGTACGTTCATTCTGAGCAATCACCGACAACATCTGCAGCATCGTTCAATCAAATGAGGATGAACCCAATTTTCGATATTTACCGTCGACCTCAATATGATGAAACTATCCGGAAGGAAGAGTATCGATCCTACATCCCGTACGTGAAATCATTCGATAATAATGATATGGTGGAGATTAATGTGAATCAAGCAGATGCATTTTTCGCGATGCATGAATCTTTGTTGGAAATCAAAGGAAAATTAGATATTGAAGAAGATGGTAACGTGTCATTGGCTCCCAATTGTGGAGCGTTTCTTTTCGATTCGTGCACTTATGTGCAAAGTGCCAGAGAGATAGAAGTGATCAGAGATCCTGGAATTGTTAGTACTGTACGAGGATTCCTTTGCTGTAAACCTGAGGACTCCAAACATTTGGCGACAGCTGGATGGACGTACCCCGAAAAACCGTTCCTGAATGCTGTGGATAAGTCGTTCAGTTTGTTGATACCCCTCAAGCACATTTTTAACGTATTCAATGACTACAGTTCGATTGTCTACGGAAGACAAACAATTCGTCTAGTTCGAGCACGTGACGATAAAGATAGCGTAATTGTCAAGGAACTTAACAATACTGGTGTAACGACTACTACTAAAGTCAAAGTTTTGATAGATAGTATGGTACTGAAGGTCAAGCATATATTTCCCAACGATGAAATCAAACTACAATTGATGCAACCCATCAAGAATGATACACCAATAATGATTCCATTCAGAAAATGGAGTCTCAGCGAATTACCTGCGCTCACAAAAAGTGCAAAGAATGAAATTTGGGCAGTTAAAACCAGCGTCGCAGTGGAACGTCCACGTTACGTTATCGTTTGTTTCCAGAAGAGTATACGCAATAAACTCGACAGTGATGTCACTACCTTTGATAACATCAACATATCTAGCATCAGACTATCATTGAATGGAGAATATTGGCCAAACGAAAGAATGCAGTTGGATTTCGATAGAAACGATTATGTCACTGCCTACTACAACTATACCAGTTTCTACTCGAGCTATACACATTCCACACAAGTTCATCCAATTTTGGACTACTCAGCATTCAAAGATCATGCATTATTCGTGATAGATTGCTCGAAGCAGGAAGATAGCATGAAATCATCGACAGTGGATATAAAGCTGGAGATTGAGTCTGCTAAAGGATTTCCTGCTGATACTAAGGCCTATTGCATCATCGTGCATGATTGTCTGCTAGAGTACTTCCTTCTGACGGAGGTTGTGAAAAGCATAATATAAGTGGTCGAATACCGTTCGTGCTCGCCATTTCAACGCTGGTCATCATGAGAACCGCATTCGTTGACATTCAAGGTTTCACGCTCGATGGCGTCTTCCATCCAAAAGAATTGACAATTCAGATTGGTCGTCAAAGATCCAACTTTTTGTTCAAGCCTCCAACACCTTATGCTGATGTAAGCGGAAAAGATAAAAAAACTACACAATACTTGGAAAAATTTGTTCATGGAATATCATATCAATCTGGAGATATTGACTATAGTGAAATGAATGCCATTTTGGAGAAATATCTACTACATTCAGTTGAGTGCATTTATGTAAGAGGAAATCAGAAAGCTGACTTTTTAAAAACAAAGTGCGCTGAGCTTGCAGTGTATCCAACCATTTACGATGTGACGCTATATGATGACTCATCATTGAATACGAAAAACTTCCAGCCCACCATTACGTATTGTCCTAACCACGCCAATGGAAAATTCATGTGCACCCAACGAAATGTTGATCAATTACATCAATGGTTTACATATGTTGTATTACCCAAGTAGAAAAATATTGTAAATTTTTGTTTCTTCAATAAATATATTATTATTCTTATTATTTAGTTTTATTAAAACACCTCGTATATCTGTTGAATTGTTTATTTTCTCATGTACTACAAGATGATCTATACTTTTTCATAGTTTTTATGAAAAAATTAATTATTGAAATGATTAAAGTTGCTAATATCAAATATAGTATTGAAAACATTTTATCATTTTTTATGTTGACATCTGTTGTCTCCTTGAAAGGTGTAGCTTGCCATTCTCTTTCCTCTTGAGTTCCATCATTAAATAGGAATTTTATTTTGTAGAATGAGTTATTTTCTTTTGGTATCTCCTTGTAAAACACCGGTAGTCGTCTATCATTTACTACTTCATGTTTCATTATTGCCCATGACGATTGACTGCAGTTTTTTCTTGCATCATCGAAGCATATCTTTAGAATTTTGATATCAGTGGGTACGTTTGTATAGAATACATCATTCAAAACGGCTGTCAGAATGATTAATGATAGTCGTGACATTTTTAGAGTTGTTATCTATTTTTGACACAGGTACTTCTGGTGAAGGTCTTCTACTCTGGCAACTGAAAACTTTATCTCACAAACTCAGATTCTCCAAATGCTTCAATACTCTAGTTTTTTCTTTGTAGAAAGTTATATCTCTGCTCAACTGACGGACATGCTCACCGAATTCTTCTAGTTTCCTTCTGTACTCGTCTGAAGTCATTGTGATACTGATGATTAAATCACCAAAGTTCACGTTCTTATAGCTTTGTTAATACGTCATTTGTCATTATCATTCTTCAAACTTCATAATATGACATAGAATAAAAATTTTTAATGCACCCTGTATATTTTACTTGTATACATTGTTCGAAAACTCAGATATCTACCAATGATATTCCTTCACGGCCTCAGAAACTATGATTGACAGCGTTGAAAATGTTCATGCGCCCCCGTATGTATACCTATCTATATTATATCGCAGCGGCCAGCAAGCGCGACCTGAACTAATAACGCATGTCACGTTAAATCAACATATTTTTATTATCTGGTAGTTCAAGGTTATTTTTAACATAATGATGTCACAAATATATATTTTTATATCCAATCTTGCACGATAAAATTAATATGCGTAGTAGCTACATGGTATAGCTATCCGTTTAGTAAGTCAAAGGATTCAGGTTCGAACCTTCGAGAAACCAAGTTTTTTTCAACGCATACGTCACACCACTTTTCAACGTGCTTACGGAACCCTCTTAATCGAGTCGATGGGGACAATACCGTATGTAAACAATGATTTTATATGTCAACAATGCAACATGCCGTATGTCAACAATGCCGTATGTAAACAATGGCAACAATGTCACATGTCAACAATGTCATGTCAACAATGTCATATGTCAACAATGTCATATGTTAACAATGTCATGTGTCAACAATGTCATCTCCCCACTCCTTCTCCCGCCACTTCCCCCACTCCTTCTCCTGCCACTTCCCCCACTTCACCCCCTTTCCTCCCCACTCCACCACTGCCCCAACTCCACCACTCCTACACCCACCACTTCCCCCACTCCACCACTGCCCCCACTCCTACCCCCACCACTTCCCCCACTCCTCCCCCCACTCCTTTGCGCTTGAATTCCTGTTGTTTAACTAATATCCACCTTATGTTCCTCTAATGCTAACAGAAACCGCTACAAAACCTTTTCAAGTTGTCCATATGGATGTATTTACATTCGATGGCAAGAACTATTTAACCTTGACAGACGCTTTTACTAAATTAGCTCAAACTTTTTATATACCAGGAAAAACTGCAATTTGGGTAAGTAAAGCGCTTATAATAGTAATTTTCCTAACAAGTGCGGAAAGTGATGCTTTCCCGCACGCGACTGCCGTTAACCCGAACGACGCGGAGCGGAGTTCGGGTAAGCAGTCGAGTGCGGGAAAGACACTTTCCGCATGAGTTAGGAACAATACTTTTTCTACAAGCGTAGGAAACAAATTCATTTTTTCAATTATTTATTCATGCAAATGGAAACAACTAACAAGAGTAACATTTTCTATCCACTAATTATTCGTAATATTTATTGTAAATGTACAATTTGATGCATTATGTAAATTTATAGCGGAAGCCAGCATATTTTTTGAAGATGGCTGATTTCCTGAAGAAGAAGGTAACTCGGGCAATACATTATCGAAAGAAATCGAATGTGCAGGCACAGGCATCAAATCGTCGCCGATCGATATAGACGTGGATGGTTCTAAAATGCACCCGGAAGACGATGTAGTGTTCAAATTGAGAATTTTGTTGGACATTTCTTTTTTTCGATTGGTGGAGTCTTCTAAATACCCCTCTGCAACTGAAGTCGATTTCCATCCTCCTAGGCGTTTGATATTAGTTATACCCACACCACAGTCAGCAAGTAAAGTGGCTGAGGAACGCCTGAAGCTGTGACCAGTGTAAAGCTCTGGATTTTGAAGGCGCAGATATACTGCTATTTCGGAGGGTATCTTTCCTATGGTATTGATTCCTACACATTGCACAGTACATTTTGTAATACAAGAATAAACGACGGTGAGGAGTCTCTTTTGGACGTAAATGTAGATACTTTCTGTATACGTTCAAAAAATAACCATCATTTGCTTCTTCAGATATCACGAAGGATCTAGAGGAATGATTTTTGGAATCCTTGATATTAACAATTATCAGGTTTTCTTTGTCGTCTATGTCGTCAATGTTGAGTTTTGTCAGCTCTTCTCGTCTGCAAGCACCAGCTAATCCAATAATTGCTACTAACTTAATCATGAGGTATATGTCATCGGGTGCTTCAGTCATAAATTTTGAAACGTCTTCTTGAGTGAAGATTTTGGCCTTTTTCGGTCGAAAACCGACATTCTGTCTTTTAATGAATGCAGTTGTTTTGTAAAATTTGCTATAGTCCGTACACAATTTGTTGATAGCTCACTGCAAGTTTGACCCTCATTAGAGAACTGAAATACAGAGAGGACAGGTAGTATGATATAATAACAAAAACCAACCTAAAACTGGCAGTTTAAGATGTTTTCGACTAACCCACCTTGTATCTGAAGAAATACAATACAGCTATAGAACTTTTAATCCGATTATGTAGGTATTTTGAGTGGAAGTGACTGACCAGTGTCGTAGAGTATATGATTAAATCATTACGTTACTTTAAATAAATAAATATATTAATATTCTTAAACTGTAGGTACTGTAAATTGTATTTTTATTTTAATAAAATTTCTTTATTTTATTTAAAAATAAAAAGTTACTTGCAATTTGTAAAAGATACATTTATTTAATTAATACCTATTTTTAAATGATATAAACTACGATTACTTACAAAACTATTCAAATTCAAAATAAACAGGATCATCTTCGGAATCCGAGTCGTCTTGCAGGTTAATAATTAGCGGTTGTGTCTCTACAGTCGCATCAATTATATTGTCAAGATCCCACATTTTTTGTTCTTCTTCTATTACATGTCTTACTGCATCTCGCCAATTTTGTTCTGTAATATGTTGTAAAGACTCATATAACAATTCACGTACAGCTTGTATTTTATATGACGTATTTTTTCTAGCCACATAGCTTTTCATTTGTGCCCAAATGAGTTCAATTGGATTTAATTCGCAGTGGTAGGGTGGAAGTCTAAGGACTGTGATGTTTCGTCTTTCCGCCATTTTGTCAACTACGTATTTCTTGAACTTAGATTTGTGTTGCCGGGCAATTTTTAAAAGTTCTACTTTAACCATTCCATCTTTGTAAGGCAGGGACTTATTCCGCAGCCATTCAATGATATCCTGTTTCTTCCACGCAGTCGTTGGAAGTCTTTCTACTAGTCGTGAATGATAAGGTGCATTATCTAATACTATAATTGAGTTTGGTGGTATATGTTCAATCATCTGCTCAAAATACTCTTCGAAAACATCAGCTGTCATCTCCTCGTGATAGTCTTTTGTGCTTTTGGATTGAAATTCCAACAAACCATGCTTAGCAAATCCTTTTTCACTGCCAATGTGGGAAACTATTAATCTACTGCCTTTACCAGAGGGTGGGGAAATACCAGTAGACCAACCTTCCATAAAGGCTTGCCTGGAGCTTGATATATTTTTATCTGACCAAATTTTTGTGAGAGTATGACCTGCGTTTACCCACGTTTCGTCCTGATAGTAAATTGGCTTTCCTTCAGCCCGAAATTTTCGTATAGATCTTAGATACTTTCTTCTCCAACATATTATCTCTTCCCGGTCAATCAAAAGTGATTTTCGGTCTGATTTCTCCCACCGGAAATTTAATTCTTTTAAAACTTGCCACAATTTGGTTCGTCCGACATGAGGCAAATCCGGGTCGTCTCTAACTTCTTGTAAAATTTTGTTTAAGTTGGGTATTTCTTTTTTGTAAAAAAATTCGTGAATTTTCCTTCGAATACCATTTTTGGCAAATTCATCAATTTCAATAGGTTTTCTCCCCCTCTTTAAGTATTCGTTTGTATTTGGGTTAGCTATACCTTGTTTTTTTCTTTCTGATAGGAACCTATATATTGTTGACTCCCCTACGCCCGTCATGTGGGCACAACTCTTGATTATGTTCTGAACAGTGTTTGTGGGATTCTGAGAAAGCAGAGCATCGTGAACGTTCAAAACAATAGTCTTCTCTCTTGGTGAATAGACAGACTTACTGACTGTACGCAACAGCACCGGTGTAAAACTTGATGATGTTTATGATGATGACGAAGCCATCGCAAGCAATCAAACAAAACAAGCAGGAACGAAAGGTACGTATATGTTTGTAGGAATATGAAAAAAAGTTACTCACGCACTGCACAAAATTCGCAAAATAAATATTAGAGACGTTAATTACTGCCGTAGACGCCGAAACACCAACGAGCCGTAAATTAAATGCGATCAAAAACGTACTAAACCTAATGAGGGTCAAACTTGCAGTGAGCTATCAACAAATTGTGTACGGACATGAATAAACACCTCAGGAACCTCCGCCTATGATTTTACGACTATTACGGCCGTTTTATAACTTGGACGCACATTTTGTGCTATCGACAAATTATGAACGGACTATAATATCCAAATTTTGCTTTACTTGGAATACACTCTTCAACATTGAATATCTTGCCCATAAAGTGTTCGGCTTCCATGTTTTAGACATTTCTAGAAAATAAGCCAAGAATACTTCTTCTTTATTTGGTGTTTTCACTTTTTTATTGTTGCACCATTCAATAAAACTCGTGTATTGCTTCTCATACCTTTGTTTAGATTTCGTTGGCAATAACTCTAAGTTCGCATCTGTAGCTGCTTGCACGATTTCTTGTGGAAGTTCTTCATCAGATGAATAATCCATTGTGGCAATTTCACTGAATCAAAAAATTTTTATATAAGTAACGCTTTGTCTGTCACTCTGACAATTACAAACAAATTTGTGTATTGATCGGCATGACAACATCAATTGTTACCTACTCGTTATCAGATCAATCAAAGCCTATATATAGGGTGATTTTCATAACAATACATTTTTATTTATCAATATTTGTTCATTTTTTCAATAAATAGTGCAAAATGATGGATGATTTTGAACAAACTCACTTAGTATTGCAACAAAAAAGCTTGAACTTTCATATTTTGTCACCCACCACTTATATTTTACGAGGATATCATATAAATGTTTTTCCCGCACTAGTGTGGGAAAACTTTTCCCGCACAACTGTGGGAAAATGACACTTTCCAAACTGAATTGCGTGCGGGTAGAGGGTGAATCACGCACGCTTGTAGAAAAAATATTTTACCTCATTTGGAATCCCGCAATTAATCGTAGTCGATAGAGGTACAGAATTTAGAAATGAAACTGTAAAAGAATTATTAGCATTACACAAAATTAAAGTTCACTTTACTACTCCTAATCATCACGAATCAAATTCCATTGCAGAAGGACTACATTCTACCCCTATTGAACACTTAAGACTTTTACGCGAAATTTACCCAGAAGAACTTACATTCGGACACACCGATACAAGAAACCCTAATAAAATCTTCTCCAAATATAATTTTTACACTGACTACGTTAACAGTCATAAAGAAAAACTTAAATATGTATACAAAGACGTACAAGACAAATTAATAAAAAAAAGGCACATGTAGTTATGAACAAAAATGACCAAGGCGTAATTAACCCCGAATTTAAAATTGGACAAACTGTCTACAAACAAAACTCCAAAAAACGTAACAAAAAAGACAAAAGATTTCTAGGACCTTACGAAATTACTAAAATCTTAGACAAAAATCGTGTGGAAATTTCCAAAAAGGTACTAAAAAGTTCCAAAACCACTTTTAACAAAGAAATTATTCACATAAAAGAACTGAAAAAACCCCCTATTACAGGTTCCTCTTCTGGACAACAAATGCAAGACCAGATGGACCAACATTCCATAATTTAAACAAAAATCCCTGACTTCTTCCCTTCCATTTAGGTATTACACAAATTCAAACTGACTATTGGACCTTTATACAGACTTATGATTTAACAAATATAATTGAAAACTTTTTGTCGTTAAAAACTCAATTAAATAAATTAAATACTTCCCTTATGCAATCTAATAAAAATTTTAGGTTTGCAAACGAATTTTATAATTCTTATCACATGGTTCAGATAATTGAAAACAAAATTAATTTTCAATTAAATCAATTAAACTCTGTTTGGAACACAAAGCAAAAAAGATCACTCTTTGATGGACTAGGCTCAGCAATAAAAATTCTTACGGGCAACCTAGATCAAAACGATGCAGAACGATATGACAAAGCTATTTTCTCTCTTTCAAACAACCAAAACAAAATAAAAACATTAATCAATACTCAAATTACCTTGCTTATCTCAACTATACAAACTTTTAAAAATAATTCCAATATCTTATTTAATCAATTAATACTTAATTCAAGAATTGAGGAAATACAAAAAGAAATAAAAAATATACAGTTTGAAAAAGTAGAAACCTTTCACTATTTTGCTTTAAAAAGACTAGTTTCACAATTTTCTATAAGTTTTCAGATAATTTACGATATCTTAGAAAAATTGGAAGTAGCCATTAGTTTTTCAAAAATAAATACATTTCATAATTCAATCACAAACCCAAGCGAATTGGTAGCCGAAATAGAAATCCAAATGTTTCCTGCGAAGTTCAACTTCTTAAATATTCAAAATTCACTCAAAACTGCCAACAAATAAAAGCCCACGTCAACGAAGTTAAAATTCAGAAAATTGAAAGAAACCAATGGATTGTAATTACCCCTCACAGTTTAGTTAGCATTCAAAAATGTGGAAAAAGCCTAGACAATATACCTTTGTAAGGTAGTTATTTAATCAAACTCAATAATTATTGTGAAGCGCAAATAAACGATGTGTTATTAAAAACTTATGAAACCAAAATTTCGAACTTTAGAAATATTGAACTGCCTACTTTAAATTTTAGTGATAACCTTAAAACAATAGTTAACAAATCAATTTCAAAAACTGTACAAATAGACTCTATCAAACTTGATGAACTAACCAAAATACAAAGTGTTTTACAGCAGGATAAATCTGAAGCAGAAGAAATAAACTCACCCATGATACATTTTTAAAAAACCAGTTTTTACACCATTTTATTGTACTTTATAGTAATTTTAGCCATTGTGTACACTGCCTTCAAGTATTACACCAGAAGACAACGAATAAAACCAAAAGAAATTCAAAAGGATAATCCTGATTCACAACGGGACCTCAAGAGCTACCCTCTTATCTCAAACTCTGGACTAACCCCATAGTTTTCGTCTAGCCCCGGAGGAGTTAAGAAACAGAATCCGCTAACCTATTATAAAAATATTGTTTAAGTTGCATTTTCTGTAAAATTATATAAATTCACGTAATTGTAATAAAGAGTCAGATTTATGTTTCATTTCGAGCATTAAATATCTCAATTTTGTAAAATTCGTTCTTTTTTTAAAAAACCATTTTTAAAGTGTAAAAACAAAAGTGGCGCAGTCAGTACTGGATTTTAGGAATTTGTGCGTTTTACGACAAGTTTTTGTTTCAACAATTAACCGAAAATAAGAACCGTGTTTAAAAAAAAAAAACTGTAACTTCGAGTGAATATCGAATTTATGACTGTTCGAGCGAATATCGAGTGGTCCCAGTTCCAGTTAAACTTTCAGAACACCAGAAAAAGCACTTTAGGAAGAAAGACGAATTCTACAACCCTTGGGCAAGGAACAACATCGTCCAAACCCAAAAAAAGTAGGCTTAAGACAACCCCTGTGCAAGGAACAGCATCGTCCAAACCCAAAGAAAACTGGGCTTAAGACAAACCCCTGGGCAAGAAACACACATCGTCCAAACCTACAGGAACTAAGTTAAGACATGAAGATAATAATTTTAGCGTAAGAAATTATTCATTTATTTTTTCCTCTCCTTTTTTTTAATTCCACAAATTTCAGCTGCACATGCGCGGATTTGCATCATTTGATGTCACGAGGCCTGCAGAACTGTTCTTCTGCCATAAGAGCTCGTGTATTTTTATACTTTTTGACAGCGGTTTTTCTTAAAAAAAATAAAAATTAAATTAAATTAAACATTTTTCGTCGCTTTCTTTAGTGTTTGTGTTTGGTGAAACATTTGTACCTATATCTTAAATTCTTTCAAAACTATGTAGTTTTCAAAAAATTTACAAGCTATTTATAAAAAATATGCACCAATTTACACCTTTACGTAGATTTCTTCAATACCTATATGCTCATTCATATTAATTTCACACTTAACTAAATTATCAGCATTCTTTTATTACCACATACAGGGTGTTAGTAAATAAGCAATAAACTTCAGAAGGTGATTCTGCATAAAAAAATAATGACAGTTTGCTATATATTTTTTTCCAAAAAACTGACGATTTATTTATTGCTCTAAAACCGGTCTCTGAACTGGAGATACTACACACCAAAATATGGCGATTGAGCTCAACATGTCTTATACAAATGTTGCAGGTTTACGAGATACAGGGTATTTAAAGTTGGAATTTTAATTTGAAATTTCTTAATAATTTTGTGATTTTAAGCAGCATCGTCTTAAAAATTGGCAACTTTACGTTTTTTGGCACGAAAATTACGAATTTTAAGCTAAATTTAGCACTATTTATACTGGGCGTTAGTTACACATTGTTACTTAGACTCCTAAGCCACCGTATTACATTGACTTTTTTTCAAGGAGGCTTGTGTCAGAACTTATCAGTTTTTTGTTTAAAGAAATATTTGAAAAGAGTGTATTATTTGTAGTAAAATAAGAAAATGCCACGACAATGAATTTTCCAACAGTGAAATGCGTGATATGATTTGTGTTTTTGCTCAGTCAAATTATAGTGGACTTAGTGCAGCCAGAAGGTATTTAGAATCTTACCCAAATCGAAGACAACCCAATCATAAACTGCTCAGACGTAGTTATACCCGCCTATGCGAAACAGGGTGTTTCCGTCCTAAAAGCTTAAATGGTGCTCCAAAAAATATCAACGTCGATGATGAAGAAGAGGTTTTAGTTCGTATTTCGGAAAATCCAGATCTCAGTACTCGTCGGTTAATTGCGGCAACAGAAATAAGCCAATCGTCTATCTGGAGAATTTTAAAGAAAAAGAATCTCCGTCCATATCGCTATACTCCTGTCCAAAATTTGCTACCTGAAGTTTTACCAGTTTCTACAGTTTGCTCAATTTATGCTATATAAACAAAACAAAAACCAGGATTTTCTTGGTTACATCTTTTTCACCGATGAGGCGACGTTTACTAGACGAGGTGTTTTTAAATCCACATGCTCTAAAGGAGCATGAATTCGAGGTAAATATTTGGTGTGGTGTGGTGTAATATCTGATTTTGTTATTAGGTCCTTTTGAACTTCCTCCCAATCTGAACGGGCCCCTCTATTTAAACTTCATTAAACAACAGTTAAACACACTACCAGAAGATGGTTTATGCAAGACGGGACGCTACCACATTTTTCTCTGCCAGTTCGGCAATACCTGAATGAACATTTTCCTCACCGGTGGATTGGGCGTGGCAGTGAATTTGTTTGGCCACCTAGAAGTCCAGATTTAAACCCTCTAGACTTCTCAATATGGTCACAAATGAAGGACATGGTTTACAAAGATACAATTAATTTTATCGAAGAATTACGACAGAAAATTCCAGAAGCTGCTAATATTATTAAAAATAATCGACAAATGTTATTTAATATTTAAAGATCTTTAAGGAGACGCCTTACAAAGTGTATTGAAGTGGAAGGCGGGCATTTTAAGCATTTACTTTGAATTTTTGTTTTATTACTGTTACTGATTGTTATTTGTTGTCTTTACTGTTGTTACCCCGCATAGTAGTAATTTAAAGGAATAAATTCATATCACAATAAACAAAATTTATTGAATGTTTAAAATGGAAATACCTCAAAAACTGATAGAGTTACATAAAATAAACAGGTGTACCTTTTTTATTCAAAATTGAACTGCCTTTTATATTTTCTAGTAACTTTAGCCATAACTTATTAGGCAAAAAAGATATGTTGTAATTTACCTAAGTAACAGGGTGTAACTAACCCCTTGTATGAAAAGTGCTAAATTCAGCATAAAATTTGTAATGTACATGCCAAAAAACATAAAGTAGCCAATTTTCAAGACGATGCTGCTTAAAATCACAAAACTATTAAGGAATTTTAAATTAAAATTCCAACTTTAAATACCCTGTATCTCGTAAACCTGAAGCATATGTATAAGACATGTTAAGCTTAATCGCCATATTTTGGTGTGTAATATATTCAGTTTAGATATTGCAAATTCTTAATGAATCACCCTGTATATGAGTATGAAATTTAGTGGGTTTTAAGAGGTATAGGTAGTAATTGCACATTTTTTGACATGCAATTAAGAATTTCATGTTCATTATTGGCGCGCATACGGGTAATGATCCCAATTTATTTAAATAAAAAATGGTACGCCATTAAGATATTTTAAATAAAAAATCATGCAAGATCCTCGGTAACTTTGTGACAAAAAATCTCTCCTGCCTGTTTTTCGTATAGGGTGCCGTTTTGATGCAAAAAAATAACATCTTAACGCGTATTTTTAATTTATGTAATACATTATCAAGAACTATCTAATACAATTACATTAAACCACAATTTGTATCTCTAAAAACGAAGCATTTGCGGATATACGTTTATATAGCAAACTGTTATTATTTTTTCATGTAGAATTACCCCCTAAAGTTTGTCGCACTTTTTTACTAACACCCTGTATATATAGTTAACTCTGACTTTTTTTTCGATTAAATTTGAAATTTTTTACTTTCAAATAAATCCAGAAAAACAATTGATACTTCTCTTTTAAAAGCACTTCCTCATAGGTATATTATCATCTCAATTTTCAACTCATTAAATGGGCCCCACTTTTGCAACCAAATTTTCCACAAATAATTTCAGTAAATCGAAGTGCCCTATTACGTTTAAAACGCACTTAGCTTCAATTCAATTTATGGTTTCTCCACAGCAAACAAGGGCATCTAGAGTTCTAAAACTCAACGGAGCAAAAAAAAATTGACACCCCAACCAGAAAGGCCCAAAAATCAACAGATGTGCCTTATAAATACCGAGATAAAAGGTTTTAAAAACCATAGTGTAGGCCCGGTGACGTCACTCATAGCTGGTGACAAGCAAATGGGAAGGCAGATAAAATCAATATCATTGAACTCGGCTATCCTTTGTAGTGTATAATCCTGTTAACCCGATCATCGCCAGTGCCGGATTTAAGGAAGGGCATCCAGGGCTACAGCACCGGGGCCTCCACCAAATAGGGCTCCCCACAATAGAGACTTCAAATTCCGACTAGTAAATACTAGTAAACAACTTTCACAATAAATTATTTATTGAAAAACTAGACTGAAAAAAATTGTTCATTTCATTTAAAAAATAATTTGGGACCAGGGAGCCTCCACTTTTATGTTGCCCCGAGGCCTCCAGACCTCTAAATCCGGTCCTGATCGACACTCGCATAAAAATAGTCGGTAGCAATCAATAATCATGGTGGTTAACTACAGTTAGAATTCTGCACTTTGATTTCATTTATACTGTTACAAAACGGACCTGTTTATTTATCGGCATCCGAGCACCGACCGCAGCAGGGGTGCATATTAATAGACCGCTTTGTCGGCTGCCGCCGGGGTCTGGCAAGTTCTAGGAAACCGCGTCGCGAAGGGTCCCGGACCCTCGAAAAACAGGTAGAATGGTTTGGAATTGTAATTTAAAAATATAAAAAGGACAGTGGTCGTAACAAGGGACAGTTTTTGAGTTTTTAAAGTGTTTGTGATCTATGAAATGTAAATAGTTATAGAAACTTGTAAAAGCTGTATATCTAAGTGAATATCGAAGTGATTTATAAAAGTAGAATTTATTGAATTGGAATAAACTTTGTTTTGTTACTGTATCGAGAGTTTTAAATCGCCTAACCCAAGAAAAAACTAAAATTCGTAACAATACAGTTCATTTTCATGTATTTAAGTAAAATAAATACTAAATAAAGCAAGATTAGTGTATCAGTCTATTAATGAAAGAACACCGATCAACATAACTATATCAGTTGGTTTATACAGCAAATAAGGTAAAGTAAGAAATAAAATAAAAAAGTTAAACATACGTAAATCAATGGAAACGTTTATACACCTACTGAAATAAAATAAGAAGTAAGAAATAAGGTAAGAGTTGACTAACTGTGGGTTTATACAGCAAATAAGGTAAAATAAAAAATAAGTTTAGAAATAAGGCGAAAATAGACCTGTTTCTACAGATAAACTAAATTAAATAAGAATTAAGAATCGACCAATGAAATCACGCCCTTTTAAAAAAAACGTTCGTTATTATTGCCAATTTCATTTTTTAATTTGTTTTCTGTACTTCAAAAATATATAAAACAATTACTCTGTATTAAGATTTTAATTCGAAACTATTATTTAATCAAAAAACTAATGAAAATACAAAAACTTTTAGGTTAGAACAAAATTTAAAAGAAAGATGAAGGTTAGTATAGAATAGAAGATCACAAACAGGGGTTTCTAACATAAAACAATTTGTCTAGTCATGCGCACATTAATTTTTTAATAAAATAAGGTAAGAGTTGAAAGTTGGTCAACTCTTACCTTATTTCTTATTTTATTTTAGTAGATGTATAAACGTTCCCATTGATTTACGTATGTTTAACTTTTTTATTTTATTTCTTACTTTACCTTATTTGCTGCATAAACCCACTGTAACTTTCAACTCTTACCTTATTTTATTAAAAAATGAATGTTCGCATGACTAGACAAATTGTTTTATGTTAGAAACCCCTGTTTTTGCTGTTTTGTTCTAACCTAAAAGTTTTTGTATTTTCATTAGTTTTTTGATTAAATAATAGTTTCGAATTAAAATCTTAATACAGAGTAATTGTTTTATATATTTTTGAAGTACAGAAAACAAATTAAAAATGAAATTGGCAATAAAAACGAACGTCATTGTCAAAAAGGCGTGATTTCATTCGTCGATTCTTAATCCTTACCCACAGTATCTCAGATTGAGTGATTAAGTATAAAATAAGTCTCCAGATTGTTAATAAGGACGAAATATTTATAAGTATCTAGATGAGTTTGTGGTTTTCTATAATAAGTTACGAAATATGACGAAAATATACATGTTTATACAAATAATTAAATAAGGATTAAGAATCGACCAATGAAATCACGCCTTTTTTGACAATAACGTTCGCTTTTATTGCCAATTTCATTGTTTAATTTGTTTTCTGTACTTCGAAAATATATAAAACAATTACACTGTATCAAGATTTTAATTCGAAACTATTATTTAATACAAAAAAACTAATGAATATACAAAAACTTTTAGGTTGGAACTAAATTTAAAAGTAAGATGAAGAATGTATAGAATAGAACAGCACAACCAGAGTGTTTCTGACACACAACAATTTTGTCTAGTAATGCATTTTTAAATAAAAAAAAGATAGGAGTTGAAACCTGGTCAACTTTTATCTTATTACTTAGTTCTTATTTTATTTCAGTAGGTGTATAAACGTTCCCATTGATTTACGTATGTTTAACTTTCTTATCTTATTTCTTACTTTATCTTATTTGCTGTATAAACCCACAGTTAATTCTCGTATTTTTCTCATTTTGATTTATACGCAGTTATTTTTTATGTTCTTTTTATAAAATAAATTTGTTATTTTGTTTTATAGAAGTTTTTAATTATTTTAGAAAAAAAAAACAAGCGATATCGCAGCCGGTAAAACACGGTGCTCGTTAAGCAAGTATTAAATGAAGCGAATACAGTTGAATTTGTTTGAGGTGACACTAATTCTTTTGTTTTAGTGATTTTTAAAAAAATCACTTGGTTCCCTATAGTGGTTCAGTTTTTGTTGTTTACATATTAAGTTTTTGCTTGGGTCATTTTAGTTTATTTGTTTAGAAAAATAAGAATAGATAGATCTGTGAACTGACCTGTCTTTTCCCCATTAAATTTAAGTAAAAAATCAAGAACACACAACCCTGAGTGATAGTCTTTAGTTTTCTTTAGCATTAACTTCTTTAATTTTTAAAATAAAATAAAAACAACTATTTCTTTCAGAAGTAGTTCGTTACAATAAGTGAATGAGTTTGTATACTTGACTTCAAAGTTTACGAAAGACGGAAAGTATGACTGTGATATTGAGCGAAGGGTGTTGACAGGGAAACAAATAAATGGGGCCCTGTATAACTTTATAAGCACCCAAAACGTGTCAAAAAAAGTCACGAGTAGCTGTGCATAAAGAAGTGCTGGTCCCTACACTTATGTATGGTATTGAATGTTCTTCTTCTTCTTTAGGTGCCCTGTCCTCCTCGGACGTTGGCAATCATCAGCGCTATCTGAACCTTGTCTACAGCTCGGCGGAACAATGTGGTAGTGCTCACTCCATACCATTGTCTTAAGTTTTTTAGCCAGGATATCTTTCTTCTACCCGGGCCTCTTCGTCCTTTGATCTTCCCTTCTATAATAAGCTTTAAAAGTCGATACTTGTCATTTCTTAAGATGTGACCAAAATACTCCAGTTTGCGCTTTTTTAGTGTAAACAGAACTTCCAGCTGCTTGTCGAGGCGTTGAAGTACCTCGGTGTTACGCACTCTTTCTACCCAGGAGATTCTTAATAGCCTTCTGTACGTCCACATTTCAAAGGCCTCCAATTTTTTGCACATCGCATCTGTCAAAGTCCAAGCTTCATGTTGTTGGGTTAAGCAAAAGAAGCATGAAAGTAGGATCAACGCTGCGGAGATAAGTAGTCTAAGAAGTATATCCGGAGTGAATCCATTATGGATATGAGAAAAATAGAATAGATCCCAGGTATGGTCTGCCTGTCGTAAAAGGCGACTAAAAGACTCCCAATCCAAAGTATCATGCGACCCGTGCTGATGGATGCATGGCAGTGTGGGAGCACCTTAGTTAACGGAGCCTACAGGAAACCGGGTAGGATCCTGTAGCAGACAGCCTTAGACCTGTGCAGAGGGCACCTCAGTGCCGGACCACCCCTTTCTCCACACTTGTGGACTGCAAAGTAGAACTGAGAACGCTGGTAGACCGTAATCACGTCAAACTGATATGGGTTCCAGGACGTCAGGGAGTTGCAGGTAGCAGACGAACTTGCAAGAAAAGATTCGGAAAAACACAAACTTTACTGGAAAAGCATACCAGGAAACAAACACGGGAAATAACACATCAAAGGACCGTGTCACAAAAGGATGGCAGAACTGTTACCGATGAACAGGAATCGGCTAAGAATCACTAAGTGACTGTATAATGGAGGTCTGGCCTGCAGGGATCTGGGGGCGGTGAAGCGCGTTATGTGCTGTTGCGGGACGCTTGGGAGGACAGGTTTTTGTGCGGCTGTATTATTCCCAGTACAGAACTTGTACAAGGTACGAAGGTACTGGATTGGGTGCAGCGTGGTTCCAATCGCCGGATATCTGCCCGGGGATTTCCTGTCTTTTGCAGTCCGGTATCTTGCGGCGGCACAGTGTGTGTTTTCCTGTTTCCGGGTCTTTGCCGCGCGAACTGCGGGTCGGGTCCCAACTGTACAATGATACAACACGACATGGGCAAGATACAATGGGCCAACGGGACTAAGCGTCGCCGAAAGCAATAGCTAGACGGACCCAAAAAGGGGTAGAGTTTGTATTGAGTAGACCTGATACAATCAGTCTCACAGTAGACTTTGAGCTTTTAGACTTATAAACTCTCCGTAAAGAAATATTTCCACCTCTGCAAAAAAGAATAAAAATATCCGGAGTGACCCTAATGGATAAAATGAGAAATGGTGAGATAAGGGAACCCTGTGGTGTAAAGATGTGGTATCAAAGATAGATAAAGGAATTCTTAGATGGTTTGGACACGTAGATAGGATGGAAGAAAGAAGATTGACCAAACAGATTTATAAGGCAAGTGTGAATGGACAAGTCGGTAGAGGTCAACCTATGCAATTGTATCTTGATCGGATTAAAATTGTTTTAAAAAAAATGCCAGGTCAAGAGTACCTACCAGAAACCAATGAACATGTTGCGCTAATGAAAGTAGGAGAATCGAAAGACTGTAACGGAAGTTTTTCCTTAAAGACTATGATAGGAAATCATTTAAGACGGCACTGGCATATTAACGAATTTATTTTTATTTCAAAGCCTTCCCTAAACATGTTCTTATCAGAAAGTTGGCGATAACAATTTGCAATTTGTATTAAAAGAACAGATTTTGTCAGTCTGTCAGTTCAAACAGAAAAGTCAATATTTATATTGTAAATCTAATGTAGTAGATTTGGAGTATAATTGGTACGATTGTTTTAATTTTACTGTTACTGATTTTTATTTATTTGTTAAAAAATTTTAATGTGTGTAAGTCGGCATTATTGGCAAGTTTTTTGATTCGTTTCGATTTTGTTAAATTTTTAATACTATATGCCTAGCTATTTTTGGTATTTACTGGACTTTTTGTTGTTCACTGTTGTTTCGACATTTCGATGTGTTCAGACATTAGATTTTCGCCGTCCAAAACTTTTTGGATTTTTTTTTTGCCGCTAACACATTGAGATTTTTGCTGCTCAGACATTTGGATTTTTCGCTGTTTAGACATTTGAATTTTCGTCATTCAGAAATTTGAACTTTCGTCATTCAGAAATTTGAATTTTCGTCATTCAGATTTTGGACTTTCGCATTTCTACGTTTCGGATCCTTTTTCGACGGATTAGATTTTTGTTTTGATTTTTTTTTAATTTTGTTTTTAATTTATTTTAAATTTTTTTTTAGATAATTGTAAACAATTTTTTATGTAATTAACCAGTATTTATATTTCTAGTTTTTAATTGTTTCTGGAAAAAAAAGTGGTGATAACAGCATACATACATACATAAAGTCACGCCTTTTTCCCATCGGGGTAGGCAGAGACCACTTCCTTTCTCTTGCTACGGTTCTTACACACACCTTTTGCTTCCTCTACTTTCATCAGTGCTCTCATACATGCTCGTCGGTTGTTGGTACTCTTGACCTTGCCTTTCTTCAAAACAATGTTGATCTGATCAAGATATGTTCTCCGAGGTCGACCTCTATCGACTTGTCCATTTACACTCGCCTTATAAATTTGTTTCGTCAATCTTCCTTTATCCATCCTTTCTACGTGTCCAACCATATAAGCATTCCTTTATCTATCTTTGTAACCACATCTTCTTTTACACCACAGCGTTCTCTTATCTCACTATTCTTTACTCCGACCGAATCACTCCGGCTATACTTCTCAGACTACTCATCTCCGCAGCATTAATCGTATTTTCATGCTTCTTCTGCCAAACCCAACATTCACTACCATACATAAGTGTAGGAACCAACACACCTCTATGCACAGCCAGAAGTGCCTTTTTTGACACTTTCTGGCTATTTATAAAGCTATGCAGTGCCCCATACATTTGTTTTCCTGCCAATACCCTTCGCTCAACGTCACTGTCATACTTTCCATCTCTCGTAAACTTTAAACCCAAATACACAAATTCATTTACCTTCTTTCGACCACAATTTACTCCTCACCACCCTGTCATAGGCCTTTTCCAAGTCTATAAAAGCGCAATAGACCTCATGTCTTCGAATAGGGCCTGTACTTGTGTATCTTCTTTCTCAAATAAACTTTCGAAGTATTCCTTCCATCTCTTTAATACGCATTCCTCTCCTTTTACCATACTACCATCTTGGTTTCCGATTTTTTCCAGTTGCGAGTTCGTATTTTTACCTCTGGAGGTTCTTATGGACTTCCAGAAGAGTTTAATATTGTTTTGGAAATCGTCAGATAACCTTCTATCAAATTCATCTTTATCACTCAAATTCTTTCTTGCCACAACCTCTTTTGCCACACCTTTTAACCTTTTATACTCATTCTTTGCCTTGTTTACATCCTCAGCCTTTTGAAATCTTTGATTGGCTTTTGTAGCCAGCCAATCCAGCCAGGCTTTCTTCTTCTCTGACACTGCTTTTTGAATTTCTACGCACATTTTCTGTAGCTTGCATCCTTTCCCTCTTTTACTTACACCACACACTTTAATAGCAATATCCACGATTCCTTCTTTAAATGCCTTCCACAATTCTTCAACCTCACATGCTTTATCTAAACTGTCAAATTTCTCAATCAATTTATTAACGAACTCCTCTTTTATATCTTCTTCTTGCAAATTCTCAACTTTTATACGCTCTAGAACACTAACTATCAGCACACATTGCTCGTTTTAAAGTTTTAAATGTATTATATTACATAGTACGGTTGAAGTTTTTTTGAGGTTTGATTTACTTGTATTTCTGTAAGTGAAAATAACTTGTCGTCCTAACGTGGTTTAGTTTTTTAACTTTAGTTAGTTTGTTTAAATAAAAAAAGGATGGATAGGTCTGTGTACTCTCTCCATTCCCTCAAAATTAATTCTATTGAGAAATTAAGAATTCACAACCCCGTGAAGCAGTTGGTCTTTTTAGCATTAACTGCTTTATTTAATTTAAATAAAATAAAAACGACTTTTTCCTTAAAGAAGAGCGTTACATAAATTTGGCGCCCAACGTCAGGCAATCAGTTACAAGAGGTGTGTAACAACAGCAGCTAGAAAAAAGTGGTCTCTGTCTACCTCTACGGGAAAAAAGCGTGACTATATTATGTAATATATGTATGTATCATTATTTTTGATGTTATTAGCAAACTTTATTTTTAAATACAAAGTACGACATAATTTTACCGACTACAGAAATTTGGTAATCCCATATTTAGTCCACCACTTTATAGTGTTTGACGTAGTTGCAACAAGAATATAGTTAGGACTTGGCATTATAATCATTGTGGAGTGGTACACGTCTCTCATCTCTAGCCCCTTTACTGTACAGTGTGGTTACTGCAAGAAAACAGTTGGTGGGGTGAATTATTGTATTATTTGTTAGGGGAAAACAAAAATTTGCAATTATTTATGAAATTGTCTGTAAAAATTGGCTTTTAGAAAAGATTTGTTAAAAACAGATATTTACTACTTACCAACTTTAAATTAATATTTTGGTTATTTTTTTTAGTTATCATAGTATTAAAAAAGGAAAGAATTACCTATCAATAAAAAAACTCAAACTAAAATTAAATTCTAAAAACTTAATCAAACGTTAACAAAGCAACTTCCGTTGTTGCCACTCTCTGCTTATTTCAAAAATAACTTCCGACTCTAAAATACATCGATACAGTAAACATACTCAATTGCAAAAATAAAACTCATATTATTATCAAAACAAGTACTATATATTATTTAAACAAATTTTAGACAAAAAATACAATGTTCTCATTGAACTCGTAAAAACTAAAATAACTAATAAAAAATCACATACAGAAAAATTGAAAAACTTACATAACTGTAAATTCTACTACGTCAAATTCTATTTTGTAACTAATTTCCAATAAAGATTTTGTATAAAGGAATTCATAAATTGCCATGGAAAATGTACGTGTACATACAAATATTTATAAAACTATTTATGGTATAGTACTAATTATTCTCCAGTAATTTTAAAATACTTTGACTAGAAAAAAAATAAATAGTATAATTTTGATTCTTTAAAAGAATCAGCAAATTTATAAATAGACATAAAAATTATATATTGTTGACGTAAATTAATTTAAGAGAAGTTCCTAGATGTTTCTGTATTAGAACAGTCGGAAAAAAGACCATGAACGACAAATTTTTTAAAGCAAAATTAATAAACCTATCTACACAAACGAAATATGTTTGCCAACATTTTAAAGAAGACATTTTATATAAAACCATTGATCATGCCCGAGCTCTTCGTTCTGAATAAAGTTCAGTAACTTATGAGACGATGAGGCGCAGTAGGTACCTCAAATATGGAAAGAATAAACTAAGTTTGGTCTTATTTGAATAATGTTCGTTGCAAAGAAACAACACGATTCCCTCAGCATTGGTGTAAAATTACAAACGTATCATAAAATAGCACCTTTCACAAAAAATATTTTTACTTTCATGTAATTTTCAACATGGAACAATTAAAAATAATTTTTTTTTAAATAAATATATAGTATTTATCTGCTTTACTAAACTCCTTACTTTACCTCCTTACATTGTGTGTAATTCATTGAAGATAAAATTCCGTATTTGCATAGTAATAATAAAAATATACAGAGAAAATCCAAGGAGGTAAATCTCTGCTTTAAAAAATAATTTCTAAATATATCAACAACAAAAAAATATAAAATGAAACGTGAGCGGATTTTGTCTGTTAATTACAGAAAAAAATAACTGCTCAGTATTAGATCGACGTAATTATATTTAAAAAATTTAAGTCCTAAATTTATCACAAAATTGTAATACGTTTTAATAAAATTCAAGTGTATTTTATGCACTATGCATAATATAGTTTCCTCAGAAGAAAGGTTTTATCTCGACATCTAAAATAAATAATTTTATCATAACTATCTTGGATTTATAGAAGTATCACGAAAAGAAATTGTTATTAATTGTCTTTTATTAACACAACTGACATAAATATTAAAAAATATGAAACCTTACTTCTGAAAAAAAAACTTATACAAATTCGTTTATTTTAAATTAATATACACAATGAAATTTATCTACAAAAAATGATAAACAAAATTATTTACTAAATTTAAATATTACCATTCTTACACAAATATACAAAACCTACAATTTAAGGTTTTGGAAACATCGAATCTTAAGGTGGAAGGATCAATAATTATTTCGTATGATAACAATAAAATTCATTTTACTTTATATTCGAATATGTGAAGCAATATTAAAAGTGCTGGTTGGACCAGCTTGGATCACATTTTCATTTTTGGCTACTAGGTCCAAAACAGAGT
The DNA here is from genome assembly GCA_950111635.1 of Agelastica alni. Taxonomy (NCBI): domain Eukaryota; kingdom Metazoa; phylum Arthropoda; class Insecta; order Coleoptera; family Chrysomelidae; genus Agelastica; species Agelastica alni. Next base: position 30,764,082 of record OX467718.1, on the reverse strand, counting down.
TCTAAAGTTTTCATTACAGGATCGTCTCCGCTTTCCTACCCTTTCCTATTTCTGTAAATCCAATGCAATTTTCAGTGTAATGAATTCAGATATCAAATAAATTAATATTTGCAGTTAGCAATCGTACTCTTTGCATATTAGTTTTTATCATAAATATTATATATTAACTGGTTTTAAATATATTCACAACTTTTATGTTAAACAATATATATTAATACTTTTGTTATTATTTGAACAGTATTTTAAATGCAATATAAATATTATTTAAATAAGTAAGCGCATTTTATGATTTCCAATTTTATCAATTAACCTTCAAGTGGTCGCGCGACGTCGAATCGACCGCACTCGATACATTTTCTTTCATAATATCGTTATTTCTTGTTGCAGCAATTTTTAACCTCTAGTAGCTAGTCATTATTTCACTGTTCACGAAATAAATAGTTTACCTACCCTCTCCACGCACTAACAATCGACAATTTATGCACCAGTGTTCCTTTGGTGGACGATTTAACCAAAAATCATAGGATTTTTGTTGTGGGTCCCATGTGTAAAAACAAGGAAAAAACACCACTTTGTTTTACAGATAAAATCGGACCTGAATATTTAAGTCAATTTGGATTTTCTGACAGAGCTGAGCTGGTGTTGTACGTGCCCCAAAAAAGATCTGTGGTACTAATATCATCACTTGATTCTGTTGCCGAAATTGATGAAAGTACAAATATTCGACGTCAAAGAAAAATAATAAATAGCGTTGACACTGTTCTTTCATCTTCTGGATATGCAATGATAATATTGAGTGAAAATAAAGGGGTACAGAAAAGGTGAAAGTGTTAACGTGAATTAGGCATTGAACTAACAAAAAAATACGTTGAAAGAAGAACAACAATGGTAAAGCTTCCAAGAAAACTCAAAAGAAATATTAGAGAACATTTAAATATGAGTTTTAAAAACAATGAACCAAGCAGTAGTTCCAGCACATGCAGAGAAAGCTGCAAAATATGCTCATCAAAAAAAGGAGGCAAGCCATGACACATCATGTCTAAAAAATGTTTGCAGAACCCATACTACATTCATTTGATTTTAATTATTTGATATTATGTAGCCAACTGATTTTGTGTTTCCAAATTACTTTTTAATCCATTGAAAATTTAAGTTATGTTATTTGATTTTATAAGAGCTTAGTTTTTTCTTTTCGTCAAATTGTTATTGATATGTCTGAAGACAAAAAAATTATTTATTATTAATTAATTAGTGTTTTAAATCCCTGAAATATACCATAGGTATTTTAGGCTATGCGCGACCGCTGCCGTTACAGATAGCCGCGCGCCCGCTTGAAGGTTAAATTTATTAGAAATTTATTTTCCTACATAATGGGAAAAATTATTTACCTTGAAATAAAGAAACCCTGAATATTTAAACAATAAAATACATAAGCGGTAAATCTATGAACTTGGTTACCAGATATTGAACATACAACCATCCTTTAGAGATACTGCGAGTGCAGTGTCAGATAGTGGTAATCATGAGGATAATATTAGAAAATTCGCAAAAGTAGTAAACATTACACCTATTGATAAAAAAGGGAAAATTACTTTGCCTAGATGACTCAAGTTTACTTACTGCCTGCAAATATTGTGTGCCGATTTTATTAACATAATAAAAAGAGGTTAAGAACGTGCACCTTTCCAGGTATTTGGAAAATATTCCTTGTCATAACAACCCCCAGTTAAGTAGCTAGCCAACAACAAAATGTATGTAACTTTTTTGTCAATATTCAAACCGAATTTCGGAGATAGTTTCTAAAATTTTTTACTTGGATTTATTAGACAAGGTATATACATTTTTTTTTATTAACATTAAAAGTAGGTAATTATATCGCTTTCACAGCTCTACACAACAAGCATATTGTAATTAACGTTCATTTCACTTTCTTCCCTCAAAATTAATAAATGGATAAGAAGCGCCATTGGTGAACATACACCTAGGACACCCAACTTAACGAATGAGCTTCGTAAAGTTACTCTTTTTCTGTTTTAAACTAAATAGAAATAAAACGATGTCATCTTAAAAAGCAAAACTATAAGTTGCTTACCAATTTTAATGGACATCGTTGTTTTTATATCTTCTATAAAATCGGTGAACAATAAAAAATGGTCCCTCTAACCACATAAATTAAAAAAAATTCCTTCGTCAATAAAAAAATACTGTTAATTTAGTTTCGCCTGGGTCAACAAACATGAGCTCTGAGACATTGTTTTGAATATATTATAGAAAAAATATAAAAATTTCAATTTTTTACCGAAAGTATAACTAAAACTATTAGAATACAAAAAGAATATGGATGCAAAATAATCTTTTTAACATAAATTAATATAGAAATTATATTTCTAGATGAATTTATTAAAAATATTCATCAAACTGGAACGAACTATTAATAGAATTACAAACTAATAAAGTAATTACAACTAATGGTATTTACCTAAATTTAATAAAATTTTACCGCTTTGATCATAAAAAAGTATAACACTTTAACAAATTGTAAAAATGTATTAAGATATGCACACCAAAGATTTTTAATTTACTTTCATAATTAGGTATCATATTTTTAAATGAAAAGTTGTATTGCTTTTTTTAAATATGTATGTTATGTCCAAACATCGAAAATACTCAGTGAGCGAAAACAAAACAGCCACAATGCGTTGTGGATGGTGCTGAACGACAAAATACCGAAATCAGATAATTTTTTGCCTTATGGTCTTTCTTGTTGAACACGACGCGTTCTGGATTATTTAGAAAGCTTGTAACCCGATTTTTTTGTTTAGACAAGTCTGTGTGTTAACGACTGCTGCCAAGTGAAGTGTGACGGGCGTAATTATTACACAAATACAATATAAAAAAGGTGTTTAATAATAAACTATCATTGATACAGCAATGATCGAAGTGATGATTTTACGAATAAATGGTATAAAGAGATCGTCTTGGAGGTGACGCAAAAGGTGAAAAAAGCAAAAGGTTTGAGAGACAGGAAAATGCCATTGTCCTCCAAACAATATAGAATACTAAGGAGATACGATATCACAGCAATTGGGCCATATAAAGAATAATTAAATGACCAACAAAACACATGATGAAAATTTTCAATATTTTTGTAAAACGAATGATCTTTTTGACATTATTGTAGCTCCTCACATGGCAACTGGACACAAAAAAATAACAAGTACATTACCTAAACGCAATATAGATACCTAATGACACATTTTGTTTTTAGTTTAAAGGCTGAAATTAAAAAAATACTGCAATGTGACTAGAGCAGCTATACAGATCCATAAGAAGGGGCTACTGTTGCACCAATCCTATCAAACCACTTGAATTACAGATGTCAGGTAGATTTAATTGATATGCAGACTAAACCCGACCGAGACTATCGTTTTATATTAAACTAGATCATCTGACAAAATTTACTATTTTAAAACCACTCCAGACGAAAACAGCTGAAGAGGTCGATATAATGTAGTGGACATTTTTTGCATGTTCGGTGCTCCATTTATACTTCAAAGCGACAACGAAAGATAATTTTTTAATAAAATAATCGAAGTTTTAAAGGATCTGTGGCCAAGCTTTAAACTTGTGCAAGATAAGCTCCGCCATTCACAGAGCCAAGGATCGGTAGAATTATCCAATCAGAAAGTCAGAAATATGTTGGTAGCATGGTTGCTTGATAATAATACCAAGCAATGGTCAGATAGTTTAAGATTTATTAGAAGCAAAAAGAACAGAACTCTGCATGAAGGAATTAAAAAAAGTCAATGCAGTATCTAGCTCGGTATCATGTTTCATTTGCGAAGATTTTGGAATAATCCAACCATGTAAAACATGCGGTTTGAAAGTACACAAGTGTGGTGTTGAAATTCAACGACAAGTCGTATGCTGCCTTTGCTGTCTATATAATTCCATCAAAATGCAACGCAAAAATGCTAAAACCAGAATGTAGAAGCAAGCTGAAAAAATGCTGGCTTTGTCCCGTGAAAAACTACCTCCTGCTGAAATCGGTCAAAATGTCGTAGTCATAGTTCCGGATATCAACAAAGAGCAGCTTTCTCCTAAAGTGTTTTAGCTGTGATTCTAAACGTTAATGAATCCAGCTTGTATAAGTTGAGAACCAAAGAGGAAATGCTGAAAAGGATTTATACTCGTAATGAATACAACCTCGCTGATTCTATTTTTATAAACTCATCAGATGTTCCCAGTTATTTATTAAATTTGAGAAAAGCTTTAAATCTTTCGTCTGAATCAAAACAAGGATTTGTCAGGTGCCATTGCAAACTTTATTGTAGTACAAAGAAGTGCAACTGCAGGGCCAATAAGGTGTCTGCAACAACCTGTGGTTCATTTTGTTTCATATCTAAATAGGCCTACAATAAGTTTTCAAATTTTTAGTTATTATTTCTGTTAATCTAGTGAAATATTTAAAGTACAATCGGCTTTCTTAATCATCCAGAACACGTCGTAGTCGTTTTAGCATTGTCCACAAAGCGTCATGGTTAACAAGAACGACCAGAACGCGAAAAATGATCTGATTTCGGTATTCAGTCGTTCAGCACCGTCCACAACGCGTGTGGCTGTTTTTTTTTCGAAGTTTTACAAGTAAAAATAAGCAACGATCTTTTTTCCTTTATAATCAATGTATGTATATTTATATATATATATATATATATATATATATATATATATATATATATATATATATATATATATATATTTAAACTATTTAAAAATATAGGTTAGATTCAAAAATTATTAATAGAACACAAAGGTTAAACAATTACTGTTATGTATAGAGTGGTCCGGTAATAATGGGTCACAGAGCAACTACGAATTTTTGTATAAAAATACTGCAATATAGCACAATTTACCTTAGTTCAATTCTTGATATTAAAGAAGAATGTCAATTTTTTTTAATGAAATACTTTTATAATTTTAACAGCGTTCAAAATATTTCTACAAAAGTTTGTGAACAGAGCTTTTTTGTGAAGAGAAATCATAACATTTAATCAGTTTCAGTCTAGCACACACAGTGCGCTACGTACGCTATACTGAGTAACTTAAATATACCTTCTTTTTTTATGCCACATTTTTTTGGAAAACTGAATCATCAAAAATGAATTTTTAATCATTTCTACGTAGAAAAGGTACACTTGTTTTATCTCGCAAAATATTCGAAGAAATAATTTAATGAAATTAATTTTTTACTTTGACCTAACAACCTAGCAAATGCAGGTAGTCCTAATAATTAAATGATTAATTATTATATTTCTATTGATTAATAATTATGCGCAAATCAAAATGTACCTATATTGTTGAAAATAAATGTAACATTTAACACCCTATCTTCTTTAATATCAAGAATTGAACCAAAGTTAAGTGTGCTTTATCGCAATATTTGTATACAACGAATTGGTAGTGTCCCATTATTATATCCTCTGTATAATTATAAAATAAAACAGTAGGTGAATAAAAGTTTATGCTGATTATTTCAAATAAGGTAAATTGTACATTGTTCCGTTCCAGTATTCCTTTTCGCAAGAACTCCCTGAAATTTTCAAGCCCTTGCTAAAACACGTCAGTCTTATACGATATATCACTGTGCATGCAATATTTTTAGCAGATCTTTTCGCTTCTAATTTTTAGGAAATATTTTTTTATAACTAACAATATCAAATCAAAAGTTTAAAAAGGTAAAATCAATTTAAAATCCTCTCTTTCCTGAATTGGTTAAATCTCCTTACACAAATACCAACACAGTATGAAATAGGTATGTATGTTGGTGTTACAGCAATACCTAAGCGGACTAACATGGATTATATAAAATAAATTGCTGGGACATTAATTTTACGTTGATGTTACAAATAACTTCTTATCATTTAAATGTAGGTAATGATCAAGATGTGAAAGAAATCACTTAAAATAAGGAAACCTGACATAATTTTTAGAAATAGTAGTAGAATCACGTGATGTTTCAATATTCATTTAAATTATTGAAAATTAAGTTTTAAAAGCAAGCTATTATCAGTCGTCCTATGTATAATACTGAATTGTTAATATCTAAAAATATATAAAAATACTAAACATTTACAAAATAATACTTTTACTATTTATGTAAAGGTGTAAAAGTGTAAATGTTTTTTAAAATTTTTTTTTGACATATTCTTATGTATCTTTTATTTAATTTTATTTAATGGATCTTGTAAACCTGACAAATAATCACTGAAGATGACCTAAAAGTCGAAATCGCATTCCTATTCTAATAAAAAGTTTTTTTGCACAAAACACAAGTTTTGTTTTATTTATCAATTACATTGATACGTGCACTCAACCTTACATTTTACTCTTTGATTTAGGTTTGCAATGACAGAAACACCCAATAATTGAGATGTGTTAATTAAAAGTTACGATGTAAGATGAAAGCATACAGATTTTATTAATAGAATAAAACCCTATCTTAAAGAAAGAACATATATCACTTATATCGATGAAACATGCATAGTTCTCATTCCGCGACGACTGTTTGGGTAAACACTGTAAATCCGGATACAAATTAAAAAAAAATCTTGCAGCAAAAGAAAATCATCTTTTAATATTTAAATCTGGACAGAAATATTAATAAATGAGAGATAGGGTTAAGACAAAATAAATATTTCTGTTGCTATTACCTAAAATCGTTTCATACCCCTTTTTTACTAAGTAATAATTATTTCACACTTTGAATGTCTTTTTAAACATCTCCCTAAAGAGAAAAAGACGGCGAAACACGTTCTATGCCACTGCGAGGGACTGGCAAGGTCGCAAGGTCCCGGTTCCTGTGCTAAGGCAAAGAAAGTTCTGAGCCAGAAAGCTAGATCATTTCCCCTAGCAGCCTCTGAAAGTTACCTATTATATATTACGTACTGTTATGATTTTGCGATACGCCACTGGATTGTACGTAAGCAAGCTGGGTGGTATAGTGACGTCACAGCCAATGACAAGGATGTTCCAGTACCTTCCCGACCAATCTGGAATATTTGATAGAACAGTTTGGATACGTCTAGAAGATTCTCGTCTTTTCCCAAATCAATATTAAGTATATAAATTAGCCTCCGTTCGCCGGGAGTAGTCAGTCAGATTTAAAAAGTTTATGATTGTGTTCGCTAGTTGACATAAATTGTAAAGTTATAAATAAATATGCTGAATATAAATTCAAACCCCGAGTGTTGTAAATTTAAAAACGTTAGATTGGTATCATGTTTAAGGTAAAGAATATCAAGAAAATAGTGCGGATAAAAAGAAGTGCAGACTTTTTAAAAAAAGTAATAGACATTGAACTATTGAAGTGAAAATCACTGAAAGATTTAAAAAAAAATGTTCGGTGAGTAAACAAACCAAAATAAAAATTGAAACACCTCTCAGTTAAACAATTGGAGAAACGTGATGCTGATAATAGTGGCTAAAAACAAAGTCCTTGAAAGAGGTTTCCAGAAGAAGCGACGAGAAACTGGAAGAAGTTTCCAAAAAAGTATCAAAAATGATCTATAAAAGTTCAAAAAAGAACGACGAGAAATTCGAAGAAGTCTCTAGAATGATCGATGAAAATTCAAAGAAAAACAATGAAAAACTCGAAGAAGTTTTTGGAAAACCTAATGAAAGATTCGAAGAAGTTTCTAGAAAGACTAATGAGAAATTCGAAGAAGTTTCTAGAACATTTAACGAAAGGCATACAAATGCAGGTGGGCTAGAAGAGAAGATCAAGCACCTGGAAAATTTAATAACTAAGGGAGTCCCGGCAGTACCAACTGCTGATACAGGTACAAACGCAGTAAGTCCAGGTCCGGCACTTAAAGAAGACGGAATAAAGGAGGAAACGACGCATCATATGAGATTTAAATTGCCTCCGTTTGATGGGAAATCCTGGTGCATATATCTTAGGCAATTTGAAGTTATTGCGACGGCCAACCATTGGACTCAAGAAGAGAAATCCGTTTCCTTGACCGCGGCCTTATGAGGTGATGACATTCTATGTTCAATTCCTAGAGGCCAAGAAAAATGTTATCAAACCTTGTTCACTCGGCTAGAAAAACACTATGGATATACCCATCTTCAACAAGTTTACAAAGCACAATTACATAGCCGAATCCAGCGTACAAGTGAGAGCATGCAAGAATTTGAAGCGGATGTTGCTCGTATGGTGCGATTAGCCTATCCTGAAGATTCTGATATTATCCTAAAAGAGATAGCGGTAGATGCGTTCATCAATGGGTTAAAAGACAGCGAAATACAGAAAGCTCTATGATTGACTAGACTAAAAGTATTAGACGAAGCACTTGCTATTGCTTTGGGGCATGAAACCGCTAGTCAAACCTCAAGAGGACATCACGTCAGAACCATCGGAAAAGGAAACGAAGAAAACGATGAACACCTGGAAGAAATGGTTAAAAAAATAATCCAAAAGACGATTCCAAAGAAACGAGAGTCGAAATGTAGGAATTGTGGCGAACTAGGACATCTTCGTCGTAATTGCAAGAAACCTATAAAACAGTCGGGAAAACTAGAGCGGGTCGACATGGAAGGGCAATCGTCAACTCTGAGAAGTAAAGCCCCTGTAGTTACTGTGCATGGTTTTAAACATGCACACTAACCCGGCCCAAGTTGTTCAGAGACACCTCCTCTAAATGCACTTCGGTAACTCTCGACAGACGCGTCCACGGCGCGGGGTTGGGTCCTTTATCACAATTTTTCGATTTTCCAATACTTTCTACGTAAATATTGTACTCTTTCTCCATTATTGATCAAGATATTTCGGGTTAAATATAAAGCTGCACAATTTTTTTTTTATTTTAATGTGTATTAATTATGTCGGAGTTTTGGGTCATTTGATTGCATTTATTACGCGAATCTTTATTAACAAAAAAACATAATTTTATTTATCAAAAATTTTTCAACGAATAGATGCATTAAACATTTAAAAACAAATTTTGGTTTTGAAAATATTATAATCTAAATAAAAGAACAATTTTATTAAGAAGACAATATTAAAAAGAACATTAACAAAATTTAGAAACTTTTTATAACAAATGTTCAATGTTACCCCCGTTTACCTTAATAAGTTTAATTATTCTTTCGCTAAACGATCCTCTAAAAAATATGTTTGGCTGACTGACAATAAAATCAGCAGAATTTAGTTTAATAAAATGGAGAAATGATTCAAATCGCATTTATTTATCTGATTTTGATAATGTAAATGCATCTATTCTTTGAAAAAATTTCGATAAATAAAATTATGTTTTTTATTAATAATGATTAAAGTTTCATTCGCGTAATAAATGCAATTAAATGACCCAAAACAACGACATAATTAATACACATTGATATCAAAATAATTATGCAGCTTCATGTTTAACCCGAAATATCTCGAAAAATAATAACTTTATCGCTATTGAGAAAAAGTACAATATTCACGTAGAAAGTATTGGAGAATCGAAAAATTGTGATAAAATTTCAATTCCGCCAGTGAAGTAGAATTAAGGAGGGATTAACCAGTGACTTGACCCTGTCGTACGCCTCTGGTAGTAGCCAGAAACTGTCATTTAACATAATTTAGTAGCGTGTATAGTACTTACACTCTTCACCAAATATAGCAATAATACTTTAAATAGTTTTAAAGTACTGGACACAAATAATTTTTAAATTTTCAAATAAAACACCCTGTAACTCAGACAGGAAACACATTTTATCTAGGTGATTTGGGTTGAATCTTTATATTTTGAGTTCAGGATTCTATAGTTGAAATATTTTCAATTAGTAATGAAACACCCTGTATATGCCCACAACCGAAACACCAGATTCAAGAGGTTGAAGAGATTTACAGTATTTTGGAATGCGAAATCTCAAAAGTACCGAGTAAGGACCAACCTCCAAAATGAGCCAAAAGCTCAATTGCCTGCAGGTAAACCTCCAACATTTAAAAGCAGCCGCAAGTGTGCTCAGAAGGAGGTTTATTGAAGACAACATCCAGGTAGGGCTACTCCAGGAGCCCTGGATAAATAGAGGACGGATAAAAGGACTCAACATTAAGTTACTCTATTGTACTTCTCTCGAAAAACCACAAGCAGCCATATTGCTCAAACCTTATATTAAATTTTTTCCTGTTTCTGAGTTCATTACTGGAGATTTGGCAACCGCCATAGTGAAAGTGCCAACTGTAGCAGGCAAGAGGCAGGTGGTTTTTTCCTCGGCCTACTTCCCAGGAGACTCCACAACGCACCCTCCGCCAGAGGAAGTTCAAAGCCTTATCAGATGGTGCAAAAAATGTAACAGGCGATAACATTGCTGCGATGCAAACGCCCACCACTTGATATGGGAAAGTACAGACACAAACGTATAGGGTGAGTATCTTCTGGAATATTTGTCGGCTAACAACATCGACATTATTAACAGAGGAAAAAACCCACCTTTATAAATGCGATCAGGAAAGAGGTTCTTGATTTGACTCTCGCGGATCCATTTATAACGAACCACATCCATAACTGGCATGTCTCTGATGATTCGTTAATGTCAGATCATCAACACATAAGGTTTGACTTGGAGACGTCAGAAACACATTTCAAGGGATACAGGGTACCAAAGTTAACCAACTGGGAGGCTTACAAAGAGCATCTCAGAAGGCAGACGGAGGACCAGCACATACCCATCGAATCAATAGAGGAACTCGACACAGCCTCCAGACAACTTCAAAATGCTATAATAAAAGCATATGAACTCAGCTGTCCTGAAAAACAAAAGGCTTCTACTAGAGATGTGCCTTGGTGGAATAAGGAACTAAAAAAACTTTGAAGAAAAGTCAGAAGTCTTTTCAATAGAGCTAAGAGTCTGGGACACTGGGAAGACCACAAAACAGCTCTTTCTGAGTACAATAAAGAACTCAGAAAATCGAAAAGAAGAACATGGAGGCAAATGTGCGAGGGGATCACCGAACTGGCCCCAGCACAACGTCTTCAAAAAGTACTCTTAAAAGAACACTCCAACGGCATCGGTCTGATTAAAAAGCCGAACGGGGGATACACTGATAACCCTAAGGAAAGTGTTCTGCAGACACACTTTTCTGGTTCCGAACAGGTTGTGGAGAACGAACATCAATGTTCTCACCTGAAAGGGGTTGTTCACAACCCCAACAGATTCAGCAGAATCCTATTTGGAAAAATCTTCATAACACAAAGAATCAAATGGTTTATCAAAAATTTTAAACCATTTAAGTCGCCAGGAAAGGACAGAATATTTCCCGCCTTACTGCAACATGGCCTTGAAATACTAGAACCTTCTTTGAAAAGGTTATTCAAGGCCAACTTTATCTTCGGTTATATACCGCAAGCTTGAAGAGAAGCCGTGGTGGTGTTTATACCAAAGACTGGAAGACGTCCAATGGACGAACCAAAGTCTTACCGCCCCATCAGTCTCACCTCCTTTCTCCTAAAAGCAATGAAGAAAATAATAGACTGTTACATCAGAAGCGAACTCCTTGAGTTGAGACCGCTCTACAAGAAACAGTTTGCTTATCACGCAGGTACATCCACGATAAATGCTCTACAGTGCCTAATTAAAAGCATTGAAAAGACATACGCGAAAAAAGAAATGGCTCTTTGTGCCTTCATAGACATAGAGGGTGCTTTTGATAACACCTCGCATGCCTCCATAACTAGATCAGTCGAGGAAAGAAATATAAACGCCTTACTGATTAGATGGATACAATCTATGCTGAAAAGCAGAATCATTGTGGCGACTCTTGGGGGAAAGACAGTCAAGATGACAGTAAAAAAAGGTTGTCCCCAAGGGGGAGTTCTATCGCCTTTGCTGTGGTCACTGGTTGTAGACAACCTGATAGTTAAGCTTTACGACTCAAGGTTACGCCGATGACCTAGTCGTTACCATTAGGGGCAAACAAGACGAAGTAATTTCCAATCGCATGCAAGTAGCCCTAAACACAATCAGAAGCTGGTGCGTAAAGGAATGCTTTAAGGTCAATCCTAGCAAAACAGTGCTGGTTCCATTCACCAGGAGGCGAAAGTACGAACTTAAAGCTCCAACTCTGAATGAAACTCAGTTTACTTTTTCCAAAGAAGTTAAATATTTGGGAATAATAATCGACCAAAAACTGACAAGGAACAGCCAACTTAACCACATTCTTTCCAAAGCTATAGCGTTAAGCTGGACATGCCGCAGAGTCTTTGGTAAGACATGGGGTCTGAAACCAAAATGATCCCAGACGCCTCTCGACCTAGATCAGCCCAGATGGTGTAACTAAAAACCAAACCGATTATATTATAATAAAAAATCGCTGACGACTTACAATTGAAAACATCAAAGTCAAGCTACTTTGGGCTAAATACAAAACTAAACTAAAGAAACAAACTATACCTAAAATAAATCCTAGACCAAACATCGATGTAGATTTTTTAAACGTGTCTTCACGAGGCTCCGGTCGTCGCCGATAATGTAGAAGAGGCTTGGCGAAGCACTAAAGAGTGGATAACTAAGCCGTGGAATCATCAAAAGAAAAATCCCAAATTAAGAAAAACGTTTTAAAGAAACTTGGGGCTGTGTTGGATGTTAAAAAGGGAGTCCACAAGGTCGACGGTGAAGAACTCCCTTTTCATGAAGAATAACTACTTGTGACGTAACTATACCCGGCTCTAGTGAGAACTTTTTAATGACCAGTTTAGATGGATATTGTAAAGAAGGAAGTCTAAGGATGGTTGCGGATGTGAACAATCAAGAGTTCCTAACTGCAAAGTCTCTTGTAAAAGTTTGAGACGAAGTCCCTGTTAGGGTTATGAATGTGAAAAAAACACCCATCAGGTGGAGTAGAAGAACTGTGTTAGGGCAGTTTACTCCTGTAACGTCGATATGTTGTGTGACTTCGACTGATAAAACCTCGAAATCCAAGTATCCAAGTTAGGTACTTGGGTCATATCGTATTTAGTAATAGCGTGACAGCTGATCCTGAGAAAATCTAAGCAGTTCGAGAGTGTCCAGTACCAAGAGATAAATATGAAATTGGAAGTTTTCTCGTTTATGTACATATTACCGACGGTTTGTCAAAGGATTCGATCACATCGCTAAACCCTTAACAAAGCAAATGGAAGAAGGAAAAGAATACTTGTGAAATAAAGAATGACAGAGAGCTTTTGAACATATACAAGAAGCTCTTATCACAGCATCGATATTGAGCTACCCCAGATAAAATGGAAAGTTTGTATTGGACACGGATGCAAGTAATACCGCTATAGGAGCAGTTCCTTCTCAGCTTCAAGATAAACAAAAAAAGTCATAGCCTACTTTAGTAAAGTCCTGTCAAAAGCAGAAAGGAAATACTGTGAGAACTTCTAGGCGAAGTGAAGGCTTGTGAACATTTTCACAAATATCTGTATGGCCAAAAGTTTCTCCTTAGAACCGACCACGCGGCCTTAAAATGGCTTTTGCAATTCCGTAATCCAGAGGGACAAGTAGCAAGATGGCTAGAGCAGCTGCAAGAATATGACTACAACGCTGACGCCTTATCAAGAAGGCCATGCAGTGCGAGTTGCAGCCACTGTTCAAAGCTGCCATGTTCGAAGAACTGCTGTCGTAAGTGATCAGTGGCAAACCCAACAACTACAAGATGCTTAAGAGAACGATCCGTGTCTGAAACGTGTTCTGGATTGGAAGCGTCAAGGAAAAGACCGTTTCAGCAAAAAATCAGCGCATGTAGCCCCGAAGTTAAATCATATTGGGGCCAATGGAATTGTCTGGTACTACAAGATAATCTTTTGTATAGAACCTTTGAAAGTGAGGATGGTACGGAATCCAGGCTACAACTTATTGTACCTAGAAGTAAAGTGGCAGCAGTATTGCGTCAGTTACAAGATGGTTCTCCAGCGGGACACGTAAATTATCTGCTTACGGTCTCCCAACCAAACTGCACCAATGGCTCTTGAGCTTCATGCAAGATCGCTCCTTACATGTGGCAGTTGACGGTATTTCTTCTGATGCGTTTAAAACTAATGCCGGGGTCCCCCACCTTATTTCTTTTACACATCAACGACCTCTTGAAAACCAACACGAACCCAATTTACAGTTTCGCAGACGATAGCACACTTGTCTCAACTTTCACATCCTATCGATTACTTTCGGTGAATGATAAAAATAGACTCAGGCAGGAACAGGTTGATTCCATCAATAGAGATCTTGAAGCAATCGTCGAGTGGGGAACCAACAATCTTGTTCAGTTCAACGCCCAAAAAACACAAAGTGCCACGTTTTCCAAGAAAGTGAATTCCTCAAATCATCCCATCACAATGTCCGGAAATACCCTTGAACCAAGTCCCTCCATCTCGATTTTGGGAGTCACGGTGTCCAATAATATGTCTTGGCATGACCATGTTGCTAACATCGCAAAGTCGGCAAGCCAGAGGCTAGGTTTTCTCTGGAAAGCTAGAAAGTTTTTTACTCCTGATCAACTGTTGACGACGTACAAGGCTCAAATCCGACCTCTACTGGAGTATTGCTCGCACATTTGGGGTTCAGCAACAAGGCATTCTCTTCGTCTTCTAGATTCCATTCAGAAAAGAGCCATTCGTTTGATAAACAGCTTAACTCTCACAGATACCCTTCACCCTCTAGAACATAGAAGAAGAGTTGCAGACCAGTCATTCCTCTACAGATATTTCCATGGCAGATGCTCCAGAGAAATAAAAACTCTTGTACCACCATTGGCCACATTCAGCCGAAGAACTCGGCACGCTGATCAGTCTCACCCATTTACTCTCAAGATTGACACTACAATGACCAATCTTTACAGGGCTGCTACGAAATGGAATATGCTTCCAAAATCAGTTTTTCCAGAGAACTGACCTGCAACTTTTTAAAAAGCGTGTCCACAATCATTTCCTTTCTATAATCCCTTCCCCTTCTAATAGTCGCAGTGCGGGCCGTCCGCGGCCCACACGATAGGTCTACCCTTTTTGCGACTATTTTAATAAAAAAAAAAAACACTTTGGCATTACAAATACTTTACAAAAGGTTCGAGAGTGGTTTTAATAAGTAAACTGTAAAGAATATGTACGAAGGTGGTGCCGGAAATGCGAGTTGTGTGCAACAGGCAATGGTCCAGTTGGTAAAAAGAGGGCACCCATGAGACAATACAATGTTCCGATGGAGAGGGTAGCCATTGATATTGCAGGGCCGTTCCCTGAAACAGAGGATGGAAATAAATATATCCTCGTCGCCATGGATTATTTTACAAAATGGACTGAATCCTATGCAATCCTGGCCGACATACTGGTTAAAGAATTCTTCAGCCATTTCGGTGTTACTTTAGATATCCATTCAGACCAAGGATGAAATTTCGAATCGGCACTCTTGATGGAATGGTCGAGAGGATAAATTGAACAATGGGCAAAGATATTTCCAAGGTGGTTTCAGAACATCAGAGAGATTGGGACCAGTACATTTATTTTTTTTAATGGCCTACCGATCGGCCACCAACGAAACTACTGTCAAGACCCCCGCTTGCTTGATGCTTGGACGTGAAATTCGTTTGCCATGTGACCTTGAGTTTGGCTATAAACCTTCAGAAGAAATGTGGCAGGCGAAGACTACGTCGACAAATTGAAGTTGAAGAAGAACGACATACACGACCATTTAGCCAGTGATCGGATAGCAGATCATTATAATTCTCGCTCCACAGAAGGAAATTTTGAAGTGGGTGATCTTGTCTGGTTATATATCCAACGACGACGTCAAGGCTATTGTCCTAAATTTTAAAGGCAATGGGAAGGACCGTACGAAATCATGAAGAGAATAAATGACGTTATATACCGGATTAAAAAGCTGCCACGAGGGAAACCGAAGGTAGTTCACATAAATCGTATTGCACCTTATGCTGGATTAAATAATGTTGAAGTATGCGTTTGGATTCCGAACAGTAAACACGTATTGTTACCTGCTATCGGATAACGCTTATCACATTAATAGAAACCGGACCTCCATAAAAAACGAACAGTGATAAATAAATAAACAACAAAATTTTTATTAGTGCGGGCGATTGTGCTAAAAGTGAGACATGTGCTTATGGAACTCATTAATCAAAGGTAACTCGTAATATTAGAACCAAAATGTCGAACGGATACAATCAGCATCCGCTTACACATACACAATACCCACCCATTGGTCAAAATTAAGTACAATTATCAGGTACATTACCACAATACTAGCTCCCTAGCACATCCAAAATAAACGACGAAGAATGGCTAACAGTTTAAGGTAAAAAACGAATAAGAAATAGCCCAGAACAACAATTTAAACTAAAACAAACAAAAATAGGCAACTACTGGCTAAACACACCAACAGCAAATAAATTTACCGTAATAGCTAATGAAGACTCAAACGATAAGGGACAAGAAGAAACTGAAAAGGTACAAAAAAGGTAGAGAAACCCCCACCGATATATATTGCTAGCGTTAAAAACATCCATCACTAAGCCAACTATTAAATACAATATCCAAAGACAAACACATAATCAAAGTGCTAAACGAAGACCAAGATACAAGCCGAAACAAATGAAATATATGATGTTAATAAAAGCACTGGATGAGAAAAAAACTATCATACCTACCGCAAAAAGCAAGACAAACCCTATAGAGTAGTATACCGTCATTTTCACCCATCAGTAGATAAACAAGAACTTAAAGAAGAAATAAAGAGCAAAGGACATATTGTCCTAAATAAAACGAACATATTGCAAAAAACTACAAAAAACATCTCCCGCTATTCTTTCTGGATTTAAAAACGCAAGAAAATAATAAAGAAATTTATAAAATGGAATATCTAGTCAATGCAAAAATCAATGTGGAACCACCAAAGCCAAAAAGAGAATTAGCACAGTGTACTAGGTGTCAAAGGTACGGACATACCAAAAAATTTTGTTTTCACCAGTACAGATGCGTGAAATGTGCTCTAAATCACCCAACTATTGACTGCCCTAGGAAAACCAGATCTGATCTAGTGAAATTTGTCCTTTGCGGAGAAAATCACCCAGCGAATTACAGAGGATGCAGCGTACACAAACAGCTACAGAAGCAAAGATTTCCAACCTTAAGAAAGAAAGAGTCACCAAGTAAACAGTTGCCAGCAGATACGGCAAATAATAGTACAAGAGAAGTCAATACATACGCTCAAACAGTAAATAACAATCAACAAATGACCCAAACTATCGCTTAATCAAACGATATCCAGGACCTAAAGAATATGATGAAAGTGCTCATGGAGCAAGTGAGCACCATGTTAAACATACTCACAACACTTGTATAAAAAATGCACAAATGGCCAATTCACTAAGATTTGTACTCTGGAAAGCCAACGGCTGGTTACAACCCAAGCAAGAACTACATGCTTTTATAATTTACCAGAAGCTAGACGTAATATTAATGTCTGAAACACATTTGACGAACAAAAGTTACATGAAAATCCACAACTACAAAATATACCATACAATACATCCAGACAGAACTGCACACGGTGGGACAGCTATCATCATAAGAAATAACATCAAACATTATGAAACAGCACATTACCAAAAATTACATATCCAAGCTACAAACATAGTTCTAGAAAACTGGAATGGGACTATGACACTCTCAGCTATTTATTGTCCTTCAAAACATCCCATTAAACAAACATAATTTAAAGCCTTCTTCGATACACTCGGACCTCGGTTTATCTGCAGTGGGGATTACAATTCAAAACACCAACAAATGTGGGGTTCTAGACTTTGTAACACCAAAGGCGGTGAATTACAAAAAGAAATTCTTAGAGGTAACCTAAATGTAGTCACCACAAGAGAACCAACGTACTGGTTCATAGATCCTGCAAAAACTCCTGACCTGCTAGATTTTGCCGTAATTAAAGGAATAAGTGAAAAATACTTTAAACCAGTGTCTAGCTATGATCTATTTTCAGATCATTCACCCGTTATTGTTATCTTAAGCAAAAAAATCATAGTAACAAAAAAGAACTGAACATTACACAATAAGAAAACGAACTGGAATTATTTTAGGTACCAAGTAGATAACAAATTTAACCTGCACATATCACTAAAAACGGATGAACAATTAGAACAAGCAACCGAATATTTCAAAAAAGTGGTACAGGAAGCAGCATGGAACTCAACTCCCACAACATCCATTCCACAGATAAATAAAACTTGCTTCAATACTATATATCAAAAAATAATTGAGAAGAGAAGACTTCGAAAACAATGGCAAATAACAAAATGTCCTCAACACAAAACGAAACTCAATAGAGCACAAAAAGAACTAAAAGAATTGATGATAGCAGAAAAAAACACCCACTTTCAAAAATACTTGCAACAACTGGATGCAACCAAAGCCACTGAATATTCATTATGGAAGGCCACAAAGACCTTACGCAGGCCGAACTATTCAAAACCACCCGTCAGAACGGAAACAGGAAACTGGGCTCAGTGTCCTTTAGAAAAAGCAGAAACTTTTGCAACATACTTAAAAAATGTGTTTACGCCTAATGACGGGAAATACCCACTACAAGATAAAGAAGCAATTACATCTGTACTTAATCAACCATATTAACTAAAACTGCCAGAAAAAGGATTTACAACAAAATATCAATCCAAAAAAAGCTCCAGGATTATTACAGGAGAAATTCTTCAGCAGCTCCCAGAAAAAGGCTTTCAATTCCTGACACAGCTGTTTAATTCCACAATGAAAATAGGCTACTTCCCATCAAACTGGAAACTAGCACAAATAACAATGATTTTAAAACCAGGAAAACAACATGAAAGTGTAAAGTCTCATCGACCTATTAGTCTTCTCCCAGTGGTCTCCAAAGTTTTAGAAAACAAGAAACTAATACCACCACATCAATTCGGATTCATACAGCAACACTCAACAATTCAACAAGTGCATAGAGTTGTGGAGGGGAATCAATGAAGACTTCGAAAATAAGAGATATTGCTCTGCAGTATTCTTGAACATTATCCAGGCTTTTGACAAAGTCTGGCATAAAGGACTTCTATGCAAACTAAAACAGAACTTGCCAACAAATTATTATAAAATCTTAAAATCCTACATCAGCAATAGATACTTCCAGGTAAAATACGACAACGAGTACACAAGCATACAACCAATCCACGCAGGCGTCCCCCAAGGAAGCTTATTAGGCCCCATAATGTATCTTATATTTACAGCCGACCTGCCAACAGACACAAACATTACCACGGCCACATTCGCTGATGATACAGCAATCCTTGCGTCTGACAAAAATCCTAAAATAGCCTTCGAAACGCTGCTAAATAACTTGAATAAAATACAACAATGGATAACAAAATGGAGAATAAAAACAAACAAGAACAAATCATAACATATAACATTTGCAATGCGTAAAGAAACATGTCCGCCTGTAAAACTGAACGACAAAGAAATTCCACAAGGAGATGAAGTCAAACATCTAGACAGGAAGTTAAAATGGAGAAAACACATATTCTCAAAAAGAACGCAACATCAATTTAAAGAGACACCTATCAGATGCAAACTGGTTGTGTATGATAAAACAACAGGAGATGAAATTTAAATACCTAGGCATAGAAATATCAGGATACGGTGAAATCGAGGCAGAGGTAAGAAACCAAACGGCAAAAGCAGCACGAACCTCAGCTTACCTGAACGATACAATCCTCTGAAACAAATATATCGAAATTGAGACCAAATCCCGAATCTACAAGGAGGTCATCCAACCTATATTAACATACACAGCGGAAACTAGACCAGATACATCGAACACAAAGAGAATATTAGAAACCACCGAAATGAAAATAGTGCGCAGGATCGCTGGAAAAACACTTTTTGACAGGGAGAAAAGCGAGGACATTAGAAAAACATGTAAATGGACAATGTAAATGAATGGATCCTGGAAAGAAAGAGAGAGTGGAACGAACACATAGAACGGATGAATGACGACAGAATGGTCAAAATAACTAGAGACAAGTCGCCCTTAGGGCGCCGAAGAGTTGGAAGACCCTGCAAGAGATGGAGCGACAACCTTTCTAATAATTGAACGGCAGAGGATACGAAGAAAAACAAACAAATTGCTTACAATTAAGAAGGAAGAAGAAGAAGAAAATAAGATATTGATATACAAATCCATCCTGAAACCAGTTTGGACCTATGGAATAGAATTATGGGGAACAGCCGCAAACTCAAATATCGAAATTATACAAATATTTCAGTCGAAACCTTAAAAATAATACTAGGAGTCCCATGGTTTATAACCAATGAAGCCATTCATCAGAATGCAGGTCTATCGTTTATCAAAGAAGAAATAAAAAAGTACGCGAAAAAACATGCAGAAAAACTAAAAGTGCATCCAAATGTGATCGTAAAAAATATAGTGAATAAACCGCGTGTAGTGCGTAGGTTGAAACTAAAAGTTCCGTTAGAATTAGTTACCTAGTGCTAAGAATACATAAAAACGCCCAATGTCAAAAAAAGTCCATATTGTAGTAGACTAACTTTAAAAGGGGTGTATCACTGGATGCCTTCCCTACACGTCTTTCTGAATTGTCATACCATTACTTAATATCTACCTAACATTATTTGGGTTTCACAGAAAGAATGGGAAGTTATTAAAAAAAAAATGATGTTAAAGAAGCAAAAATTCTTTAACAAGAACCAAACGTGGACAACCGTCAACCGAATTTTAAAGATTTTATGTCGGACTACGCAAATAGAAGGAAGACCAGAATTGGCGTAACCATTGAGGTCCAGCAAGATCTTTTTACAGTTCCGGAAGACGATTCTATTGCACACTGCGTAGCCCAAGATCTACGAATGACCAGAGGAATTACATTAATATTTTGCAAAAAGTTTGGCCTCCTGAATGAGTTGCAAGATCAAAAACCTAGAGTAGGAAAAGTGCTACGACTGGAATATGGCAACTGATCGTTGTTTTACCTGATAACCAAGAAATCATCTAAACAAAGAATAACTCTTGGCATGCGTTAATTAATTTAAAGAAAGTTTCATGCCATTATGACAAAAAGAAATTGGCCGTACCCAAGATAGGCCATGGGATAGAAAAACTGGACTGGAAAATCGTATGAAGCATGTTAGAAGTTATTTTCCAAGACACAGGAATGTACGTAAGCAAGCTGGGCGGTATAGTGACGTCACAGCAAATGACAAGGATGTTCCAGTACCTTCCTGACCAATCTGGAATATTCGATAGAACAGTTTGGATACGTCTAGAAGATTCTCGTCTTTTCCCAACTCAACGTTAAGTATATAAATTGGCCTCCGTTCGCCGAGAGTAGTCCGTCAGTTTTAAAAAGTGTATGCTTGTGATCGCTAGTTAATATAAATTTTAAAGTTATAAATAAATTTGTTAAATATAAATTCGAACCCCAAGTGTTATTAATGTAAAAACGTTACAGTACTAATAACTTTTTTTATTTTGTCACTGGCAAAAAGAGAAACCCATGATCCAAAAAGTATACATTTATAATCATGTTTTATTTACTTTTAATTCCATTGCGTTAAAAATATTTGGTAACCGTTACAAAATATTTAGTACCTATACGCCATTGGTAACCAATTCGATTTATTAGACAATCGAATTGGCGATGAGTTGTGATGGAGTGGGAAGTTGCTGTGGTGCCTTTAATTAGTAATTTATGTATAAATATTATAAAAAATAAAATAAATATTATAAATATTTAAAAGCATCATTTAAAAAATTGTTTGGTCAATTAAAATTTCATTAGATCTAATTAATTAAAAAAAAGATACTACTGAAAATTATTCATACAGGGTGTCCCTGGACTAATGGGAAAAAAGTAGGGAGCGTATAGGTCAAAAAATTGTTAGTACTTTACATAAACTTTTTCTATGCAGGCACTCGTTTTCGAGTTATAGGCATCCAAAATTTGAATTTTGCATTCGTTTTTTATTTTTAAAGTTCGTAATGTTCATTTGATCTTTATAACTTTTTAACATAATTATAACGTACGTCTAAGTTTTTTTGGAAAGGTATACTGATTTACAGTAGTGCTTGGAAGCCAGATACCGACTACTCATAATAGTTAGTGATCCAAAAATTTTGGAGGTTTGACACACCCTGTATGTAAATATCGAAAATGACTTCCCCACACTTTAATCTAACGAAAAGGTACTCTTGTTGGAATTTGATAAAATAAGCCGTTTGACTGATATTTACTATTTTATTAATGCACATTAGACTAAAATTAATTACTAACCAAGAAAAAAACTAACGTTAATCTAATAAATTTTCAACATGAGCTCCTTTCCTTTTCACGCATTTTTTAAGCTACGTTTCTTTCTGCTTGAAAGAGCATTCCCATATTATTTCTAATAGCATTACAGTGTAACACAATTCTGTCTATTAAATCTTGCCTTGTTTATACAGATATTGGGTACACTTTACTTTTGAGATAACCCCAGAAAAAAAAATCCATAGGATTGATATCTTCTAATCGAGCTGGCTATTGAAATTACGTAGATTAACGTTAGTTTTTTTCTTGGTTAGTAATTAGTTTTAGTCTAATGTGCATTAATATAATAGTAAATATCAGTCAAAAGGCTTATTTCATCGAATTCCAGCAAGATTATCTTTTCGTTAGCTTTAAGTGTGAGGGAAGTCATTTTCGATATTTACATACAGGGTGTGTCATCCTTGCAAATTTTTTGCATCACTAACCATTATGAGTAGTCCGTCCCTGGCTTCAAGGCACTACTGTAAATCAAAATAAACATACACGTACGTTATAATTATGCTGAAAATGTTATAAAGATCAAATGAACATTACAAAAATTAAAAATAAAAATGAATTTAAAATTCAAACTTCGGATGCCCATAACTCGAATACGAGGACCTGTATAGAAAAAGTTTATATAAAGTACTAATATTATTTTGACTTGACGTATAAGCTCCCTACTTTTTTTTCATTAGTCCCGGGACACCCTATATATATATGTTCAATTATACAGATACACGTAGATATTTTGATGCAAAACACATAAAATAAAATAATAATAAATTATTGTTTATAAAATTTACATTATTTTAACGTATTTTTCAGGACTAACTCGTTGTGTTTGTTACTTAAGTACAAATATTTTGGACAAAATACTTAATCTGAAAACCCTTTTTAAGTATGTGTACACGTACAAAACTTAATATGTGAAATCAGTATAGAGTATTTTATACTATTTGCTAATTCCACCAATATCATTTTTTCATGAACGGTAACTTTAAACCAAAGAAGATTCTAAAAGTATATTAAACTAATAGCTTGCAATTAAGACAAAAGCTAAAGTAAAAGATTGAATACAAAATTGCTTCTATTCTTTAAATTATTAATACATGTTAGTTCACTCCATATTATTATTTGTATATCTTAGCAATTACTTGACAACAGTTGTAATTATGTGATATTAACATAGATATTTTAAAGGTGTGTGTCGTCTATAGGCAACTATATTTATTACGATAGTACTGGCAATAGCGCTATTTCGTATTGTATGTGATCAGAGAATTAAAAATTATTGTCTTTTGCTGTAGCGGAGGTGTGCTGTTGACTATGTTACATTTCTTGGGCCCTCCGCTAACGGGGCAAGAAAGACTCGAAGCCGAAATGGTTGGAACGTCATACTCGAACTAATCGTTTTATGCAATATGTCCTCCGATCACAGTGCGATTTTTCTCGCAGCCAGCTAACAGTCTTTAACCAACAAGGCTAGGTTAGGTTCAAAAGTTTTTTAATTAAATATGTTTAAAAAGAGTAATTAAACATTATGTTCGAAACTCCACAAATAACAAAGAAGTGAAAACAAATAATTCAGATAAATGTAACTAATTTAACGACCGAAATTGGACCTGAATTTTAATTGGGCAATAATTTTTGAACTGGTAGACTTGTAACATTCCAGTTTACAAAATTTTAATACAAAAAAGTGTATTTAGTCCTTTTATTTTCATATATAAGTTGAAATTAAAATTAAAAAGTATTGTATTGTAATTAGGCAATAAACATACTTTAATAATTTAAATAGGAAACAGTAATATGAAAAAAAGAAAGGTTATTATATAATTATATATTAATAAATTATATAATACACAATTCACTCGTTTCAATCTTCGAGTCTCTCTCGCCCCTTGAGCAGATGGCATTATCCACTGACGGCACAAAAGTTAAAAAACTGTATTAAATTTAAATACGTTTAGTCACGTGATTTATTTAATATTTCAATAGATTTCTTCATTCGAGAGTGCACAATTTTTTTGCAAATACCAATGAAATAAAATTTGATACTATAAATCCAACTGTAGCGTCGGGAAAGAACCTTACTTTAGAAGTAGTAACTAAAATATTTACTTACATAAAATGCGGTATAGGTTCATTTACTGTTGTCAAGGTCGTCACTAGGTTTTTTTTCTGGGAGGGGTAATTGAAAATTACAGACGATATTTCATTTTATTATATAATGACTTAGGGGATAAATAAAACCGAGAGAAAAACATTTTGAAACAAAGTATGAAAATCATAAATAAAACTGAAAATGATTACAGGTCCATATCAATAGCTCTTATAAAATAAGTTCTAATTTCCTCTTTTTCTGGGAAGCAAATCTATTCAGCACTGCGTCGTAATCTATTTCACATTCACGATGAAAATGCAAAATTGCTAAGCCTACAGCCTCTCTCGACTCATGGTCGATTTTAAGGAAGTTTTTAGGTGTTTCAATGAACAAAATGAAAGTTCAGCAGATGCCACACTTACGGGCATGACCAATATTAAATGTCTATTAAATGTCTTTATCACTCATTTTCAATACATTCACCGCACTTTCTTGAATTGGCCCTTCGGTTTTTCTTAGATTTTCTACCCACAGCACAATTTCTAGCTGTAATTTATTAAAAATTTATTCTTTACTCTCCTTTGAGAAAGGCTGTAAATAATGGCTCAAATTTTCAGCCATTTTTTTCATTTCTGCTTGATTTCTCTAAAGTATGAGAGAAGGTCATTGCTTTCCAAGGCAGAGAAAAATATTGAACCAAATCGAAAATTGAGATCCTGTAAAACATTATCGAGCAATAGGATGAATATGCTGATTCTGTAATATTCCTCAGGATCTTTGGTAACAACATTCGCTCTATTCATTTGTCTTGAAACTCTAGGAAGGTGTATCGAAATGTCCAATTTTTCGTGAAGATCTCTTACTTCTTCAAAAATTAAATGGAAGCAACTATCGACATCATCTCTTTTATTTTTTAATACCGAAATTATACTTTCAACTAATTTTTGTGCAACACTTTTGTCGACCGTTTTTTTCTGTAGAATTCTGCTCAAGTTTTCTGTTAAGCTCAGAAAATGAGCTAAACAAAACAAAGACGTTGTGATTTTTGTAGTTAGCAATGAATTCATCAATAATTGTGATTTCAAAGAGGAGTCTGTATTTTTCCACTGAGATATAAGTTGCAAGGCTTCATAATAAGCTTGAATAACTAATACCGCTTCGTGTCTTTCTGACCATCTCGTTTCACATAATTTCACGAGTTGAAAATCATTGCATTATTACAGGACATGATTTCTTTTTATTTTTGGTCCGATAACATAACACTGCAAGTATCAGTTCCTATACCCACACAATTGTCTTCAGGCAAACCAATATCTCTTAAGAATTTATTGATAGTTTGTCCCAATATTTTGCCAGTTTAAACAGGTTCTTGAGTTCCACTGTTAAACTCTGCTCTCATCCAGCAATTTATGTCGGGGATTTTAACAGTCACAACCAGAGTAGGGGATACAAGGAGAATTATATAAACGGCACAATTCTCAACGACCTCACCTCACCTTGAATAACCTACACCTGGTCAACAGTGCCAAAGACAAAGGAACTTTCGGATCAGCAAGATGCCAATCATAAACCTCACCATATCTGTGTTTCATCACAACCAATACAACAAGTGGAAGTAACTTAGCAAGTAGACGCATTATGGATACCTTCCCTCGCAGCCAACATAGACCCGTCATCATTGATTATGGTATTAAGATCCCCTTAGTATCATCAATTTCTATATCACGTTGGAACTTCTAACGGGCAAAATGGGACCAATTTGCTAGTAAATTGGATAAAATTATACATTAGGTACATTCCGGAAACACCGAACAACTACGAAAGATTTGTAAAAGCTGTAGCAAGAAGAACAATTCTCAGAGGCCACAGAAAACAGTATTTCGCCGGTTGGTCTGAACACCGCGATCAATTATATGAAGAATTCCAGACTACTAATTCAAATGAAACGGCAGTAGAACTCCTACAGGCATTAAATGAAAACAGAATAAAGAAGTGGCAGCAAACAGCAGAGTGTCTAGACTTTAGCAATTCCAGTAGTAAAGCATGGAGTTTACTAAAAAAAAATCGGTACCGACCCTCAACCTGAAAAACGAAGCCAATCGGATGTCACTCCGAACGAAGTAGCAAGCTGCCTTTTACTAAACTCAAAAGCAACAATGCTTCGGATATCACTACCGATGAGTTAGAAGAATCGTTGAAACAAGTAAAACTGGATAAAGCGGCTGGTTTCGATGGTATATTTCCTGAGTTCCTTAAAACCCCCAAGACTAAACAATGGCTTGTACGACCATTCAACATAATTCTAACATCTGGAAAATTACCAAAACTTTTAAGGCTGTAAAGGTAATAGCCACAAAGAAACCCGGTAAAGACGGCAGTAATACATCCCACTACCCCCCAATATCATTTTTAAGTGTGGCCTACAAACTGTTTGAACGGTTGCTTCTTAATCGTATTCAACCTTACATCGAGCCGATATTACCACTGGAACAAGCAGGATTCCGTAAAAATAGAGGCTGCTGCGACCAAGTACTAGCCATGACATCCTACATCGAGGCAGGGTTCCAACAACATCTCAAAACAGCAGTGGCATTTGTCGATCTCACAGCAGCATTTGACACTGTATGGCGACATGGTCTTCTAAAGCTTGCAGAAATTATTCCATGCAAAAAGATAATTAACCTGATAAATAACATGCTAACAAATAGACGCCTACAAACCTTTATAGGAGAAAAAGAAAGTAGATGGTGCACGCTAAACGATTGCCTACCGCAGGACTCCGTGCTGTCACCTGTTCTTTTCAACCTTTATATTTCGGACATGCCAGCTTCGAATGCACTAAAAGTGCAGTTCACCGACGACTTGGCTCTGGCATACCAAGCAAAAAGACTGGACGAATGTGAGGATGCTGTAATCGCTAATTTAGCCACGATGAACAGTTATTTCCAAAACTGAAGAATAAAACCGAATCCTTCAAAAACGTAAGTAAATGCCTACCATCTGAATAACCGTGAAGCCCATCGTAAATTAAACATATTATTTGATGGAAAGCAACTAGAACACAACCCCTTGGTGTCACTTTAGACAGGACCCTTACGTTTAAAAGGCATCCAGACAATACTGCCAATAAAGTTAACACGAGGGTGGACATTATCAGGAAACTGGCAGGTACGGGATGGGGAGCAAACGCCAACACATTGCGAACTGCTACACTGGCGTTAGTGTATTTTACTGCAGAATATTGTGCCCAGGTTTAAAATAACAGTGCCCATACCTACAAAGTTGAAAAAACTAAACCAGGCTATTAAAATCATTAGCGGAAAAATGTTACAGTCCGACACTCACTCCTCTATAACCAGCTACAAAACATACCCCCAGACAGGCTTAAATCGAAGAAACCTCCTTGGCTAGACCAGGAAGTAGTCTTGTCATACAACGTTGGTAAGATGGCGAGAGTTTTGGAGCCAACATCATTATCAACCACGCGAGTAGAAGGCTTCTCCCTCCCCTGTAAACTATGGACACCTTTTAACAGATTTCGCACTGGCCATGGAAAAAGTGCCCACATGCTATACAAATGGGGACTCACAAACAGCCCAGTATGCGACAGCGGTGCTGCAAACCAAACCATACACCACATACTTGAAGATTGTATACATCGAAAATTCCCCGGAGGATTGAAGGAACTAATGCAGGTTACACCGAGAGCAATCCAATGGTTAAAGAATCTCGACATTCACGTTTAATATAATTTGACTGTATGCTTATATATTTATTGTTATAACTACCGCAATTTATATAATGTTTGTCATGTACTTATTTATACCCACTGTAACTATTTACCATAAGATAATTAAATAAGTTCCACCATCATAGTTTTCTTCATGGTAGTTAATGAAGCTGAGGAAATCTTCGCGAACCTCATACTTTTTGTCCATATACCGGATCACAAATGACATTTGGGAGTTATTACTTACGTCAGTTGTTTCGTCGAAAATAATGCTGTAATACCCTGTGCAAATATTAAAAATATTAGCCAACGGAAGATTTGAAAATGTTTTTCTGACAAATAACCTCTTTATTATTTTTTAAATGAACAGAATGTGGAAATAAAAATGTTCTGCTTTTCTTAAAATATTGTACTTCTCTATATCTGTTAGCATGTGCCCCACGAAATATCCGATATCTATTTCTCCTTCGAATTTAGCTGCATTGTGATGCTGAATTAAAGTTTTATCTTTACTATCAAAAGGTTCATTTCTTACATCTTCATTACTTGTACTTGGGGTTGCAATAGCATTTTCTTGTTGCTCTAACGAATCAACAGATGTGTTTTCGTTCTCTTGCTCTGATGACTTCGATTTTTTCGATATAAAAAAGTCCAACATTTTTTTAGATCTCTTATTCATTTTCTATAATTTAACACAACTTGATAAAAAATAGTGTTTGTGGAATATTATGAAACATACCTTTTCTAATAAAAATCCACAATATTCATATCAACTCTAAACTCAAAATGTAAATATTAACTTGCTCTCTCCCGTTGACGAACGTGCGACAGGCTTTAACTTGAATAAATTGAAAACTGCATACTGCGTTCTCAACTCCTCCTTTCCGTGATTAAACAGATTGCACAAATTAGGAATTGTTTTAAAAGAGCGGTAAAGATTGTCGTAGTCCGTGGCCAAAGCTCGTGACTCGCGGCGCCGATTTGTCAAGACACAAATTTTATGACTGAGCAAGATGGGATGGGCAATTCCGACAATTAACAATTACAGAAGTGGTTGGAAATTATTGATAGATGTAAAAATAAATAAATTATCGAAAAGAAAAAAAATGTGGAAGAAATACAAATTTATATTCCAATTTCTGTCGGTCAGTATTTTCCTGGGGTGGGGGGGCTAATTACCACCATTTACCCCCCCCGTAGCGACGCCCTTGAATGTTGTTTTAGACAGTAACAAATTTTGTCAGTTTTCAAAAAGAAATAAGGTCATTTGTAATAAAAAACTACTGAGAAACAAAAAAAATATGTAGCGAGCAAAGGATCTATCAGGGATTTTTATAATTTAAACAATAAATTTAGACACTTGTTGACTCTTTTTAATTATTTAAATGGTACCTATAATTTATTTTTAAATTAAAAATTATTTAAAAATCTGATTTTAATAAAATTATAAATTAAATGAAAAGATAATTACTTAAATTGTTCAGTTAGTTTTATCTACTAAGTCTAACTTTACTGTTTTGTAATTTAACTGATTAGTTTAAAATATGAATTAATCATCTTCTTTTTATTAAAAATTGTTATTAAATTTTGCCGTAGATGATCTAAAATATTTAAATATTTCAAGGAGAAACTTTTTCTATTCAGTTGTTAATCATATTTGATATTTCTGCACAAAACATATATATATATATATATATATATATATATATATATATATATATATATATATATATATATATATATATATATATATATATTGCCTTAAATTAGTAAAATATATCAATGGGTGTAATATTTCAGAAATTAATAATCACATAATTAGCACCGTTGTCACCGAGAGATGGCTCACATTCTCTAGTTTGTAATTATATAGGCAACAAATATTAAAATTGAATTTATCAAATTTATATGTACAAGAATTGATGTTAAATGTGAGGTAAACTTTTTTCAAATCACATTTCTAATAAATAATGAAAGCTCCAAATAAATTTAAATTACGGTTTGTTTATTATTAACACAAGTTTAAATTTAGTCTTATGGATAACTTTATTTTAAGTTTAACAAAATAAATCAATTATTTTTTAGCTTACTTAGAAATTAATATAAATGATTTTTAAAGCAATTTAAAATATTTGTGTATGTATTTCAAGAAATGAGCTACCCCATATCTGATTTTTTTTATTAATATTTCTTATAGTTACCAAAAAAATATTAATTCACTCTATTCCATGAGCAAAAATCATAACTAAACCCGGCTCGACCATCATGTCTTCACTCATGTGTCCATTATCGCAGGAAAGCACCAAAACTGCCTGCTTTCCAGGCACTCTCTTACACACGTAATTTTCGTATTGTCGGCGATTATTCTGTCTAGTTTCTAAGGAGCACAGCCCTGGGGGCCACCTGCGCTCGTGACAGTTTTCCATTAAGTCGTCTAGAATGTGTGGAGGACATCCCATCTCTGTTAACGTCCTTTTAATCATTCTCTGAAAACAAATTGGTGGTATTAACATTTATATTTGTACATAACACTTTACAAAACAAATAATAAATTTTAGCCAAGAAAGTCGTTGATAAGAAAGTCTCGAGATGCCTGACAAAAGGATAACTAAAATGTTTTTTAATGGAAATAAGGAAAAACAGATAATTGATTATTTAACAACAATTAAAGGTAATTATAACCATTATATTTATAAAAATAGTAGTATAACCTAATGTATTTTTTCGGGCCTAGAAATATAGTTTTTTAATAGCCATTAGAGTAAGCGATAATGTACTGGTAGCACTCCAGAAGCGGCGGTGAAAAAGCCACGCACTATGGAGGACTCAAACGAGCAAAAACGCTCCTTTGCAACTGTAGCTCAGGGCATCAAGGTGGGCATAATCCACCCAGAACACCCAAATGCTCAGCTGTCAAACGAACAGCTACGGCTGCTACAGCGATCCATTATGGACACTGTAGACAAACTACCGGACGATGGTCCACAAGTGCGATTCCAGAGCTGCACCATTCGACCTGGAATCCTCCTTCTGTCCTGTACGGACGCTGAGACGGTCAAGTGGAGGAGGAAGTGATATGCTACCTTCAACCCTGGGAAAACGCCCAGCTGAAATTAGTTCAGAAGGAAGACATAACCCCACATCTGTGTGGCTTTCATCCCAGACGATGAGGGACTACCCAGACTGACGGGAGAACAGGCAACCAACCGTCTGCGGAAGATGAACCGTACCCTGCATACCCAGGAGTGGACCATTCTACACAGGGAAAACGCAGGACCTGGTCAAATGTGGACGTTCTCAATGGATGAGGTATCCATTAAAGATTTGGAGCGGCTAAATTTCCGCCCATATTTTGGCTTTGGACAGGTGCAATTCCGGTCCAAGGAAGCCAAGAAAGATCCATCATCGGTGGAAATTCCAAAGTCTTCGGAGGTAACCGTTAGAACCAAAGAGGGAGGTAAATCTACCTCGGCGGCGACAGCGGGACTGAAGAGGCCGGCCAAAACCAGCAAAAAAGCCGGAAAAGGGAAAAAACCCCTTCATGGTAAAGCGCCGACAAAACGACCTACACCAGGAAACAATACGGGGAAGGAAAGTAAACCTCCCCACTCTACCTTTAAGTAGAAATGGCTAACCACATTCAATTTCTCCAGGCGAACATCCAACATGCTAGAGCGGCTTCATATGTCCTCAGCAGGAGGTTCGCCAAGGAGCAACTCGATGTGGCACTAATCCAGGAACCCTGGACTTCCAATACAGGCAGAATAAGCGGCCTAGGAAACTGCTCCGGTAAGTTAATAGCGTGTACTCTAGGTGGTAAGCCAAGAGCATGCATACTAATCAGGAAAAACATAAACTATTTTATGTTAACAGAGTTTTGCACCCCTGATAGGGTTGCAGCACAGCTTTCAATCTCAGGAGGAGACAGTAGTGTAGATGTAGTCGTCTGCTCTGCTTACTTCCCTGGAGACCGAAAAGAACACCCTCCTCCAGCAGCAGTGCGAGATCTAGTCGCCTTCTGCAAGAGGAACAACAGGCAACTGATCATTGGATGCGACGCAAATTCCCACCATTTCGATTGGGGCAGCAGCGACATCAATGAAAGAGGTGAGTACTTATATAATTATATAATAGGGGAAGGGCTAGCAGTCAACAACGTAGGCTCGGAACCAACCTTCGTGAACAGAATTCGCGGAGAAGTTCTAGACATAACTATTAGTACACAGTTTATGAGTACCAAAATAGTTAACTGGCAGGTATCTACCGAGCCCTCATGCTCAGATCATAGACACATACGTTTTGACGTGAGAATAGGACAACGTCCCATAGTGCAATTTCGAGATCCAAAATGCACAGATTGGAAAGGGTATTGTGAATCCCTCCAACAGCACCTAGGTAACGGTAATAGCACTATACATAATAGAGCTGAAATAGAAGCGGCGAATGAGCATATCACATCCGCCCTTCTAACGGCCTATAAGGAAAACTGCCCATTAAAGGAGAAGAGGGACCATAGAGGTATACCATGGTGGAGCAAAAGCTTAGACAAGCAAAGAAAAGAAGTTCGACGTCTCTTCAATCGAGCTAAAGAAACAGGTTGCTGGGAAATCTATCGTACAGCTCTAACGACTTATAACAAAGAAATAAGGAAAGCCAAAAGAGAATCCTGGAGGAGGTTCTGTCAGAGTATATCAGATCTACCTGCCAGCACAAGAATCCACAAGGCTCTCGCCAGAGATCCGACGCAAGAGATTGGATCGATAAAACGACCAGATGGCTCTTTTACGGACTCTGGTAGGCAAACGTTAGAGACTCTCTTGCAGACCCACTTTCCCGGCAGTCTGCTTCTGAGGGACCAGGAGCAAATTCCACTCTCAATGGGATCGACATCACGACCCAAAAGGGAGGACTGGAGAAAGGTTTCAAAAGTGGTCACCCCAACATCTGTACAATGGGCGGTGAATTATTTCTCCCCATTTAAGTCTCCAGGGGAGGATGGTGTTTTCCTTGCCCTCATTCAGAAGGGCAGCGAAATTTTACTACCTCTTTTGGTTAAACTATTCAGAGCGAGTTTGGCGTGGAGTTATATTCGGCTGGGCTGGTCAACGGCGAGAGTTGTATACATACGTAAAACGGGTACGGTGAATCATTCCCTACCCAAATCCTTCCGGCCGATCAGCCTTACCTCATTCTTAATGAAAACTCTGGAAAGAATTATTGATAGACATATTAGAGAGGGGAATCTTAGGAAACATCCCTTAAACCCCCACCAATATGCCTACCAAACAGGCAAATCTACGGATTTAGCTCTAAACAATCTAGTAGGAAAGATCGGCCATTCCCTTAAACATAAGGAAATTGCGCTGGCAGCTTTTCTAGATATAGAAGGAGCGTTTAATAACGCCTTACCACAGTCACTCTATACATCAATTAGGGATAGAGGGATAGACAGTAAAATCTGTAACTGGATCAAAAACATGATTGAAAACAGATATATAATATCATCACTGCATGGAGAGTCGGTTAGGTTCAGGGCGGCGAAGGGGTGTCCACAAGGCGGGGTACTTTCCCCCCTAATGTGGTCACTTCTAGTCGACTCTCTGCTGAGCGAGCTTTCCATGCAGGGAGTAGATTTTCAATGCTATGCGGATGATCTGGTTATAATAGTTAGAGGTAAATTTGAAGCGACGATCTCAAACGTCCTTCAAGAAGCTCTTAACACAGTATACAGATGGTGCGAGAGGGAACAGATGTCTGTAAACCCCCGAAAAACTGTAATTATTTCTTTTACGAAAAGGAAAAAGCTAGATAAGCTTCGGCAGCCTGTCCTATACAGAGAGAGCATTCCATTTGCGACGGAAGTGAAATACCTGGGTGTAGTTCTGGATAAAAGACTCACCTGGAACGCCCACTTGGAAAAAACAATAAACAAAGCCAGGTTTCCTCTCTGGAATCTCAGAAGAGTATGTGGCAAATCTTGGGGAATGAACCCCAAACAGATTTACTGGATTTATCAAACAATGATAATATCTATGGTCACGTATGGTTCAGTAGTCTGGTGGACCAAAGGGTTACAACAGACAGCTAGAGCAAAGCTTGCTGGCCTTCAGCGGCTGGCATGCCTGGCCATAACTGGAGCTATGTCCAGCACACCAACGGCAGCGATGGAACACCTCCTACATCTCCCTCCCCTAGATATTCTCTTAGAGAGGGAGGCCAGGATAGCTTCCTATAGATTCCTGTCTTTGGAAAAGTAAATAAATGGAGAGCAACTCGGAGATCACTCCGGGATACTGAGTGAAACAAAAAACCACCAAATTCTCGGGATGGTTCCTGACTTGCTAGCTACAAAAATACACGTAGGAAAGTCGTTCAAAGTCCTCTTTCCGGAGAGAGACGAATGGATGAGGGGACAAATCCTCTTCCCAGAGACTGAATACGTAATGTACACAGACGGCTCAAAAACCCCAGATGGAGTTGGGGCCGGTGTTTTCAGCAGGAAACCAAAGATTGAAATATCTACCAGTCTTGGCAGGTATGCCACAATCTTTCAGGCTGAAATATTCGCTATCGAATTGTGTGCAACAGAGTTGACCAACAGACCTCTAGCAAACAAAAACATAAATATAATATCAGACAGCCAGGCCGCTTTAAAAGCACTGAGCTCCAACAAGATAAATTCTAAACTTGTATGGAATTGCATCAAATCCTTAGAGTACCTTGGTGCGAACAACAGGGTGACCCTACTGTGGGTACCTGGGCACCAGGGGGTGAAAGGAAACGAAAAAGCCGACACCCTTGCAAAACAGGGGGCCGAATCTGCGTTCACTGGACCAGAACCGGTTTTTGGAGTCACCACAAGTGCCGCCAAAACAATTATTTCGGACTGGGCGGAGAGGAAAATACTCACGTACTGGTCCGACTTACCAGGGCTAACCCACTCGAAGGCGTTTTTACCGTTACAACCCTCGAGAAACACAACTAAGCAGATCCTAGAATGGAGCAGAAATGACCTGCGTATTCTAACAGGACTGCTTACGGGACACTGTCGTCTGAGATACCACCTCAGAAAGATAGATCTGAACCAACAAACGGACTGTCGGTTCTGCTGCGTGGAAGACGAAACTGCTGAACATATACTATGTTCATGCCCCGGCCTGGGAAGAATAAGGTTCAACATATTTGGTTACACTAACCTAGAACCTACCGATTTTAAAAAAATCTCACCCTATACAACCATGAACTTCGTAAGAAGGGCTGTATTGTGCGGTGAACTGTAGCCTCTAGGGGTGAGCCACAATAGACCTACTAAGGGTCGCGGTGAAGGGGCGACCACGCCCCACTCACATAAAACCTAAACCTAAGCGATAATGCGTAAAATAAAAAAATATATAGCGGGTCATATTTTTAATCATTTTAACCCTGATAGGTAGGTGGCGCTAGAATAAATCATGAATTTATGAGACACGCCTTTGTATAAATACATTGGACACGCGTTTCTGTAAATAAATAAATAAATGCCAAATAAATCGCCATTAAAATTATTTCATCCCAACTATACTATAAAACGAAAATAGTCAGTGACTCAATCATAGCTTCCTGGCGCGACAAGAGAGAAAAGGAAGAAAGAAGGTAATTCCAGTGGCGGATACAATTTCTTTTTAAATAAAATTGTTTTTAGGGATTTTTGAAATTGTTAAGAACACATTTTTATTTTAAATTTGTTAGCATAAATCGTATTTGAATTTTTAACATCAAAAATCACAAATTATCAGATACAATTAAGTTTATTTAAGTAGTAGGTGTGTGTACACACTGGGTGATTAAAGGTTGAGGAAGAACGAAATATCCAAGATAATCCTTTCCGATAGTTTAATAAAAAAAAATAAAAAATAACTATATATAACTATAACTTCGACATGGGTATCCAAGTCCCACATATTTGTTTTTGTTTTATGACATGTTTGTACACTTCTGCCAGTTATCTGACGTTACGCTATCAATTGCTTCGTTTAACAAAACTTTAAGGTCTTTTAATTTAAAAGTTGTGTTTTTGCTCGCAACTTTACCTTTGATCTAAGCCCATATAAGTTCAATCAGATTAAGTTCACAGTGGTATGGCGGTATTCGCAATAGAGTAACAATAGAGTAACAATAGAGTAATAGAGTAATAGAGTAACAACATATTTAATATAACGGTCTTTATGTACACGGACAATATAAAGCAATTCTACTCTAAGCATATGTTCATCAAGCAGTATGTTATTTGATTTTAACCATTCTATTATGTTGGAGTTTCACCAAGCAGACATGGGTATTTTTTCTACTCGCCGACTGTGATTGGGCGCATTATCTATTACGATTACCGAACTGGGCTTCACGCGCACCAATACGGACGAAAACCACTTTTTAAAAACTTCAGCGTTTATGTCTTCAAGGTAGTCGCCAGTCTTTCTAGATTTGAAAACGTTAAGACCACCATCCAAAAATCCAAATTACATGCGCCGACCGCGAACCTTCATTAAATTAAAGGCTGGTTTTAAATGCTCCGTAAGCTCCGATACTCGGGCCACAGTACATTTGACAACGGTGCGCATTTGTACACCCAACATGTTGTGTCGCAATGTAAAACAAGCAGCACTTGTGAAGCATTCAATAATTGTTTGTATTAACTACTGATTGACGTCACTGACTATTATTTCCGTCTTATACTATAGTTTAAAATTTGTAGTATAATTATAAATGAATGCAGTGTTGCCATATTGGGGGAGTTTTGAGCAGTTAGGGTATCTTTTTTGGCCGATCAATTGTGAAAATGTGCCAACAAAGAGAATAGATATGCTCAACTAGATAATAGCAAAGTATTTACTTCAAGAATTTTATTATATTTTGTATCGTAATATTAGTAAAAATAAAAAAAATATTAATTTGAAGAGACTGTTAACTTTGTTTTGTCCAAATTATTAACAAAAATAACATTAAATAAATTATATATTTTTAAAAAAATTATCATCCAAATACAACAAATACAAATAGGATTGGTTATAAAGCCAATAGAAAATAAACAAATTCAACCAACAACCATGTAATTATTTTAATCAGAATAAAGTCACGTTGTCACTCATAAATTATGTCTGCGGTATTAGTATATATATATATATATATATATATATATATGTGTGTGTGTGTGTGTGTGTGTGTGTGTGTGTGTGTGTGTGTGTGTGTGTGTGTGTGTGTGTGTGTGAAAAATGTATAACTAATTTAAAAAAAAAACAGCAAAT
Organism: Agelastica alni; assembly: GCA_950111635.1. Classification (NCBI taxonomy): domain Eukaryota; kingdom Metazoa; phylum Arthropoda; class Insecta; order Coleoptera; family Chrysomelidae; genus Agelastica; species Agelastica alni. The sequence goes on along the minus strand of OX467718.1, from coordinate 30,726,601 downwards.
TTCGCTGTATGTCACCTATATTAGTTAGTCGATTATGTATAAAAAACAACTACTCCTCTGGCTACATGCCGCGACAGGCATTGAATTACATCTGATACATAATCGTTTATAATACCCCATTTCGGGTAACAATATGTAGCCAGAGGGTAGTTGTTTTTTGATACATAATCGACCCACATGAACCTATAATAATATATGATATACAGCGAAATTAGCTGTTTTTTTTAAAAAGTCATTATCATTAGAGAATATTCTAAACATTAATATTATATAATCAATCTTTATTTTTTTTTCGATATATTATAAACATGAATACATCACTGTTTAACTATTCTAATTAAAAACAACCATCTTACCGTAAATAATAATTATTGTTAATGTTCACAAAGAATATTATGTAATAATTTTTTACTCCTCATTATTTATATATTGTAGTTCCCTGAAGATGAAAATGGAAATAAAATTTCCGAAAGCTTGGAATATTTTTAAATGAATTTTCATTTACTAGCTGCTTCCCCACTAACTAGAATTTATTTAGTTATTAACTGGTATATATATATATATATATATATATATATATATATATATATATATATATATATATATATATATATATATATATATATATATCAAGTCATAAAGTCATATTAGCGTTATCTGAAGAGGAGTTGCAGGCGATGGTTAATGTTATGCATGATTCCCTGAAAATCAAAGGGATGAAAATAAATGTGAGCAAAACGAAAGTAATGGTTTTTGAAAGAGAAGAAAGCATGACAAACTGTGGGGTTTCGATTGAGGGAGAAAGAGTGGAACAAGTTAATGAATTTGTGTACTTGGGTTCAAAATTTACAAGAGATGGAAAGTATGACAGTGACATTAAGCGAAGGGTGTTGACAGGAAAACAAATGAATGGGGCACTGCATAGCTTTATGAATAGCCAGAAAGTGTCAAAAAAGGCACGTCTGGCGGTGCATAGAGGTGTGTTGGTTCCTACACTTATGTATGGTAGTGAATGTTGGGTTTGGCAGAAGAAGCATGAAAATAGGATTAATGCTGCGGAGATGAGTAGTCTGAGAAGTATAGCCGGAGTGACTCGGTTGGATAAAGTTAAGAATAGTGAGATAAGAAAACGCTGTGGTGTAAAAGAAGATGTGGTCACAAAGATAGATAAAGGAATGCTTAGATGGTTTGGACACGTAGAAAGGATGGATAAAGAAAGATTGACGAAACAAATTTATAAGGCGAGTGTGAATGGCAAATCGGTAGAGGTCGACCTCGGAGAACATATCTCGATCAGATCAACATTGTTCTGAAGAAAGGCCAGGTTAAGAGTACCAACAACCGAAGAGCATGTATGAGAGCACTGATGAAAGTAGAGGAAACAAAAGATGTGTGTACGAACCGTAGCAAGTGGAAGGAAGTGGTCTCTGCCTACCCCTATGGGAAAAAGGCGTGACTCTATGTATGTATGTATGTATGTATGTATGTATGTATGTATATATATCTTCTTCTTATGACGCCCTCTCCTTTCGAAGGTTGGCGATCCACATAGCTAACATTGTTCTGGACACAGCAGCTCGAAATATTTCAATGAAAGTGCACCCAAATCATCTTCTGAGGTCTTTCAACCAGGAGTTCTGACGTCTACCAACAGATCTTTTCCCTTGAATCTTTCCTTCAATTATTAGTCTCAGCAGTTCATACTTATTGCCTTTCATAATGTGGCCTATGTATTTAGTTTTTCTTTTCTTAATGAGGGTCATTAGTTCGTTCGGCTTCTTCATTTGTCTAAGTACTTCTTCGTTCGTAATTCGTTGGACCCATGAGATGCGGAGCATACGGCGATTAAGTACATTTCAAACGCCTCAATTTTATTTTCAGTTGCAGGGTCCAGGGTCCTGCATTCACATCCGTACAGCAACACACTGAAGACATAACATCTAATCATGCGAACCCAGAGCTCCAAACTCAGATCAGGACTAGTAAAAAATCTTCTCATGTTTATAAATGTTTTCCTGACTTGTTCGATTCTGAAACGGATCTCTCGTTTCGGATGGCACCACGTGTTGACTATGGTACCTAGATATTTAAAGCACGAGACTTGTTCAATCTGATTGCCGTTTATCAAAATTGTTTCAGCAGTGGGTCTCTTGGAGAAGACTAGCAGTTTGGTTTTTGATATATTTATGTCCAATCCATTATGCTCACTATATTCAGTCATTCTATTCATCTTATTTTGTAGGTCTGATAAGTTATCGGCAAGGACTACGGTGTCGTCTGCGTATCTGATATTGGTGATACATACTCCATTTATTTTGATACCTCCTATGTCTTCCGCTAGCTTTTTTAAAAATTGCCTCCGAATAGATGTTGAATAGGAGTGGAGACAATATACAGCCCTGTCGTACTCCTCTTCGGATTGACAGTGTCAGATGTTCCTCCATCTACTCTTACTTCGGCGATCTGGTTCCAGTAGATTCTTTATCAATGTAATATCTCTTTTGCTAATCCCGGTTACGAATAATATTTCCACCATCTTTTGATGCTTGACACAGTCGAATGCCTTTTAATAGTCAATAAAGCAAGCGTAGACAACTATGTTCATATCTCTGCACCTCTGTGCTAGAACATTGAAGGAAAAGAGGGCTTCACGAGTGCCTAGTCCGTTCTGGAACCCAAATTGAGTGTCGATTATTTGTTCTTCGCATTTCTTGTACATTCGAGTGTGGATTATTCTCAGAAAAACTTTAAGGATATGTGGCATTAGACTAATCATGCGATAGTCGTCGCATTGTGATGCGTTTGTTTTCTTCGGAATCGTTACAAAAGTAGACTTGAGCCAGCTGAAAGGGATCTTTCCCGTTCTGTATATGGTATTAAATAGTTCTAGCATAGGATCCAGTCATTTGCCTTTTTAGCTAGCAATGGTTTTAAGTACTTCCATATGTACCTTATCTGCTCCCGTAGCCTTTCTGTTTTTCTGAGTCTTTAAAGCGTGGATGACTTCACTCTTTGTAATAGCTGGTCCATCTTCTTCATGTTCACTTACTACCCTGGGTCTGTCATCATCAAAGAGCTCCTCCACGTAGCTCTTCCATCTTTTTAGTTTCTCTTCGAGTTATGATTTCATTAATAGTATCTCTGAGAATTCTTATTTGACGTTTTCTTCCTATTTCAGCTACCTCCCTAACTTTCTTATGTACATTAAACAAGTCATGTTTCAGTTGTAGTTCTTCGATCTCTGTACATTTCTCGGCCAGCCATTTTTCCTTTGCCTCTCTGCACTTTTTTCTTACAGCTTTATTGAGTTCTTTATATTTTAACGGTGTGGATTTGGCCACCCTTCTCTGTGTCATAAGTTTTAAGATTTCATCCGTCATCCATTCCTTCTTCTTAATATTTTCCTTAAAACCGATCTCCTGTTCTTGAATCTTTATTATTGCGTCTTTCATCTGCCCCCATATGGTTTCTGTGTCCAGTTGCATTCTTAAATCTATCTCCTTCAGTTCTTTTTCCAGTTTCAGCCCTATTTCCGAGTCGTTCAGTTTTTTTATACCTACTTGTTTATTTGTGGTTTCGCGTTTCTTTTTCTTGAAACGCTTCATTCTGAAATCCATGACTACCGGATTATGGTCGCTGTTAACGTCTGCTCCAGGATAGGTTTTTACAGATTTTACATACTTTTTTAGCTCGAGACGCATCATTGTATAATCGATTTGATTCCTTACTATTCTGCCTTGATTGTCTGCAGGCAAGACCCATGTATACAATCGTCTAGGATGTTGTTTGAAGAAGGTGTTGGATACGAAGAGATTATTTTAATTACAGAACTGTACAAGTCTATCACCTCCAGAATTTCTCTCGCCAAGACCATATGATCCAACAGACTCGCCTTCCGTGCCTATTTCAATTTTGGCATTTAAATCTCCCATAACAATTGTGATCTCACATCTTCCTTGTCAGTTTTATTAGTTCATCCACTTTGTTATAAAATTCTTTTATTTCTGCCTCTGATTTGTCATTGGTGTATATACTTGTAAAATGTTCATTATGCGGTGAGACGTTTGAAGTTTTAATAACATGACCCGGTCACTAAGAGGTACATAGTCCAGGACAGCTTCTCGATTTCGTCTGTGACAAGAATCGCAGTACCATATCTACGATTATTATCAGTCCCTCCAGAATAGTTAGTTAGCTAGTTCTTATTTTGCCCGTTCCAGGCCATCTGACCTCACTGAGACCCAGAATGATATCTATGCTGAGTCTACTCAATTCTCTTTCAACGTTTTCAAGTTTCCCTGCCATGTATAAGCTGCGTACGTTCCATGTTGCAATACGTACTATTTTGTTGTATAGTTTACTCTTGTTATGATTGTCATTTTGTGTAGACGAGGGGATTCTTAGCACCCTCTCCCCATTTAAGGGATGCCCCGGACTGAGGGACTTTTGTATGTTATTGTCAGCCATGAAGATAATTTGGAAAAAAAATAGTACAATAAGAGTTCCGTTTCTTTTTTGTACCGCAGTGTGAAGACCATTCTGCTACTATAGCCCCGCTCTCCAGTTTTAATTGTCTGCCACTACAAAGTCATTCTTCTCGTGCCAAGACTCTGATTTTGATGCAACTGCTGCCTTTCACCAGTTTGGCGTGGAATTTTGGTCTGCCCCGACTATTTGATTTCGTCGGTACCACCCATATCTGGAAGGCATTCCCCTATCCGCCACCAGGGTAGGCACCCGATGGAGGATCCAACTAACCCCACACACACACACATATATATGTATATAGGCCAGGGGCAGCCCATTTGTTATGCGAACAACACAAAGGTTGGCCCACAAAAACGTTAGTCGTCCCGGTTTCGGGCTTACCAAGGAACAGCACTGTATACCTGCTCTTAAGTACAGAAGGGGGTCTAAAACGATGTTTCCGCGTGATTGCCTGGGACGACTTTTTCACTATCAACATCACCATTATATACGTATTAGTGCCAAAAAATTCCATATAGGGGGCGCTATTTTATATACATTTTGTATATATATTGAATATGGCTACCGCTCAAAGGTTAGCCCTGGATTTGGCAACACTGTAAGCTAAAGCGCAAAGCAGTATGTTGGGTACATTTTTAATTTTCTTTTTTTCCAATATATTGTTTTATACTTAGACCTATGTATAAAATCGATAAATAGGATAATGCACCACTTATGAACTATTCTCTCAGGATACTCAAAAAAGGGTGGCATATTAAAGTCATGTGTTTTTATGGAATATCCTGTATTTGATCACGTTTTTGAATTTTACGGTAACAATATAGATAATAATAGACTTTGATTAGAATATCCTATATCTTTATAATGTGTGTTTTGACTTATTGTGATTATTTATAAAATGTAAGCAATAAAAATATTTTTACATAAAATAGTTATAACCAATTTGCTTTTAAGTAATATAACATTTCCTTAATTTATTAATTTTTATTATAATTTTTTATTACAAAATTCCTTAATATCGAGTAATATCGAGGTTATTTTAAATAAACCACTCTAAACTCTGTAAATCTATTATGTAGCTTATATAATTATCTTTTAAACAACTGTACAGGTGTCTCGCGATAAATTTAAATTTTTTGTTGATTAATTTTGTATTAAAATTGGCGGTAAACATAATTGTTGTGTGGACGGTTCCGAAAATCGGTTACTAGATAGACTGTCATTTTTTAGATGCCCCAAAAAGCAAAGAATTTGTTTAAGTTGTTTATGATCACTTTACCACTTATTTAATTAAAAAATATTTTATTATTTAAGCCTTTAAGTGGTAAATTAATTACACAAAAAAATCTTAAAAATTTAAAATTTAAATTTTTATATGGATGAAGAGTGACTATCAAGTCAGTTTTATTGTTATGGAAGACACTAAATGCCAATGGATACACATATTTATTTACCTGAAATCTTAATCAAGACTGCATTTAAAATCTTTTTCGATCAATTTGAAAATTGTTGTGGTAGTACCCGGATTCCTACCCTGTACTATTTAGCAGATCATTTAAAAAATTATTTCCTCTAAGGTATTTTGAAACTGCCAATGGTGCAATTGTATAAATGACATCAATGAAGTCTTACTGAATTTGACTCTCAAATTCACTAGGTGTTGCAGTGATAATATTTCTCTGCCCACATCTACATATTATACTCCGTTAAAAGTTTTACCAACGATTACGCGAACATGAAAAGTTCGGAAGGAAGTATGTGTTAAATATTTAAACACTACCTACCTTACTAATTAAGAAATTGTATTTTGTGAACTAATAGAGTATGATAATGAGAAACGTACATTTGGTGATTTGGAAGTGCCATTCAAAGAAATTGTTGATTTCCCTTTAGAATTAACAAAACAAAAAAGTTAAACAATGATCAAAATAAGGGTATCAGTAAATTAACAATATTAAAAAACTTGTAAATATTGAATGAGATTTTTTAAAATTTAGCAGTATTTACCGTTTATAATTAACGGAAAAAATATTTTACAGATAGACTTCCTCAAATTCACCAACCCTTTTCGATACGTGATTCTTAATTGGTCGAATTTCTATTTTTATGTTCGTTTACAATGTACATATATATTATTTTCATTTGCTAAAACAACAGATTAAATATTTTTTAGTAATACAACGACTCTCTTTATATTTTACGTATGCGAAACCCCTCGTACACTAGTATTCGCTGGGCGAAATCAAAAATCAAGCGCCCGACGAAGAGTGCGTCAATATTATATTATTTTAACTAACCTGTGAACATGTTAACCGTTAAAGAGATTATTTGTTTATGAAAATTGTCAACGCCGCAGGGCTAACCAAAATCTGATCGACATATTTTTTATACTGTTGGGCTGACCTTAACTGCATTCTCGTATAAAGGGCGACTTTGGTATGATTCACGTATAAAAAAAATAATTGTAGGATTTTTTTACCCCTCTACTTTCCCCTCTTGGGTAAAGTACATAATCAAATATAAATAATGAAATATATACCGCTCCAGATACACTGAAAATGCCGGGTGGACCAGTGGCCTGTCCATATAGCGGGCTAACCATTGTATCGTTTATAAATATTTATATGTGCAAAATTTTTAGAAAACTGTAATATTATTGCAGTAAACTATAAAAAGTATTTTAAAGTTCCGACAGTGTAAATAGGTGTGAGAATTATAACTGGTGCATGTACCTATTTTTAATATTTATAATTCTCACACCCTTTTACGCTGTTAAAATACTTTTTATAATTTACTGCAATAATATTACAGTTTTCTATAATTTTTGCACATAATATTCTCCGTTTTTGGAAGTTATTTACATGGTGGTGCTTGCTAAAAAGTACAGATGTTGTGACTAGCGCTTTTTGCATGGTTCCTTATGTGTACTTGTTAGAAGTCGGAGCTGTAAATGTGTCTGTTCGAGGAAACCTACCCTATGCTGACGAGGGGCAATTCACCCCAAAACCAGTGGTCTCTACGAGCAGCTAAATTTAATAGCCCTTTCTCTTACTTAACAAGCACCTGTATATCTTGCTTCTTGTGATGGGGTAGTATACACGATTATATATCAGATGTAATTCAATGCCTCGTAGCCAGAGTAGTTGTTTTTCTGATATATAATCGACCCACATATACCTATATTAAAAATAGGTACATACAGCAGTTATAATTCTTACATATATATATATATACATCGATCTGATTTTTTTTCGGCTTTAGGTTTTAGCCCATGCAGCCTGAAACTAATTATGGAAAAGTATTGTCATTTTGTTTTTATAAAAAATTGTGCAATGGAAAATAAGCATATTCTTAAGGGTTACAACTCTTTTAACGTAACCACCAAAGGATTGTATCACAAGGGTCACTCGCTTCTCGCCCAGGGGTCGTTAGGGCATTTTTAAGACGAATACAAGATGGACCATGGTAGAGTTGGATAAATAATACAATAGGAAAGACATTAATGGTAACAATGCTAAGCTAAAGAAAAAAAATTACAAATGAATTTTGGTTTCAAATACGAAACATCGTAAATACTTTTATTATTTAACGATAGTAAGTTCATAATATTGTACGGGTGCTCAACCTTCAGCTTTAGAAGGTTTTGCAAGAGTTTGATTGAGTGTCGTTCATTTTTGCTACCACTAAAAAATATGTGATCCAAGTCCCCAATCTCATTGCCGGCATCACAGAGGTTACTATCTTTAATTTTGATTTTGTGTAGGTGTGCTAGGTAACATGCATGCCCCAACTTTAGCCAGCTTAAAGTTGTTATGTGTTTACGTAAGTGATTGAAGTTTGCATTTCAATGACTTTTTTTTAATTCTGGTTCGAGAAGAGTGTACCTTGTGGGTTTTGTCTTGCAATAATGGGAAAATAGATGAAACCATTTTCTGTTCCATTCTTTTTTTGAGATAGTCAGTCATCCTTTCTTCTAAGCCTAAGGGTATGATCTGATTTCAATGCCATCTCTTAACGAATGGTGAAACTATAAATTTTAACAATGATACTATCTACACCGCCGGTTGTCTTCAAAATAAAATCTACTTGGCTCCAAATCGACTCAAGTCGATTTTAGCATGTAACGCATTGCCGTCCAGATTTTTTACGCGGTGATGTTTTAATACGAAGTTAATAAAAGAATATTAAAATGAAAAGAAAACATATTTGTATTTTTTGATAACTACAAACATCCAAAAATTTTATTTTTAATAACGGAAACTTTTTGAAAGAACGAAAAATGTAACCTAAATTAAAAATGTTAAACACGTTGATGAAGTCATTGAAGAATAATAGCATTCAAAGACTTTTATAACTATATTTAGAATCTATATTTTTTATTTTTATTTATTTTATAATATAACTTAGTGCCATATTTAAAATTTATGTATACAATTTCTTCTCGGAACCAATTGACAATTGGCCCGACCATTTGAATATGCCAAATAATCATTGAGGGAATTTCCCAAAGCAAATGCGAATATCTCAGTAGGCTTCTCTCCGATAAAAAGATTGACGTAATCACAGTCCAGGAAACCCATGCAGCAGATAACACACAAATTAAAAAGCGCGGACAAATACCCGGATACAATCTTGCAGCAGCCATCAACCACGCACAGAGTGGAATTGCCACCTTTACAAATAACGGCATAAAGAATGTATCAGTGAGTCACTCATCGTCACATCGGGATATTTTCATTCAGGGAGTCACTGTTGTTAACGTACATAAACCTCCTAATACTCGAAGGACGAATGAAGTACATTTAGTACAGTACATTCAGTCACCCTACAATCTACACCGGAGATTTTAACTCGCACCTAATCTATGGAACTATAGTTACTGATAAACAGGGAGTAAATTTGGAAGATTGGTCGGAGCGAAATTATCTGAAACTCCTCTTTGATGCCAAACAAAATCCCAATTTCCACTCGGCTAGATGGAACAGAGGATATAATCCTGATTTAACATTTATCTCTACTGGGTCACAAAGAATGACTCAACTAGAGAGGTTTTGGGCGATTTCATTAAGTCACAGTTACAACCCTTGGCACAACCATTCCGATAATCAACTCTCTCCCTTTGCCTAGATGGAACTTCAGGAAGGCAAACTTAGATGGCTTTAGAACACAAATGGAGGATGATATTAGGTAGATCAAGCATATTGCAGATAACTATGAAAACTTCGTCGTTTTAATGATCAACTTTGCTAAAAAACACATTCCCCGTGGTGTCAGAAAGTCCTACATCCCATGTTGGAAAGAAGAATGCGTTACTCTATATAACACATACGAACGCACACAAGATCATGAGGTTGGAGAACAGCTGTTGGAGTCACTTAATAATGCTAGAACGACCAGATGAAGAGAAACCTTTACTTCACCCACAGCAGCCAATCAGCGTGGAACTTGCTAAGGAAGATGGAAACTGGCCCCACGCCACCAATTGGGAACACTAACTCTCCCAGCCCAGACAACGTAGCTAAAATAATTAAAAACCTGTCAAAACAAAAAATAGATAAAAACCACAAAAGACAAGTTAGACACCAGCTCCAAGTGATTCGTAAAAGCATTCAACAATCTCTCCCGATCACGAGCCCTTTCTCTACGGATGAGCTGGACACTGCAATAGGAGCAATAAAATGAAGGAATAGATAACGTATACCCCGAGTTCATTAAGCACCTCGACCACCGCGCCCGGCAATGGCTTTAACATTTCTTCAATGACATAATAGCAACATGCAACATTCCAAAGCTGTTTAAAAGGAGTAAAATCATCGCCATAGCCAAACTTCTAGCCTAGCACACACAAAAAATACTCACACCAGAGACCTTGAATCTATCAGCCAGTATTTTAAAAAATGGGGGCTCCAACCAAACCCATAAAAAACAGAAAAGGCGGCTTTTCACCTAAACAGTTGGCAGGCACATCATCAACTTAATGTGATACGCGAGGGTGTTACGCTAAAGCACAACCCATGTCCAAAGTACTTGGGGGTCACTCTGGACAGATGTCTTAACTACAAGCACCTGCATTCTCTGACGGCAAAGGTTAAAACTAGAACTAAAATTGTCCAAAAACTGGCAAACACTTTATGTGGCGCTGATGCAGAAACATTAAAAACCAGTGTGACCGACTTAGTTTACTCCACTGCGGAATACTGCGCACCGGTATGGATAAACAGCTGTCATACCAACCTCATTGACGTACAGTTGAACCAGGCAATAAGGACTCTGACAGGCACCATTAGGTCCACTCCAGTCCAATGACTGCCAGTAATAAGAACCATCATACCACCTCAACTAAAACGACTTCTTAGTCATATCTTCATAGCTGAAGAGTTGTGACATCATGTCTATGAGCATTGATGGGTCGATTGTCGAGACTAACTATGGCATTGTTATTTCCATATAGGTTGCTAATCAGAGATACGAGATGAAAAGGGACTCCCATTTCTTTCAATACATTCCAAAGACTACTCCATCAAACACAATCAAAAGCCTTCTTGTAATCTATAAAGCATAGGAGCATGGGTGTATTAAACTCCCGGGCTTTCTCTATTAATTGGCGAATGTGGAATATTTGGTCCCTAGTCCCTACCCTTAACGAAGCCTGCTTGTTCTGGAGGGATCTGGCTCTCTAAGTAGTTCTGCAGCCGTCTATCTATTATTTTAAGCAGGATTTTGCTGGCATGGGAAATAAGAGATATCGTTCGATAATTTTCACATTTTTTGGTAGATCCCTTTTTGTGAATAGGAATAAATGCAGACGTTGTCCAGTCTTTAGGCCAGAGACCACTTTGCCAGATCTTATTACATATATCATGTAAGATTTTAATTCCCAGGTCTTCTAGTGTTTTTATGAATTCAGCAGGGACTCCGTCTGTTCCCGAGGATTTATTTAGCTTTAGGTTTTTATGGCTTCCTTAATTTCAGACATAAGAATGTTGGGCTCCATTTCAAATTGTATATTTTCTTTCTGTTGTTCGACCGTTATTTTGGTGTCTTCGGTGTATAATTCCTCGCAATATTGTCTCCATCGTTCGATCACTTTTTCATCTTCCCATACGATCTTTCCGTCATTGTCCTCAATTGTGGAAGTCTTTGATTTGAATATGCATGTTATTTCCTTTACTTTTTGATACAAGTCTCTGGTGTCATGGGTGCGTAGATGTTCTTCTATATCCCTGCATATTTTTTTAATGTAGTTATTTTTGTCCTGTCTACATTGTCTCTGTATCTTTTTATTTAGTCTCTTGTACCGGTCATAGTCTTCTTTCGGTAAAGTACTCTTCCTTTTCATTTCTTTTCGTTTGTTAATTGTTTCTACGGTCGCTTGTGTGATCCAAGGTTTGTTTGGCCGATTTATGGGGTTATCTGTTTGTTGAAGGCGACCTGCTGTCATCTTAATAGTATTTCTTAATGCTTCCCATTCTTGGTCTGGGTCTTGTTTACTCATTATGTCCTGTTTTTTGGCCTCCAGTTTGCTTTGTATTTCTTTTTGAAATTGCCGTTTTACTGTTTCCATCATGCTAATCCTGTTACGTTAATGGTAGATCTTTTTCAGGCGGAGCCTGAACTTCACTGTTAATAAATTATGATCAGATCTGCAGACTAAGACGACTAGCCAGCTTAAAATACCAGTTTGAAAAATACATTTCCAACCCCGCTCTATCCATTCATGCTGATATACCCCCTCTTACAACAGACAAGCTGAGACTAAAGTCCAGGAACTCACCTATCGCTACAGCCAACCAGCTAACCACGCTCTCGGTGGAAGAGCGCTAGAGCGAACAGTGGAATCAGAAAGAGGTCAGGAACTCCAATCTTATCTCTAACCCCATTGCCAAGCCCGCTGGATTCACACTGATTAGAAGAGAATGGTGCAACTGAATAGAATGCGTACTGGCCATGGAGTTTGCAACAAAAGTCTCACCCAATGGGGAGCTGCAGATGACCCACGATGCGACAGATGCGGCGCTGATGAACAAACAATTGCCCACCTGACCTTGGAATGTCCCGATGTCTGTTTCAGTAGCTCACCACAAAAACTGCACGACCTCACCACAAACGCTGCAGAATGGCTGAAACAATGCAACTTACGACTGTGATTGATATATATATATATATATATACATATAGTCACGCCTTTTTTCCGTAGGGGTAGGCAGAGACTACTTCCCTCCACTTGCTACGGTTTTTACACACATCTTTTCTTCATCTACTTTCATCAGTACTCTCATACATGCCCGTCGGTTGTTGGTACTCTTTACCTGGCCTTTTTTCAAAACAATTTTGATCTTTTACGTGTCCAAACCATTTAAGCATTCGTTTATCTATCTTTGTAACCACATCGTTCTCTTATCTTACAATTCTTTACTTTATCCAGCCGAGTCACACCGGCTATACCTCTAAGGCTACTCATCTCCACAGCATTAATCCTATTTTCATGCATCTTCTGCCAAACCCAACATTCACTACCATACACAAGTGTAGGAACCAACACTCCTCCATGCACAGCCAGACGTACCTTTTTTTGACACTTTCTGGGTATTCATAAAGCTATACAGTGCCCCATTTATCTGTTTTCCTGCCAACACCCTTCGCTCAATGTCACTGTCATACTTTCCATCTCTCGAAAACTTTGAACCCAGGTATGACACCCTGGTGTCTACAGCTTTCTTAGAAATGGCCCATATTAATAAAAAGAAAGAAAAAACTATAAATAAAAAACTGATATTAATGATCTGAGTACAATCTATACTTATATTCTTTTTAAAAATGAATAAATTAGCATATTAATGGTCTTTAAACAAATTGACATTGTCAAAAAAAATTCACTACTGCAACAAAAAATATTTTATGTTCTTTTCTATGCCATTTATTTAAAAATTTCATGTTAGTAAGTATTGTGTGCCCCCCGAATGGGTCTTCACCTTGACGTGGTGGCGAGGCTTAGCTCGTCGCCGGGCGCGTCCTTTAACGAGGGCGAACCAGGCGTCGGTCGACCAAGAGAGACCACCCAAGCCAAGGTGTTGACTACCGTGCCGAGTGCTGCATGACGTAGGGGAAGCTGCGCCTCGAATGGTGTCTCCTGGATACCGGGCGACCTCCGGGAGTATAAAGCCAAGCACTGGGCATTCACGGCTCTGCTCAGGTGAGACCACATGACCGTGGGACTCAAATGAACCAAAGTATAAAAAACTTAAACACAACCGTTCAGGGCGAAACCTCGACTAGTGGCGAACGACCAGAGGCGAAAAAATCACCCTTACCTTTTGAAGAAAAGGACATGGTGCGTATTAGCGGAGCCGCGAGGCGACGCTACAAAAAAGGAAAACTGGGGCTGGGAGGTGAAAAAGCACAGGACCCAGTGGCCCTAAACAAAAAGCAAGACGCTCGGACCAGCACACTGGGGCTGGGCGAAAAACACCGGGCCTCGGAGCTGAGCACACCGAGCCCTGCGACTGGCCAGAAGAGCAAGAGGCCCAAGACGACTAGTCAGGGGACTTATGCACAAATGGCCAAAAACAACATCAGGTTAGCTGTCATACCAGAAACTATCCTGACAAAAAACTAGGGGCCGAAGAAGCGAGGGAAGTGAGGAACCTGGTGCACGGCGGGATCTTGGAATCCGGTCTTGTCGAAGGGGCCCGCGTCCCACTCTTTGAGGGAACCTGGGACAGGGACGGAGCAGTCATCTGTGACTGCACGGACCAAGAAACGGCGGACTGGCTAAAGCAGCTGTTCACCGAAAAACAGCTAGGGGATGGAAATAACCTAGCTGTTGTACCAATCGGGAAGCTACCAAAGCGGCACCGAATAGTGGTCCATATACAGGACCCAAACATATCAGTGGCAGACGCTACAGTTTACCTTGATATACAAAACCCGGGCCTAAAAGTAAAGGACTGGGTTCAAGTAAGAAACAGCGAAAGTGCGGGAATCTACTAGTAACCACTTCGCTGCTCTGATTACGGAAGAGGCCTTAGAGACCCTCCGAAAACTAAACCTAAAACCCCACTGTGGGATGTACCGGGCGACTGTCAAGTTGCTCAAAAAGTCTAGCGGACGGGTTGAAGGAAAACACTGCACAGGTAGAGCAGGACCAAGGGAAGGCTTACTCAATGGCTGACACGGTCCTGCAAATAGCACAGATCAACTTGCATCATAGCAAAGGCGCCTCGGCTATTCTTGCAAGGAGCCTTACTAAAATGCAAACAATTATAGCACTCATACAGGAACCCTGGATTGTGAGGAACGCTATCAAGGGACTGGGAGGACGATGGAACCTGTTTCATGCGGACACCCAAGAAAAGGTAAGAACCTGCATTATAGTAAAGGGAGCACAGGCAACTTTTATGCCCCAATTAAGCGATGGCGACCTTACTGTAATAAGAATAACAACACCCAAAGGGTACAAAAACCAAGCGGAATTGTTAATAGGGTCAGCTTATATGCCCTACGATTTCGCGGAAGCACCTCCAGAATCAGTCGTAAGACTGACGGAATATGCCAAAGCGCAGGGGCTAGAACTCCTTCTGGGTGCCGACGCCAATGTTCACCACATAGCGTAAGGAAGTACTAACGTGAACCAGAGGGGGAAAGCCTCCACGATTTTGTGCTTGGACCACAACTCATTATTCTAAATAGAGGTAATAAACCCACCTTCTTGGACTGTAGAAGACAGAAAGTAATAGATATCATAGTGTGTACGAAGGGTGTGGCGGGCCAGGTCAGAGACTGGAAGGTTTCTAGTGAACCCACGAGATCGGACCACAGGCAAATCCGCCTATCCCTAAACTACACACCGGAAATAAACTGGGGAAGAAACCCACGTAAAACTAACTGGAAAGGATATGAGGGGGAGCTTTGCATGAGGCTTCAACACATCCAAAAGAATACACACGAAAGACCAACTTGAAGTCGCGGCTCAATTAGTGACCAAGATTATCAGGGAGTCCTTCGAACAAAACTTCATGCTGAGGGCTAGAAACCAAACCTCCGAGGTCCGCTGGTGGAATAACACCCTGGCGGAACTCAGAAGGGAGGTCAGAAAAGCCTTCAACAAAGCAAAATGCTCAGGGAGAGATTAAAACTGGAGCTGGTTTCGACAGCTCCAGAGGCAATATAGCAAGGCAGTGGTTGCTGCTAAGAACAAAAGCTGGAGGGATTGTTGCGGGGAAATTGAATCTGCCTCCGAGGCCTTAAAAGAAGCCAAAATCCTCTGCAAGGGAAACACTGCAGTCCTTGGCTGTTTAAAAAAGCCAGACGGCGGATATACGGAAACAAAAAATGAATCGCTAAAACTACTGATGGAAACTCACTCCCCAGGTTTCAGCGAAGAAAACACAGCCAAAAGAGACCATAAAAGTACTAACGGCAAACCCGTCAAAGACCGCAGCCGTGATCTTTACCAGAAAATACAAACCCGAACCCATTAGCCCTCCGAGACTATGGAATCAGGAATTGAAATACTCCGCATCAGTGAAGTACCTACGAGTACACCTGGATGCAAAACTGAAGTGGAACGTACACCTCGAAGTAAAGAGGAAAAAATGTATGCCTCAATGTGGGCATGCAAGAGAGCCATGGGAAAAACCTGTGGTCTAAAACCGAGGGTAAGCCTGTGGTTATATCAGGCGGTATTACTACCGTTACTAACGTATGCAGCGGTAGTCTGGTGGCAAAGGGCGGAAGGGGCCGGGGCTGTGAACCTGTTGAGAAGCCTGCAAGGAAAATTTTTGCGAGCTGCAACTGGGGCAATGAGCACCGCTCCTACAGAGGGACTACAAATAGCCCTCAACATACCACCTTTAGACCTCCTGATAAAAGATCGGGCCAGGAAAACTGCATATAGACTAAAGTGCCTAAAACACCATTGACCAGCCCAGGAGTGAAACGATGGTACACTGATGGATCAGGGTACCAGGGACGCTACGGGGCAGGTGTGTTTGGAGCATCCTGCAACCACAGGGAAAGCATACCCCTGGAGAAATACGCCTTGGTCTTTCAGGCTGAGGTATACGCAATACTCAGGTGCGCTACGCACTGACAGTCGCGCGGCCATTGGGGTCCTCGTGAGTAACACCACAACATCATCGGTGGTGTGGGACTGCATGCAAGTCCTCACTGAGTTAGCGACGGTAAACAAAGTCACTCTTACATGGGTTTCCGGGCACTCAGGGATAAACGACAACGAGTTGGTCGGATTGCCAATTGCCGAAGCAAAACATTTATTGAAACTAATCCTTGAACAAGAAACTATCGCTCAGTGGAATGCAAATACTGGCTGCAGAACATCAAAACAGCTGATAAAAAGACCTCTCCAGAAGAGGGCTGACGCACTCTGGACCGGAGTAGACTAAACAGCATGCTTGGCCTGCTCACAGGACACATCGCACTAAGTGCGCACCTCTTCAAACTTAAGCTGGCGGCCGAGAAAAACTGCCGACTATAAGGAGAGAAGGAGCAGAGCAATATACACATTCTGTCACTGCCCGATGCTAGCGGGGTATAGGTATCAAACCTGGGGCCGTATGATTATGGATCCAAGTGATCTAAAAGAGACAGGGCCAACAGAAATTCTAAGGTTTGCCAAAATCAGCGGACTAGAATTCTGATGCCCTGAAGACACAGCGGTAGTCACAAAGAATCAAAAGATCTAGGTGACATAGCTGCCGACACCAAAGGCCCAACCGCAAAATTGTAATGTAAGTATTGTGTGTATTAATATAATATAATGTTTTAATTAATATACTACTTTATAGATTGTCTTGAAAAAGAAAATAAAATTTTTTAAAAGCTTGACAAAATAACGAAGAATTTCATTTAAATTGGTCATTACTGACTGCAGTCCAATTAAATAAATAATTTGATTAGATATCATAGTCAAGAATTTAATTCAATCACATATAATATATATTATCGTTTGTAATGAAGGGAAACTATCAATCGTAGCAAAGAACTATAATAACTATACTTTTTCCGAGATGACTTTTTGTCAGATAATAACATTGACAGTATCTAATAAAATACATCAAAAACAGATAATTGATAAACAATATCACTGGGTGTTCATTCAGACATTGTCCTCCCCAATATTGACTTTTCTTTCGTCAATACTGATATGAAGTCGGTGGAGTTTTCTCGTAGGTGGCTTGAAAGTTCCCTGCGCCGTGCGGACCTCTGCCACTCTTACAACTCCATCTTCACCTTTGTAGACTTTTTCTATCACCCCCATTGGCCACATACCTCTCGGAACATTGTTTTCATTTATCACCACAATTTCACCTATTCGAATATTGGGTTCATTTCCATTCCATTTCGTTCTATTGATCAATGTGGGAAGATATTCTTTCAACCAGCGACGCCAAAACAAATCAGCTAGATATTGGGAGATGCGCCACTGTTTCTTTGTAATAAGGTCCTGATTGGTGAATAATCCAGGAGTCATTATTTTAGAAGATTTTCCCAATAATATATCGTTGGGACAAATACTCACAGGGTCTTGAGGATTCTCCGACACATGAGTGAGTGGTCGGCTGTTGACTATATATTCAGCCTCAGAAAATACTGTCTGTAATACCTCGTCCGTAGGCATTAAGAGCTCTCTTGAAGCAGCCAATCATTCTTTCCCAACATCCTCCCATGAAGTGAGAAAGTGGAGGAATTCTCTTGAAATATATTCCTCTGTTGGTCAATTCGTCGACTACGGAGCTCATTTCCAATTGGCCGAACGCTTCTACAAGTTCACGGCTTGCTCCTCTTACATTTGTACCGTTATCGGACCAAATGACTTTCACAGACCCTCTTCTTGACAAAAATCTTCTTATAGCCATAATACATGAGTCGGTGCTGAGGCTATGGGCAATTTCTACATGGATTGCTCTTACTGTCATGCATGTAAACAGTACCCCATAACGCTTTTCAACTCTTCTTCCGATCCTCACTGAATGTGGCCCAAAAAAATCTAACCCTGTTGCTGAGAAGGGTTTTTCGTATTTAAGAAACCTTTCTTGAGGTAACTGACCCATTATAGGCTCTGCATTTTTTGCCATCCTTTTCCTACAAAACTGACAACTCTTGATGACTCTTTTTACTATAGCGGAATTTTCGGAATCCAGAACTTTCTCCGTAGATCATTAATGATTGTTTCTATACCTTAATGACCAATTTTTTTATGAAAGTGCATTATCATTTTTTGAGTATACTCATGATCTCCATCTAGAACAACAGATTCTTTATCAATTTTTGCAGGAATGTTGTCCATTCGTAGAATTCTACTGCATACCCTCATGATTCCATCTGTGTCTAAAAAAATCGAAATACGATGTAAGCGACCGTTTCTATTGGATTTCTTTTCACGTAAATTTTTGATATCTTTGGGAAATTTTAAACACTGCACTGACTTCCACCAGAGTTTCTCACTCCACGCCATCTGTTCACAAACCAAAAAACTGGATCGTTTTTGAGGAGTATGATGAATTGGTGGATTCTTGCTGTATTTCTAAGCAGTTTTATCCATGTATAATGATCCCTAATGTCAGGTAATACCTCAGATATACAATTTTTGATATCTTCAACTTCGTGTAGACTGATATCAATTTTTTCTGCATCGATAACTCTTGGCCATTTATCCTCGTTTTCGTAGAGTAAGGCAGGGCCTTTGAACCATCGATGATTTGCATGAATCTCATCTTTTGTGGTTTCTCTCGTACAATCATCTGCGACATTTTCTAAATATATATATATATATATATATATATATATATATATATATATATATATATATATATATATATATATATATATATATATATATATATATATATATGTATATATATATATATATATATATATATATATATATATTAAAACTACCATATAGCATGTAAGACCTTCTGCCACAAGCTTTTGCTTTTTAAATATTTTATATTATTATTATTATTAATATTTTTTTAAATATTCAAAGAGGTGACATTCAGGATCACTCTAGTTGGTTCTCAGGTACAGTGCAACAGAAGTAGCTTGGCAGGCGACTAGCCTCTAAAATAACAAATATTCGGCTGAATATACTTCACATTCGTAAACATCTCCCTCCGATTGTACTTGAGACTCACGATTACTGAAATTTTCGTCGTCGCCGATCGGATTGTTATTCGAATGTTTTTGTTGGGCGCAGATTTTGTGATCTCTCGCCCACCAAGCTACTTCTGTTGCACTGTAATTGCTTGCATTAGTTAGCAAGGGTCTGAAGATAGCTATTTATTTCCAGACGACTTTACAGAAGCATGTTAAAAATTCATCTGTCTGTTTCAACTAATTAAATATTGCAATTACTTTTATACTTAAATATATGTAAACAAAACATATCATACCATCAATATAATTTAACTGACAAAAGCATTTATTCAATTTCAAATAAACAAAACTATTAATACACATTGGTATTTTATCTGCTGGCATTAACTTCAAACAAAGATAACAGTTTTACCTGTAAAATTTCATCAGGTGTAGATATCATCCCACCCCATCTAGTTACTCTGGCCCTCTGCAAGGAATTACTCCAGCGCAGTACTTCATCTCTCTCCATAGCATCAGCTATTGCTCTCATTGAGGGATTAGATATTCTCATAGCTCTCATAAAATCCTATCAAAAAACATTACAAGTAGGTACATATGTTACAAATATAATGGTCAACAATAAAATTTTAATAAAAAAATTAATAGTACAGTTATTTTAATAGAATCTGAAATATAAAACAAATACATATCAAGAAGTTAAAAATAAGTATTCACCCTAGTCTGATTATTTTTTTTAAGTTATCCATTTGACAACAAAACATGTATTTACTTTAAGTAATTGCATTTCCCTCCGTTGTTCGGCTAACATAAACCTTTGTTCAGTAACCTCTTGCTGAAATTCATTCAATTTCTGTTGCTGTGTATGTATCAAAGCTCTCAACTCCTTTACACAATTATGATCTTTTAATTCATCCTTAGGTATGATGAGTCCACAGCCCTGTTCACATGGTAATGGCCTCTTTGGGTTGTGCTCACATTCCTCCAAATGTGCAGTTAAAGCATCTAATTTTAGAACACGGGAACAACCATATTGAACATTATCACATCTTATACAAAGTCTAATAAAAAAAAAAAAATTACAAAATAAAGAATGAACAGAACAAAATTATATTTCAATACATATAAATGATTAAGAAATAAGCATCTAGGAAAAAAACATTTCAAACTAAAAATAGTTTTTTTACTTATAATAATTACTAAATGATTCTTTTAAACATTTTAATAAGATTCAAGATTAACTTTGTTTTATTACCTTCACCGTCACCAAAAGGATCTTTTGTAAAGAAAGTCATACCTTGAAAGTAAATTTCTAATAATTCTTGGCACTTGACGCAGCTGTGGGGAAGTTACAATTTGTCTGTCAACTGGACAAGTAGGTTGTCTGGAAATCCATTCTGTTATACAAGCTTTACAAAAAGCATGCTCACAAGTAACAGCCTAAAATAAAATTTTATAAAAAACATTATCTTCAAAATAATTAACAATTGTCACACCAACTTTATTTTAAAAATTTAAAATTAAATATTTAAATTTAAAAACGGCAGTTTTATTTACAAATCTGAAAGTCACTACATGTAAGAACCTTAAAGAATGCATGAGCAAAGTCTTTTGCAATCTATAGTACTTCATTAAAACAAAGTTTTTTAAATATTATTTTTGTCTAGCATCATAAATATTATTTTTGTCTAGCATCATAAATATTATTTTCTACGAGCATTACAAAAACATACAATGTTTAGCTTCAAACCAAATTTCATTAAGAAAACTAAAGTAATAAAAAGATTCATTTATAAGTATGTACTGCATTAAAAAGTAGGTGCATCATACATACATTATATTATATAGAAAATTTCGATTTGATGAAGAGCACTTTAATGTGTTTAACTGTGAGTTTTGATAATGTGGGTTTTATTGTTTGAGCTGTATTATTCAAAACATCCTATCATGAAAGTACATTTATATATTAAAAAAAAGAAACAAAAAATTAAAGAACTATTTTTCATAACATGGGTAGATTATTAAAATAAATTGTAATATGCCTTATGTTTAAAAATGTTAAATTATTTTTGGGTTTAGTTAAAAAAGAGCCTAAACCTGAATGGGATCCTCCAGAACACCTGAACATATAGGACACACAAGTTCTTCATCTACTTCTCCTTGAAACCTGTTGAGTTCAAATCCCATGTTAACAATATAAAATCATAGCAGATATTTTAAACGTTTCATGGGTTTTTTTTGCAATGTATTTTTTTGGAAAACAAGTTTTTGAGCTTTCACCTGCCAGCCAGCCAGCCAGCCTCCCACTTTCCAAGTCCTGTCATTAACTTTTTATCATTCGGTCTGTCATGTAAGTGGAATGTTTGTCAACAAGGGCTATGTTCATAATTTATATTTGACAAAAATCTAGAGCAAAATATCTATTTACCAAAGTAATTTTTTATAAATAAAAATATCAAGCTAAAAACTAAAGAAAGTAGTGTCCTAACAAATTATCTTTACCATAATTCATTATTTAAAAACGTTTAAAAAATAATTATACAATTTTTGATTTCTTTAAATAAGTTTAAATCGAATGAAACGAGTCGACTCGATTTAAAAAGAGTCGATTTTCATTTAAATGTCCAATGTCAAATTCCATTTCCAAAGCTATGTTCCATTCTTTTACACTATTAAATCTTCAATGTTTTTTCTCATTTTATTTAATGCAACGTCAAACCTAAAACAATCTATTGCATTGAACCAAATTAAACATAAACACAATTTAAATGTCACCTGCCATTTGCTTTGTAGATGGAAAAGAATTTCCATAATAATTATAAAACAAATATTTGTGCGAATAATCCTATCATATTTTGTAGAATGCACGCCAGCATTGTTGAAGCATAAAATGTGTAAAGTTCTTTTAGTTTCGCGTAGTTATCAACAGCAGAGATTTGTTTTTAAATCGTGTTTAGAAGTCAGATAGGAGGTACCCCATGTTATTTAATTTCAATATTTGGTAGTTGGTAAGTAACTATTATTAGGTATATTTAATATCTCTTATAAAAATGATCATGTCTACTTTATAGATTATTTTCTATAAATGTATTTTTTCTGAAGTGAAAATTACTATTTGATTTGAATGATGTAAAACTATAAAAGAGTACATTTAGTAACTAATAGTAGTATAGAGTTTCTAATATAGTATTTAAAATAGGTATCCGTAATTTTTTGTTTTCAACATTTTTTCAACGCAATTTTTTTTAATAATTTAAGGGCAAAATTTCTCTCAATGTTATACTATCTAAAATTAAGTACTGCTTCCTAGAATTTTAAAAATTACACATTTAGACAATTGTATATGGCTCTATAAGAAATATTATATACATTATTTAAATCAATTTCCAAATACAATTTGGAACTAAATTTATATGTTCCTAATAGCTTAGTAATGTTAAAATAAAAGTTCGAGGTAAGTTGTCTGTTTAAAACTTAACCCATAAAAATAATTCAGTTTTTTTTTGAAAAATTGCTATTAAATTTTCCTTGTTTGTTTTTTTTTTGCGTGGGGGTTATTTGTTTGATTTCTAAAATTTATAAATTCCTTCAAATTTAATGTCTGCATCCTTGCCTTTCTGATTTGATCTGAAAGTTACACATAATGTTTAGTGGTTTGGTTGCATGTAGTTGACTCTTTGGTTTATGTTTTCAGTAGGCATTTTCCACTTCAAACCTTATCATGTTCTCAGTTCTTTGTTGACAAGCCTTTAAAATTTTTACATACTTCTTTGTTATTGATCATGTAAAACTTAAGTTCCTTTTATGGACAAAAGTGCATTTAATACTGCTCAATTCACATTTTGCTTTAGATCTTTCAATTTTAAATTTTCAATATTAATTATTATATAGTTTTAGCTCATATGTACTTAACATATTTTACTTTAGTTATAAGAAGGTAAAACAGTTTTAAGGGACATATCCATAGGAGTAATTATTTTATTTAGGTATTGCTGTTCTAAAAAATAGACCAATTGTGCATCATTAAACAATTTAAATTAAGAATCTTAAGTTTTTAAAAGTACGAAATATTAAAAAACTATTTTGATTTTCAAAGTGATGAACCAGTAGCAGCAAATGAATGAAGATAGTTAAAATTGGAAATTAAATCCAAGTTTCATTTATGTCTATAAAGCTAGCCTTGGCAACCCAGCCCAATTGAGTTTAATGGTGACTATAATTTAGTGCTCTTTATGTGCTAATTAGTTGCGAAAATCAAAAAATTTTTGCTTGTATAGATATCAAAATTTTAATGACAATGCTACCTTTTTTTGGAATTGACATATAATAAAATAGCATAGAAATTCCAAAGATTTACCTACTAATAAGTTGCTAATTAGTTGCCCTGGAAATAACCAACTGGGGTTCAATAAAGGCAAAAAAAATAATAATTAAGTCTCATACAAGTTTCTGAGGTAAGCACTCTCTCATGTAGAATTACTAGTTAAATTGAAAAGCTGAATAAGCTATTTAAAGTTAGCAACTAATTCGTAAAAAGGACTGCAAAGACTAGTGAATAAGGAAGAGAACATAGACCACCAATGGAAAACAATAAAAAATAACATATTAGATGCGGCCATGGAAGCAATAGGAAAGCGACAGGTAAACATCAATACAATCAACAGAACGCCATGGTTCACACCGGAAGTGAAAGAACTAGCTAAACGAAAGAAAAATGCATACATCAAATATATGCGAAATCAAACACCTGAAAACTGGAACAACTATCAAAGAGAACAAAATGAGGCAAATGCAAAAATAAGGGAACTAAAAGAAAATGATTGGGAAAGGTTCACAAAAGGAATGTAAAGAGACTTACATGGAAGCCTGAAAAAAATATGGGGAATGCTAAGAAGAAATAAGCTAGAAGTCAAAGATACCATACGAACCAATAAAATCACGACAGAACAGTGGGAAACACACTTTAGGAACCTATACCAGGAAGAGGAAGATAAGGAACAGACAAAAATCGATTATGAAGAAAACAACAACATAGAATTAACAAATGACACAATTAAAAACACCTAAAATCCCTTAAAAATAGAAAAAGCACCGGACCAGACGTGATCACTAACAAAATGCTTAAATACGGAGGAAAAAAATAGCAAAATGAAATACTAACCTTATTTAAAAATATCATAGAAGAACAGAAAATACCAAACATATGGAAGAACAGTATAACAATACCAATTTTTAAAAAGGGACAGAAAACACTACTAGAAAACTATGTGGAATAACCCTACTTGATAGCGCTCAAAGCTTCAAAGACTATTCTGGGGGAAATCACCAAAACCATAAGGATAAGAGAAGAACAACAAGGCTTCCAAAAATACAGATCTACAATGAATGTAATATTCATAGTCAATCAGATATCTGAAAAGTCCCTAGAATTCAATAAACCCGCATACATGTGCTTCGTCGATATGACTAAAGCTTTTGACAGTGTGCACTTAAAACATGCCCTGGAAATAATGAGAACAAAAGGTCTAAACCATAGACTACTTAATGTAATACATGACATAAACACCCAATGCTGAACAAAAATCAGAGTAGAACACATTACAATGGAAGATATACACGTAAACACAGGAATTATACAGGGAGACTCATCAGCCCCTTTATGATAATGGATAAAATAATAGAAAATCTCCCCAGAACGGCTGGATACAAAATGGGATCCATGCTACGCTTACGACACGGTTCCTATTGCAGATTTTGAAGATAATCTCCAAAAACTACTCCATTCTTTTAACACCAAAGCAAAAGAACTAAACATGCTCATCAACAACGAGAAGACTAAATGTTTAGTAATATCAAAGGAACTAATAAGGTGTAAGCTGGAAATCGACTCCAAAATCGTCGAACAAGTAAACCATTTCAAATATTTGGGAGCAGATATAACGAGCTCTTGGAAATCTACCTCTCGCAGTAAGAGAGCAAACAATGAAAGCGGTTCGATTTTCGGGATGTTTGAGAGAAATTGTCTGGAAGAACAAATACCTAAATACAGAAAGCAAAGTCAAGATATACAGGGTGATTCATTAAGAATTGACAATCTCTGAACTGGAGATACTACACACCAAAATATGGCGATTGAGCTTAATATGTCTCATAAAAATGTTATAGGTTTACGAGATACAGGGTATTTAAAGTTGGAATTTTAATTTAAAATTTCTTAATAATTTTGTGATTTTAAGCAGCATCGTCTTGAAAATTGGCAACTTGTTTTTTAGCATGAAAATTACGAATTTTATGCTGAATTTAGCACTATACATACAGGGCGTTAGATACACCCTGTTACTTGGGTAAATTACAACATATCTTTTTTGCCTAATGAGTTATGGCTAAAATGACTAAAAGATCTAAAAGGCAGTTCAATTTCGAATAAAAAAGGAACTCCTGTTTATTTCATGTAACTATATCAGTTTTTGAGTTATTTGCATTTTAAACATTCAGCATAAAAACTCCTAAGAAACCGTTATTATATTAACTTTTTTTCGAGTAGGCTTGTGTCAGAATTTATCAGTTTTTCGTGTAAAGAAATATTTGAAAATTTTACTGTCGCTAAGTAAGAGTGTATTATTTGTAGTAAAATAAGAAAATGCTACGACAATGAATTTTCCAACAGTGAAATGCGTGATATGATTTGTGTTTTTGCTCAGTCAAATTATAGTGGACTTGGTGCAGCCAGAAGGTATTTAGAATCATACCCAAATCACAAACTGTTCAGACGTATTTATACCCGCCTAGGCTAAACAGGGTGTTTTCGCCCTAAAAGCTTAAATGGTGCTCCAAAAAATATCAACGTCGATGATGAAGAAGAGGTTTTAGTTCGTATTTCGGAAAATCCAGATCTCAGTACTCGTCTGTTAAGTGCGGCAACAGGAATAAGCCAATCGTCTATCTGGAGAATTTTTAAGAAAGAGAATCTCCGTCCATATCACTATATTCCTGTCCAAAATTTGCTGCCTCAAGATTTACCAGTTCGCCTACAGTTTGCTCAATTTATGCTAGATAAACAAAACGAAACCAGGTGTTTTTAATTGGAAAAACAATCATTTGTGGGACTCCAAAAATCTACATGCTCTAAAGGAACGACATTTTTAGCATGAATTTAAGATAAATATTTGGTGTGATGTGATATCTGGTTTTTTATTGGTCCTTTTGAACTTCCTCCTAATCTGAACGGGCCCCTCTATTTAAACTTCCTTGAACAATAGTTTAACACACTACTAGAAGATGTACCACTAGCTATAAGGCGGTTTATGCAAGACAGGGCGCCGCCACATTTTTCTCTGCCAGTACGGCAATACCTGAATGAACACCGGTGGATTGGGCGTGGCAGTGAATTTTTTTGGCCCCCTAGAAGTCCAGATTTCTCCCCTCTAGACTTCTCAATATGATCACAAATGAAGGACATGGTTTACAAAGATACAATTAATTTCATCAAAGTATTACGACAGAAAATTCAAGAAGCTGCAAATATTATTAAATATAATCGACAAATGTTATTTAATATTCAAGATCTTTAAGGAGACACCTTACAAAGTGTATTGAAGTGGAAGGCGGGCATTTTGAGCATTTACTTTAAATTTTTTTTTATTACTGTTACTGATTGTTATTTGTTGTCTTTACTGTTGTTACCCGCATAGTAGTAATTTAAAGGAATAAATTCATTTTACAATAAACAAAATTCATTGAATGTTTAAAATGCAAATAACTCAAAAACTGATATAGTTACATGAAATAAACAGGAGTACCTTTTTTATTCGAAATTGAACTGCCTTTTAGATCTTTTAGTCATTTTAGCCATAACTCATTAGGCAAAAAAGATATGTTGTAATTTACCTAAGTAACAGGGTGTAACTAACGCCCTTTATGAATAGTGCTAAATTCAGCATAAAATGCGTAATTTGTATGCCAAAAAACATAATGTTGTCAATTTTCAAGATGATGCTGCTTAAAATCACAAAATTATCAAGAAATTTCAAATTAAAATTCCAACTTTAAATACCCTGTATCTCGTAAACCTGCAACATTTGTTAGCTCAATCGCCATATTTTGGTGTGTGACAGAGATTGCCCATTCTTAATGAATTACCCTGTATATCTTTCAAGTTAAGTAATTTTTTTTGAAACAACTAGTATGTCTACATCTTATTATTCTAAAAACAGCATAAAACTTGAATTCGTAAACCTTTATTTCAGTTCTCTGAGAGATATTGTCGACACAAAATTCTTTCAAGGTATTTGTTACCAGTAGTTACTATAGTTTGATATGATACACAACACACAATCAATGCAATACCAGCCACAAACATACACTCTATCAAATGCATTTATAATTAATCAACTAATGCCATTTCAAAACTATTCAAACTATGCTGCAATCAACCAGGTATCCTAGATAATGCTTACACAAACAATGAAGGTAGGGGACACCATATACAAAGAATGACATCCACTAGCGAGGAAGATGAAGATGTAAATCAGACAAACAGCAATGAATGGCAAGTAATAAGAAGTTTTAAAA
The DNA here is from genome assembly GCA_950111635.1 of Agelastica alni. Lineage (NCBI taxonomy): Eukaryota > Metazoa > Arthropoda > Insecta > Coleoptera > Chrysomelidae > Agelastica > Agelastica alni. The sequence continues at coordinate 30,698,422 of OX467718.1, read as the reverse complement.
GCAAAAAATTAGCAACAATAAACAAAACACAACTGATAATCAAATTACACTTAGTAATAGATACCAAGCCTAACCAAATGAATTAGAAGGTGCAAACAATGCAAAACACCACCAATATTTGTACATGTAGTGCAAAATTACAATGAAATGTTAAAAAGAATCGAAGAAATAGTCAACAAAGAAGATTACCAAACTAAAACCTTAGTCAATAATGTCGTCAAATTAAACTGGTAACGCCAGGTACCTACAGAAAACTTGTCAAAGAATTTAGAGAAAAGATTATATATCACCATATATACCAACTAAAAGAAAAAAGGGCATACAGGATAGTTATAAGATATCTACATCACTCAACAAATCTAGAAGGCATAAAAAGCGAAATGTCACAACTAGGACATAAAGTAAGAAATATTACTAACGTACTACATAGAACAACTAAAGAGCCGCTTTACCTGTTCTTTGAGGATCTAGAACCTGTCCAAAACAATAAATATATCTACAAAATAACAGGCCTGCAAAACAGAGTGGTACATATAAAACCTCCTCGCACTCAGAGAAACAATATAATACAATGTACACGATGCCAGCAGTATGGTCACTCGAAATGTTACTGCAATAAACCTTAAATCTGTGTAAAATGTGGAGGACCTCATAATACTACTACATGTAGTAAAACCGGAGACATGCCAGCAAAATGTGCCTTATGCAGATGAAATCAACCCGCCAACTATAGGGGATGTGAACACTATATAAAAATATCAAAAGGAAACACCAAAAATAATAGTCAACAATCAACCGTACTTCCAATTTACAACAACGAGACATATGCCAGAAACATACAACAAACAACTGCGGGCAAAAGCTACACTGAAGCAGGGAAAGAGACAGATATAGCTATGGTGTTACACAAATTCTTGGATGAATTTAGGAACTTATTTAACCAACTCATACAGCAAAATAGTATGGTCCTTAATATGATGACCACGCTCATTAATAAAATAAAATAGTAATGGCTAAGTACATAAAAATAGCTCAATGGAATGCCAATGGCCTTCTAAGACATAAAGATGAAAAAAAAATAGAAACAAATTTCATAGATGTAATGTTAATTAGTGAAACCCATTTCACAAACCGTAGGGTTAGGTTTCATGTAAGTGGGGCGTGGTCGCCCCTCCACCGCGACCCTTAGTAGGTCTAATGTGGCTCACCCCTAGAGGCTACAGTTCACCGCACAATCCAGCCCTTCTTACGCAGTTCATGGTTGTATAGGGTGAGATTTTTTTAAAATCGGTAGGTTCTAGGTTAGTGTAACCAAATATGTTGAACCTTATTCTTCCCAGGCCGGGGCATGAACATAGTATATGTTCAGCAGTTTCGTCTTCCACGCAGCAGAACTGACAGTCCGTTTGTTGGTTCAGATCTATCTTTCTGAGGTGGTATCTTAGACGACAGTGTCCCGTAAGCAGTCCTGTTAGAATACGCAGGTCATTTCTGCTCCATTCTACGATCTGCTTAGTTTGTTTCTCGAGGGTTGTAACGGTAAAAACGCCTTCGAGTGGGTTAGCCCTGGTATGTCGGACCAGTACGTGAGTATTTTCCTCTCCGCCCAGTCAGAAATAATTGTTTTGGCGGCACTTGTGGTGACTCCAAAAACCGGTTCTGGTCCAGTGAACGCAGATTCGGCTCCCTGTTTTGCAAGGGTGTCGGCTTTTTCGTTTCCTTCCACCCCCTGGTGCCCAGGTACCCACAGTAGGGTCACCCTGTTGTTGGCGCCAAGGTACTCTAAGGATTCGATGCAATTCCATACAAGTTTAGAATTTATCTTGTTGGAGCTTAGTGCTTTTAAAGCAGCCTGGCTGTCTGATATTATATTTATGTTTTTGTTTGCTAGAGGTCCGTTGGTCAACTCTCTTGCACACAATTCGATAGCGAATACTTCAGCCTGAAAGATTGTGGCATACCTGCCAAGACTGGTAGATATTTCCTGCTGAAAACACCGGCCCCAACTCCATCTGGGGTTTTTGAGCCGTCTGTGTACATTACGTATTCAGTCTCTGGGAAGAGGATTTGTCCCCTTATCCATTCGTCTCTCTTCGGAAAGAGGACTTTGAACGACTTTTCTACGTGTATTTTTGTGGCTAGCAAGTCAGGAACCATCCCGAGAATTTGGTGGTTTTTTGTTTCACTCAGTATCTCGGAGTGATCCCCGAGTTGCTCTCCATTTATTTGCTTTTCCAAAGACAGGAATCTATAGGAAACTATCCTGGCCTCCCTCTCTAAGAGAATATCTAGGGGAGGGAGATGTAGGAGGTATTCCATCGCTGCCGTTGGTGTGCTGGACATAGCTCCAGTTATGGCCAGGCATGCAACCCGCTGAAAGCCAGCAAGCTTTGCTCTAGCTGTCTGTTGTAACCCTTTGGTCCACCAGACTACTGAACCATACGTGACCATAGATATTATCATTGTTTGATAAATCCAGTAAATCTGTTTGGGGTTCATTCCCCAAGATTTGCCACATACTCTTCTGAGATTCCAGAGAGAAAACCTGGCTTTGTTTATTGTTTTTTCCAAGTGGGTGTTCCAGGTGAGTCTTTTATCCAGAACTACACCCAGGTATTTCACTTCCGTCGCAAATGGAATGCTCACTCCGTATAGGACAGGCTGCCGAAGCTTATCTAGCTTTTTCCTTTTCGTAAAAGGAATAATTACAGTTTTTCGGGGGTTTACAGACATCTGTTCCCTCTCGCACCATCTGTATACTGTGTTAAGGGCTTCTTGGAGGACGTTTAAGATCGTCGCTTCAAATTTACCTCCAACTATTATAACCAGATCATCCGCATAGCATTGAAAATCTACTCCCTGCATGGAAAGCTCGCTCAGCAGAGAGTCGACTAGAAGTGACCACATTAGGGGAGAAAGTACCCCGCCTTGTGGACACCCCTTCGCCACCCTGAACCTAACCGACTCTCCATGCAGTGATGATATTATATATCTGTTTTCAATCATGTTTTTGATCCAGTTACAAATTTTACTGTCTATCCCTCTATCCCTAATTGATGTATAGAGTGACTGTGGTAAGGCGTTATTAAACGCTCCTTCTATATCTAGAAAAGCTGCCAGCGCAATTTCCTTATGTTTAAGGGAATGGCCGATCTTTCCTACTAGATTGTTTAGAGCTAAATCCGTAGATTTGCCTGTTTGGTAGGCATATTGGTGGGGGTTTAAGGGATGTTCCCTAAGATTCCCCTCTCTAATATGTCTATCAATAATTCTTTCCAGAGTTTTCATTAAGAATGAGGTAATGAGGTCGCGATGTCGATCCCATTGAGAGTGGAATTTGCTCCTGGTCCCTCAGAAGCAGACTGCCGGGAAAGTGGGTCTGCAAGAAAGTCTCTAACGTTTGCCTACCAGAGTCCGTAAAAGAGCCATCTGGTCGTTTTATCGATCCAATCTCTTGCGTCGGATCTCTGGCGAGAGCCTTGTGGATTCTTGTGCTGGCAGGTAGATCTGATATACTCTGACAGAACCTCTTCCAGAATTCTCTTTTGGCTTTCCTTATTTCTTTGTTATAAGTCGTTAGATCTGTACGATAGATTTCCCAGCAACCTGTTTCTTTAGCTCGATTGAAGAGACGTCGAACTTCTTTTCTTTGCTTGTCCAAGCTTCTGCTCCACCATTGTGTACTTCTATGGTCCCTCTTCTCCTTTAATGGGCAGTTTTCCTTATAGGCCGTTAGAAGGGCGGATGTGATATGCTCATTCGCCGCTTCTATTTCGGCTCTATTTTGTATAGTGCTATTACCGTTACCTAGGTGCTGTTGGAGGGATTCACAGTACCCTTTCTAATCTGTGCATTTTGGATCTCGAGATTGTACTATCGGACGTTGTCCTATTCTCACGTCAAATCGTATGTGTCTATGATCTGAGCATGAGGGCTCGGTAGATACCTGCCAGTTAACTATTTTGGTACTCATAAACTGTGTACTAATAGTTATGTCTAGAACTTATCCGCGAATTCTGTTCACGAAGGTTGGTTCCGTGCCTGCGTTGTTGACTGCTAGTCCTTCCCCTATTATATAATTATATAAGTACTCACCTCTTTCATTGATGTCGCTGCTGCCCCAATCCAAATGGTGGGAATTTGCGTCGCATCCAATGATCAGTTGCCTGTTGTTCCTCTTGCAGAAGGCGACTAGATCTCGCACTGCTGCTGGAGGAGGGTGTTTTTTTCGGTCTCCAGGGAAGTAAGCAGAGCAGACGACTACATCTACACTACTGTCTTCTCCTGAGATCGAAAGCTGTGCTGCAACTACATCAGGGGTGCAAAACTCTGTTAACATAAAATAATTCATGTTTTTCCTGATAAGTATGCACGCTCTTGGCTTACCACGTAGAATACACGCTATTAACTTACCGGAGCAGTTTCCTAGGCCGCTTATTCTGCCTGAATTGGAAGTCCAGGGTTCCTGGATTAGTGCCACATCGAGTTGCTCCTTGGCGAACCTCCTGCTGAGGACATATGAAGCCGCTCTAGCATATTGGATGTTCGCCTGGAGAAATTGGATGTGGTTAGCCATTTCTACTTAAAGCTGGAGTGGGTAGGTTTACTTTCCTTCCCCGCATTTTTTCCTGGTGTAGGCCGTTTTGTCGGTGCTTTACCATAAAGTGGTTTTTTCCCTTTTCCGGCTTTTTTGCTGGTTTTGGCCGGCCTCTTCAGTCCCGCTGTCGCCGCCGAGGTAGATTTACCTCCCTCTTTGGTTCTAACGATTACCTCCGAAGACTTTGGAATTTCCACCGATGATGGATCTTTCTTGGCTTCCTTGGACCGGAATTGCACTTGTCCAAATCCAAAATATGGGCAGAAATTTAGCTGCTCCAAATCTTTAATGGATACCTCATCCATTGAGAACGACCACATTTGACCAGGTCCTGCGTTTTTCCTATGTAGAATGGTCCATTCCTGGGTATGCAGGGTACGGTTCATCTTCCGCAGACGGTTTGTTACCTGTTCTCCCGTCAGTCTGGGTAGTCTCTCATTGTCTGGGATGAAAGCTACACAGATGTGGGGTTTCGGTATGTCTTCCTTCTGAACCAACTTCAGCTGGGCGTTTTCCCAGGGTTCACTTCCTCCATCCACTTGACCGTTTCAACGTCCGTACAGGACAGAAGGAGGATTTCAGCTCGAATGGTGCAGCTCTAGAATCGCTTTTGTGGACCATCGTCCGGTAGTTTGTCTACAGTGTCCATAATGGATCGCTGTAGCAGCCGTAGCTGTTCGTTTAACAGCTGAGCATTTGGGTGTTCTGGGTGGATTATGCCCTCCTGAGCTACAGCTCCAAAGGAGCGTTTTTGCTCGTTTGGGTCCTCCATAGTGCGTGGCTTTTTCGCCGCCGCTTCTGGAGTGCTACCAACCGAGCGTATTCGCTTGCTGGTGAGAGCAGGGGGGGATTGATCCCCGCTCCTTTTCTCATCCCGCTCCTTTAGTATTTGATCCAAGGCGGTTTTGTAAGGTACCCCAATCGGCTAAGACGTTTTCTCGTCGCGCCGGCAAGTTTGACCTTCTTGTCCAGGTTTATGCTGACCGTTTGCTTGGCCTCGCCCCCTGTTGTCAGGTCCGTTTTCTCGGGAGTGGGGGATTTTAAATGTACCCTCTCAGCTTCCTGCGAGATTTGGTTGCTAGGAGGACCTGTAGTAGACACCTCCATTTGCATTTGTTCGTCTGCGAGATGATTGCCTTCGTTGCAGATGGTTTTAGTGTTTTTAAAATTTTTGTTACTCATATAGATCCCACGAGTAGCTAGAGAAAAAATGGTCGACTACGGCAGAGCTCTGCATTACCGTAGCAAGGCAAAAATACTACCGGGAGGTTGCCTGGTATCTCAGAGGCTCCGTTTGCGATATCTGTTTATGGCAGGCACAGATATCATACATATAGTACGCCCCTTGGCACGGGTCGCATGACACCTTGAGCAAAGCCTGATGATCGCGGTAATCTTGGCTGGCTTAAAACAAACCAACCGCACCTGTCTAGTTTGAATACAAGGAAGTGAGCTCCCTTGTACTCAAAGATAGTAATGATATAGCCATGTCCTTAGTTGATCCGCGGGTGTTTATTCTTTAATATTAGACACCTTTCCTGTAAGCCAGGAAGTTCCCTATCAGCCATTGGGACGCGCCGTGTTGGGGTTAAGGACATGCCCGCACGGTTCACAAACCGTAGCTTCTTCAATATTCCAAAATACAAACTATATTTTACTAATCAGCCCATGGTGGGACAGCAATACTAATACCAAACCAGATTAAGCACTATGAACTGTTAAAATATGAGGAAGTACACATTCAAGCAACGTCGATAAGAGTAGAAACATTTCCATATAACCTCACTATTACAGCTGTATACTGTCCACCGCGCCACAACATAAAAAGAGATCAATATGAGGAATTTCTTCAGAAATTAGGTCCAAGATTTATAGCTGGAGGAGATTACAACAGTAAGCAAACGATGTGGGGTTCACGAATTATAACAACAAAAGGAAGGAAACTAGCTCAAGGACTACAAAAAAACAATTACTCATTCCTTTTTTTATGAAATCTGTAAATGAAAAGAAAAAACAATTATACTTACGGCATACATACATATAGTCACGCCTTTTTCCCGTAGCGGTAGGCAGAGACCACTTTCTTTCACTTGCTACGGTTCTTACATACATCTATTTCTTCCTCTACTTTCATCAAGGCTCGTCGGTTGTTGGTACTCTTGACCTGGCCTTTCTTTAAAACAATGTTGATCTGATCGAGATATGTTCGCCGAGGTCGACCTCTACCGACTTGTCCATTCACACTCGCCTTATAAATTTGTTTTGTCAATCTTCATCCATCCTTTCTACGTGTCCAAACCATCTAAGCATTCCTTTATCTATCTTTGTAACCACATCTTCTTTTACACCACAGCGTTCTCTTATCTCACTATTCTTTACCTTATCCAACCGAGTCACTCCGGCTATACTTCTCAGACTACTCATTTCCGCAGTATTAATCCTATTTTCATGCTTCTTCTGCCAAACCCAACATTTACTACCATACATAAGTGTAGGAACCAACACACCTCTATGCACAGCCAGACGTGCCTTTTTTGACACTTTCTGGCTATTCATAAAGCTATGCAGTGCCCCATTCATTTTACTTCCTGCCAACAAACACCCTTCGCTCAATGTCACTGTCATACTTTCCGTCTCTCGTAAACTTTGAACAAGAAGTACACAAATTTATTTACTTGTTCCACTCTTTCCCCCTCAATCGAAATTTCACAGTTTCTCATGCTTTCTTCTCTTTCAAAAACCATTTTTTTCGTTTTGCTTACATTTATTTATTATTTATTTGATTTTCAGGGCATCATGCATAACATTAACCATCGCCTGCAACTACTCTTCAGATGACGCTAATATGACTTGATCATCGGCACAGAAGGCATTTGACGATTAAATCATTCATTTTCAATCCATACGCGCTCTCTTTAAAATCTTTTAAACAATTGTCTATGTATAAGTTAAACAGCCATGGCGAAGCCACACATCCCTGTCTCACACCCTTTTCGATGTTAAACCAGTCCGTGCAAGCTCCGTTTATCCTGACACAAGCAGTGGAATCCTCGTAAAGAGATTTCAGTGCCCTTATTAAACTACCACTCACCCCATACATTGACAATGTCGACCACAATTTACTCCTCACCACTCTGTCATAGTACTTTTCCAAGTCTATAAAAGCGCAATAGACCTTCTGACTTCTAGCCAAGAATTTTTCGACTATACCTCGTAATACAAAGACCATACATCTTCTTCCTCTTCAAAATCCTGCTTGCACATCCCATATCATCTTCTCAGTTTCATTCGTTACTCTTTTAATCAATATCTTTGCATACAATTTGTTGACTATGCTAAGTAAACTAATGCCTCGGTAGTTTTTACAGTCCTGCTGCGAACCTTTTCACTTGTAAAGTGGCACGATAACGGCCTTGCACTAGTCGTCTGGTACGCTACCACTTCTCCAACAAAGGTTAAAAAGGCGGTACAGCAGACTAGCTACCACGTTTTGTACAGCCTTCAGCATTTCAACTGTTTTCCTGTCATGCCCAGCAGCTTTACCCAATTTCATACTGTTTAATGCTTTCACAATTTCTGTCGTACTAATTTCACTTTCATTGCATATTTCACTCATGTCTCTGAATTGGGCCTGTACTTGTGTATCCTCTTTATTAAATAAACTTTCGAAGTATTCCTTCCATCTCTTTAATACGCATTCCTCTCTTTTTAACATACTACCATCTTGGTTCTGATTTTTGTCCAGTTGCGAGGTAGTATTTTTACGTCTGGAGGTTCTTATCAACTTCCAGAAGACTTTAATATTGTTTAGGAAATCGTCAGATGACCTAAAGAATTGTGGAAGCCATTCAAGGAAGGAATCGTGGATGTTGCTATTGAAGTGTGTGGTGTAAGTAAAAGAAGGAAGAAAGAAGGAAATGCAAGTTACAGAAAATGTACGTAACGGTTCAAAAAGCAGTGACAAAAAAGAAGAAAGCCTGGCTGGATTGGCTGGTTGACATGAGTGATAGGTGCAATGAAAGTGAAATTAGTGGGACAAAAATTGTGGAAGCGTTGAACAGTATAAAATTGGGTGAAGCTGCAGGGTACGACAGGATAACAGTTGAAATGCTGAAGGCTTGTCAAAGCGTGGTAACTGCTGTACTGCTTTTTTAACCTTTGTTGGAGGAGTGGTAGCGTACCAGACGACTGGTGCAAGGCCGTTATCATGCGTCATCTAAAGAGGAGTTGCAGGCGATGGTTAATGTTTGCATGATGCGTTGAAAATCAAAGGGATAAAAATAAATGTAAGCAAAACAAAAGTAATGTTTTTTTTAAAGAGAAGAAATTATGACAAACTGCAAAGTGCTGATTAAGGAAGAAAGAGTGGAACAAGTAAATGAGTTAGTATACTTGGGTTCAAAGTTTACGAGAGACAAAAAGTATGACAGTGACATTGAGCGAAGGGTGTTGGCAGGAAAACAAATAAATGGGGCACTGTATAACTTTATGAACAGCCAAAACGTGTCAAAAAAAGGCTCGTCTAGGATTAATGCTGCGGATGTGGGTAGGTAGTCTGAGAAGAATAGTGAGATAAACAGATTTATAAGGCGAGTGTGATTGAGCAAGTCGGTAGAGGTCGACCTCAGCGAACGTATCTCGATCAGATCAAAATTGTTTTGAAGAAAGACCAGGTCAAGAGTACTAATAAGTAGAAGAAGCAAAAGTCGTGTGTAAGAACAGTAACAAGTGGAAAGAAGTGGTTTTTGCCTACCCGTACGGGAAAAAGGCGAGACTATATTTATATATGTATGTATGTCGTTGAATATAAATCATGGGCTGATTCCGACACCTTATATAAAGACTGGTCTATAGAGGAAGTACACTGGCCCAAACTTATCCCAGATTGCAAATTAGCAAAGCGAATCTACCTATTTTGAATTGTCCACGTTTTTTCATTTAGTTGAGATTTATCCTACTTTTAGAAATCAGAAAAAATTTTCACGAAATGTTCACAAACATGATCTTATAGATTCGGTTGTGCAATGGTATAATTTCTACAAAACCAATATGGACGAAGAACTATTAGAATACTTCACAATTAATAGTTCAAACTCATTATCAGCTTTAGTAAGAATATAACTAGAGCAATTTTGAATTAAATACCCAAATGTACTTATAAATTTTTTAGACTTCGGCCACTATCCTTCATTATTATATGCCTCATTAAATAAAAAAAAAGAATATTAGAGAATTACTGGATCCACATCCGAAAAACCCGAAAAAAACTAAACCAATTCAACAAACATATCACATATCCAAACTGTCGTCCAACAGTACCGAACATTTAGCTTTAAACATTTAGAGAAATCAATGAGAAAAAAATCAAAACATACTAGCGTGACATTAAACAAACATACATACATATAAACACGCCTTTTTTCCTTAGGGGTAGACAGAGACCACTTTCTTCCACTTGCTATGGTTCTTACACACATCTTTTGCTTTCTCTACTTTCATCATGGCTCTCATGCATGCTCGTCGGTTTTTGGTACTCTTGACCTGGCCTTTATTTAAAATAATGTTAATCTGATTGAGATATGTTCGTCGAGGTCGACCTCTAGCGACTTGTCCATTCACACCTCATAAATTTGTTTCGTCAATCTTCCTTCATCCATCCTTTCTACGTGTCCAAACCATCTAAGCATTCCTTTATCTATCTTTGTAACCACATCTTCTTTTACACCACAGTGTTCTCTTATCTCACCATTTTTTACCTTATCCAACCGAGTAACTTCGGCTATACTACTCAAACTACTCATCTCCGCAGCATTAATCCTATTTTTATGCTTCTTCTTCCAAACCCAACATTTACTACCATATATAAGTGTAGGAATCAAACAAAGCCAGACGTGCCTTTTTTGACACTTTCTGGCTGTTCATAAAGCTATGCAGTGCCTCATTAATCTGTTTTCCTGCCAACACCCTTCGCTCAATGTCACTGTCATACTTTTCATCTCTCGTAAACTTCGAACCCAAGTACACAAATTCATTTACTTGTTCCACTCTTTCTTCCTAAATTGAAACTTCACAGTTTGTCATACTTTCCTCTCTTTCAAAAACCATTACTTTCGTTTTGCTTACATTTATTTTTATCCCCTTGATTTTTAGGGCATCATGCATTAACCATCGCCTGCAACTCCTCTTCGGATGACGCTAATATGACTTGATCATCGGCGTAAAGAAGGCATTTGACAATCAAATCATTAATTTTCAATCCATTAAAAAACTTTCAAAATATAACAAAAACAAAAAAAAAGCCAAATTATAGAAGTAAATGGTGACCACATATGAAGCACCTTTAGAAAAATCAAATATCTTTGCAACACATTTTATAGAAACATTTTGGAAAGTACATTTAAGGTAACAGACCACCAGGACGACCGCCCAAGAGGTGGCACGAGAGCTGGACATCATAATCCCAGTTGCGGCTGCTATGAGTGCTAATATATGAGGAAAAACAAGACAAATTGTCTTAAGAAAAAGAAGAAGACATTTAAAAGTAAAATTTTTTAAAAAAAATGTTCTATGTGGTCAATTTTTAAAAAAGTTTGGTTATATGAAAAAAAGAGCAACTTTTTTTAAACATTCGAAAATTTCGGTTGGGTAAAAAACAATTTTAAGTGAGGTGGACAAGAATAAAAAAAATAAGTCACATAAAAAGGGGTAGGGTGCAAAAGTGGACGATTTGGCATGGAACGATCATTACTAATTCTTTTAGGTTAGAGTTGCTGGGCATACTTCTGATGAAATTTAGGTAAAATCTTGTTGTCCCGCAGGGTTCTACTTCGGCCCTATTCTTTATAATATTTTTGTTAATGACATTGAGTTTTTTTAACAAGACATCGAGGAATTATAGAATTGATGCCAATATTACAAACTCACCCTCAATATAAAAAAATGCTTCACACGCATAAAAAGTTTCCGACACAATATTCACTGTGTAACGAACTACTTAAGGAAATAGTCGTTTTAAAAAAAAAAATTATAACTCTTACTTATAGTTGTGTGTTCTTGATTGCTCAATTGAATTAAATTCTAGGGAATAAATAGATCAATTCGCGGATCTATCTATTCTTTTTTTCTAAACCAATGAACTAAAATAAAGTAAACTAAAACCTTGTTATGGCGCCAAGTGATTTTACTGAAAATCACTAAAAGAAAGGGTAAATTAAACCTCGAATAAATTCAATTGTACTATTTAATTTAATGCTTGTAAACGAGCAATGTGTTCAACCGGCTTTACTGCTTTCACCTTTTTTTTGCTAGAAACAATTAAAAAACTAGAAATAAAAAAACAGGTTTATTACGATGAAAAAAGAATAAAAAAAAACTCTAAAAAAAATAAATAAAAAGTAAAACGGAAAAAAATTGAAATTATAAAATAACTTAAGTTCCTTGGAAGCTCCACTTATTTAGTAAAAACCGGGCTAACTTTGTTTTTCCTTTTTTAATACGAAAATCCGTATTCCAAATGGAAAAGTTCTTCAGATCCAAAACTTCCGAAGACAGACACTTACTGAGAAAGTTCCAGAGAAAGCTCCTAATAAAGCTCAGGGAAAAGGTGCCAAAGAAAAATCCAAAATAGTGTCCCGAAGAAAACTTACTTTATTCAAAACTTTAGTAAGACTTATTTTAGAATCTAATTCTATAATCTGGGCACCCCATTTTGATACTCATATAAATAGGTGGAAAAAGTGCAGCGTTAAACATGTTAAAAGAACTACGTACCAAAATAAACTACAGAAGACGTTTACAATCAACTTGAAATTGAAAGCCTTTTCGCAAGTGGCTGATCTGTGATTTTTTTTACAAAATTGTTAATGAATTAATTGATGCCCCCGAAATTCTTAAGCAGTTCTACTTTATATGTCATCGACCAGGTCTTAGGTTCAATAGACTTTTAATCTCTTCAAAATCTTATAAGAGCTACATTTGTAATAGTGATCCTGTCGCAGGCCTAGTAAATGACCCTTGTTCAAACATCAATTTCTTTGGCGGCAGTTATCTATTGTTTGTAAAGAATATCAAAAAAGCTATCAGCAATAATAATGTGCAATCATAATGTTCATTTAATTAATAATTTTTTCTTTGTTTATTTTCTTATTTTTTCTTACATATTTTGATATTAGTATTTTCGTATTCTTGTATTGCATGAAGCCGATTGGCGATAAAATAATTAATTTTTAAATGGCAAACAATTAATATATATCATAAAATTTTACAACAAATTTTAGTTATTTAGTTTTGTATCTGCCAGACATATTTAGTTTAATAACAAGATTTGTTGTGTGTATTCTTAATATAGGAGGTAAGAACGGGTAAAATTGATTTTAGGTCCAATACCAAAAATTAGAAAAATATTTAGAAGGCTTTTGATGAGAGAAATATACTATTTTTCTTCAATCGCAACTAACGGAAACCAACCGTTTTTGTGTTGCAAACCTTAACTAATGCAGAAATCTGGTAGTAAAGGTGCTTATTTACACAACAAATCTTAGTTGTTGTACTTTAACATATGCCCGACAGGCGCCGGCTCTTATAGTTTATTATCTCAGTTTACAATACATTGCAGGTACTTTAACATGAACAGACATCTCCGCCCAAGCAGCAAACTAAGCACCCACGAATTGAGTTCGACCTATATTACCAAACAGTACGATGGTAAAATAGCTGGATTGTATGATTTGGAGGAGACACTTGGCAGAGGTCATTTTGCCGTGGTGAAACTTGCTCGACACGTTTTTACCGGAGAAAAAGTTGCCGTAAAAGTCATCGATAAAAGTAAATTGGATGAAATCTCAAAAGCTCATCTTTTTCAAGAGGTAGGAAAAACAACACACATACACACATTAGTGGATTAGAATATAAACTTTTTTTTTATTTTGATAAATAACCACATGCTTTTATCCTAGAGGTTGGAATCTCCAGTTATGTAATGAATAAGTGATGTGAAACTTTTTTTAATAAATAATATGCACCAAAACAAAATACAACTTGACTTCTAAATTTAAACAAACAAAATTAAACTAAGTAGTGAAACCTCGAGTGTACAATTAAATTTTATTTGTTTTTTAAAATGCTCCTCCTTACAACCGTTCATGGCAATAAAAAAGTTGCGGGTTGGAACGAACCTCATGTTTCTTTAACATTGAAATATACAGGGTGGGCCATAAGTCAGTAGTCACTAGAAATTCTTATACTTTGATTTGCCTAGCGTAGTGCTTATCAGTTATGAACTTGACTATTGTGTAGTACCCATAAATCAATTAACATAAATTGTGTTATTTGTTATCTGAAAACAATGAATAGAAAGTTAACCACTTGTTTTTTTAAACATGGTAAAAACATGATCATAGTTACATAGCCTGGCCAACAAGTGCCTTTCAGGTCAAACTCTTTTCTCCGCCTGCGCGTCATTCGATTCGGAATAGCGCGTAGATGATTTTTGAAAAAATTCAAGTGCCCCTTGCAAAAATTGCAAAAGTTATATACATTTAACTGAAAATAAATGGGGTTTGGTTTTTTGCAAATATTTCAAAAAAAAGTCCTACCTTCCGGAAATGTAGGACCAATATTTATGATTTTCCTAGAGGGTTGAAAATACGTCCTAAAACGGGTACTCTGGCTTGCGCAAGATACGCCCACTTTGGCCCTTTAATGAATAAATATTATTTAAATTATTATTATATTATTATTTATTATCAAAATTAAGAATTGAAAAAATCAGGCACCTACTGGATAAATGAATGAACAACAATCCGCGGTCAAAAAATTGTTATCGTGATTTTCCAGTTAATTATGCATTAGTTAAGTAAAATTTTTTTTCCTACTTAAACAGGAACATTACAAGTGCGATAATTGTTAAATAAGAAATCTAGGGGTTGGCAAAGAGCACTTTTTTCCAATTGTTACGGTTCTTACACACGTCTTTCTCTTCTACTTTCATCAGTGATTTCATACATACTCGTCGTTTGCTGGCACTCTTGACCAGGCCTTTATTTAAAACAATTTCGATCAAATAGAGATATGTTTGCCTAGGTCGACCTCTACCGACTTGTACATTCACACTCGCCTTATAAATCTGTTTCGTAAATCTTCTTTCATCCATCCTTTCTACGTGTCCAAACCATTTAAGGATTCATTTATCTATCTAGATACTCTAGTTAGTAAGTGATCTTTAAAATTAATGTAGAACTTAAAACAAAAGGTTATATCTCTGTGTCTAAATTCTATAGTACTCGCTTGATATTCAAACGATAATGACGTGTTGACGGCCGTTCCAAGCGGTCGAATTATCAAGTTCGTGAAATAAAAAAGCGATAGTAGCGATAAAAATTCATAATTATAAATAGTTTAATGGTCCGGACGCAAATGTCGAAATTAGTGTATTGTGCCTGTAGACATATAACATAACAACAGCTAAGCCATAGCGCGCATCATGTTTCCGGGGCAACCACTAATACCGCCGGAAGTTAATCAGAACAATAGTTCTATTTTAATACCCCCAGAAAATGAGTTTATCTCTAATCTACAATTTCAATTGCAACATGCATTGACTGAAATTAATCAGCTGAAAAATCAATTGTTTATTTTGCAAGAACAAAATAATAGATATCTTCTTCCTAATTCAGATGAGTTGTGACCTATATTAACGAGGTTCAATATTTTGGATGGCTCTCTTAACTGCATCTTGCCATTTATCTCGATTAGGTGACATGTGAACTGCTTGTGGGAGAGTAGCATCTAATAATTTTTTGGTAACATCCACCCATCGATTTGGTGATCGGCCACGCCTTCTGTTTCCTTCAGGTTTTCCCTGTACAATATGCCTTTCCATATGCTTACTTCGACTGATGTGTCCGAAAAATGTAAGAATTCGAGAGTACACGATACTGGACAAACGTTTTGACAGATGTATTTCTTGTAAAACCAAAGCATTTGTTCTATGTGCGGTCCAGGACACTCAACATTCGTCGCCACGCCCACATCTCAAAAGCATCAATCCGACGACGATCTACTATATTCCGATCCCTCCATACTATATTGTTACAACTTTTTAGTTCCTCTGTGGGTTCGGCGATTAAAAACTCTCGATCCAGTAACAAAACAATGTTTATTTCAATACAATAAATTCTATTTTCATTAACCACTTAGATAGATATTCACTTAGCTATACAACTTTTACAACTCTATATAACTATTTACATTTATTAATTCATAAACACATAAGCCGATACTGTCCCTTGTTATGATCGCTTCCCCTTTTATACATCGATATCACAGTTCCAGATCATTCTACCTGTTTCTCCATCATTCGACGCGGCTTCGAGAGGTTGCTCGACCTTGTCAGACCCCGTTGGCGGCAGACAAAGCAAAACGGTCTAAAACGGACCCTAGATGCGGTAGATTTCTCGGTTGCCGACAGGACCGGATTTGTAACAATATTTAACTGTGTCATTGCTAACCTAGCAAGCTGAAAACGCCGTCTTATTTCGCCATCACATCCCCCGATATTTTCTATTAGGGCTCCAAGATAGACGAAACTGTTGACAACTTCACAGTGTCTAATAGTCCGGGTTTCAGGGTAGTTGTTATGTTCTCTATCAATGATTATAATTTTGGTTTTATTATAATTTATATTTAGGCCGTAAAGAGCAGTCTTATCAGGAGTTCCAGAATTTCTCTTTGGGAGGCAGCTATCAAGGCCGTATCATCGGCAAACCTTAAGTTAGACAATTTTGCGCTGCCAATATTTACAAAACCATGCCAGTCCTCTAGAACCTGTCTCATAATAAATTCGCTATAGATATTAAAAAGAAGCGGCGAGAGCCCTGTCTCACACCTTTGCATGTTGTACCTTCATCAGACAAGCATTTATCAACCCTAACCCGTGCAGAATTGTTATATAATTGTTGTATGAGATCACTAGATGTCTGGGACACCCATTGACAACAGAATAGACCAGAGCTTTTTCCATTTTACGTTATCAAAAGCTTTGCTATACTCGACAAAACATAAATACGTAGGAGTATAGAACTCCCTCGACTTCAGAATTTGTTACCTAGCGCATCTTCCCCTTGTAAATCCAGCTTGTTTAGTGATATCTGCCATAGAAGATAGTGTTCCAAACGGGATCAAAGAATATACAGGAAAACTTTGTTGGTATGAGATATCAAAGCAAGAAATCTGTAGTTATCACAGTTATTGG
This sequence comes from Agelastica alni, assembly GCA_950111635.1. Classification (NCBI taxonomy): domain Eukaryota; kingdom Metazoa; phylum Arthropoda; class Insecta; order Coleoptera; family Chrysomelidae; genus Agelastica; species Agelastica alni. Next base: position 30,681,575 of record OX467718.1, on the reverse strand, counting down.
TGTCACCTTTTTTATAAAGTAAAACAAAGACTGATGTTCTCCAGTCATCTGGCCATAAACCAGTAATATAATCAATCTGGTTCCGATATTTACCATCTGTTGATATCCAAGTATAAAGACCTTCTCCGACATTACTACTTTTCCATCCACCATGTTTCTTTAGTTGTATTAGATCTCCTCCACCATTCATCAATAAAGTAGCAGATGTTCGTCGAAAACAGTGTCCTGTATATAAAGTATGCTCAGGTAATTACAAATATTTAGCAATTTCACTGGGATGTTTCCCGATTGTATTTATACCCACAACTTGTTTCGTACATCTACCTTTTTGATAACGTAAAAATAAGCGTTGGGGAGTATTATTGTTATTTTGACAAAGTTGTCTGATTGCAATGTATTTTTTACAAATTGATAGATAATCAACTGAATTTTCTTCGTTATGACTAACAATCGTAATTCTCGTAATTCTCGTTTTAGAATCTAGAATTCGGACTATTAAAATAGAATCTTTATCTTCTATGTCACCGATCTCCATTTTCATCAATTCATCGCGTCTGCAGGCACCAGCAATACCCATAATTAGAATTACCCATAAAAAAATTAACAGTCAATAGCTATCCAAAATGTATAAGCTATTCAAATTTCTATCAATCCAATAATTTATATTTCCAACGAAATAGAAGTGAAAATAACTCTTAAATTTAAAATAAAGTGGCCCCGGCCGGAATTGAACCCAAGCGAACAGTTTGAAATGCCTGCGCTTCAGACCCCTAGGCTAATATGAATGCTCAAGTAATCAAGAGTTTCATGGTATTATTCAACTAAGAAACTATTGCAACTGCTTATCAAACTACAGAGAGTGTAAGGTATAATTGAAATTTACCTTTTTCAGTAGATATTCTTCATCGGTAGCTTCTCGTAGAAATTTGTGAATATCTTCAGTGGTAAATGTTTTAGATTTTGTCGCTTTGTATCCAACGGATTGTGTTTTGAGAAATGCGATGAGTTTAGAATACTTATTGATTTCGATGTTATTTTTAACATTCAAGCATGTTCCTATCATCGAATATATGGACCAAAGAGTTGATAACTTTGAAGTCTTTGATTTTTCTCCAAAATAAGCCAGTAACATTTTCTGAATACTTATTGACCTTCTTCGATTGACACCAGGTTATGAATCTATTGTATTAAAATTCATATTTTGCTCTCGATTTCTCTGGTAGGAGATTTTTTGCACTTTATGCTACATCTGCAATTTTCGAGAAAAACATATTTTCCCCCACCTTCTCTACGTTTTCTTTCGTCGGCAACTAGAACATATTCTGATCTTTTTTGTTGTCTATTATCTGAACGACTTGTGGTGTATAAAGTAAACTAGTGGCCTTACCTATATCTTTGAGCCAGCTAGAAAATTCTAATAATGTAACGTTTCCCAATTTCACAGCATGAAGTGACCAATGCTGTTTCAGATTTGTTGTCAAATTTGAAACAAATTCGTCAAGTAATGTAGGATTGTTTAGGTAAATGTCATTTTTTAACAACTAAATTATTTAGAGAATTTACGTACCTGACTATACTTTCGGACTTGTAATCTTTGGGTGCAGAAATCACTCTGACTTGGGATATCAGATATTTGATAATGAACTCTGGTCTACTATATAAGTTTTTTAAAATCTCCATTATCTCAGGAACATTTTTGCAGGATATCAAAAGCATCTTGACAACCTCTCTGGCCTCATCTTTGAGACACTTCTTCAGTCTTTCACTTCTTTCACTGTCCGAATAGTTGCACAAATTCGTTGTCTCGTAGTACTCGTTCATAAACACCAACCATTCCGCAGGATTACCGTCGAAAAATGGCAAATTCCTTTCGAATTTTTTTTTTTGAACACACCCTATGATCAAAGGTCTGCAGTTCTGTTCGTCACATCACTCTTTACTGAATCAGTACTATTAGACCCAATATTCCCAAGACTTTTCTCCTTTATTTTCATTTTTTTTAGTGCCAGTTTTTTCAGGATAAGTATCTCCTTGATTTCAGCAATCTTTTCTTACGCTTCCAGCTCCATTTCCAATTTCTTCCTCTCTGTGATGCTGGCTAATGACTTCCTGGATTTCGACGATTTGGATTTCGTATACTTCGATTCCATTACGTATTTGTTGTCGGACGTATGGCTTACTCAGCAAGAGTAACATATTTACTATCAGATCGTCTTTTTTATTAAACTCTAACCTTTAACTACTTTGGTTTGATTCATCCACGGCTTTTGCTTGTCTGGTACTGGATCTTGTCGTTGGTCTTCTTGGTTCTTCAGATTTTTTTGTCGTTGTCGACATGACTTAAATTGCAAATCCGCTCGATAGGACCAATATTGCATCTGCAATATACACTCTTGGATGTATTCCAAGAGTTATTTCGCTGGTTTTTTTTGTTTTAATTAAATTTTTTTTGAAAAATAGTTTGACAAACTTTTCAGTAAGAAAACCCATTTTTTTTTACTTTATTATTTTATCCCTATGACAACAAAAATATACAATAAGATCAAATTTTCCTAAACAATAGAACATAAATAAGTAAATCACATAACAGTTGGGTACGACGGCAGTCTACAGCGCTTGTGTATTCATTCGGCTAAACGTAATCGTATATCCTAATAAAATCAACAATGTCTCACAGCTACATTGTTAGTAAAAAATAAAACGATATAAATGAAAAAAAAATTAATTTAAAAATATATAAAATAATTAATGAGAATTTTAGATGCTCTGACGTATGCATCCGCCAGGAAATCCAACTTATTGGCCTAGGACCGTAATATACTATTTAACAATTAGAATTTTGTTTATTTTATTAAACATACTATTTCATTTGCTCTATTGGTACATGCTTGTTAGGAAATACAAACTGACGCACTGGTATAATTGCTTTTCATTTTTTTATTAATTTTTGTCTTTTAATGAACATTTTCTCGAGCATTTGCAAAGTATGGGTAACAGTCTTTTAGACCGGTAGAGACAGAAATCTGTTTTTTTTTCTGAGTTTTATGCACTTTGGTAAAAGTTCTTGTAAAATGTCAGATATTGGACCAATTCGGGTGCTTTTTTGAAGTTTTTTTTTACTATTGTTTGTTTACATTTTTTAACCGTAAATGTGGCAGATCCATTTGGAATGGTACATTTTGGAAATTATTTATTTTATTTAAGGATAGTGGAAAAGAGCAAAATCACCTAAACATGTTTTGGTTATATCCAAAAATAAAAATTATTTAATTATAGCTACATACATACACTTTTTCGTAGGGGTAGGCAGAGACCACTTTCTTCCACTTGCTACGGTTCTTACACACATCTTTTGCTTTCTCTACTTTCATCAGTGCTCTCCTACATGCTCGTCGGTTGTTGGTCCTCTTGACCTTGCCTTTCTTCAAAACAATGTTGATCTGATCGAGATATGTTCGCCGAGGTCGACCTCTACCGACATGTTCATTCACACTTGCCTTATAAATTTGCTTCGTCAGTCTTTCTTCATACATCTAAGCATTTCTTTATCTATCTTTGTAACTACATCTTCTTTTACACCACAGCGTTCTCTTATCTCGCTATTCTTTACTTTATCCAACCGAGTCATTTCGGCTATACTTTTCAGACTACTCATCTCCGCAGTATTAATCCTATTTTTATGCTTCTGCCAATCCCAACATTCACCACCATACATAATTGTAGGAACCAGCACACCTCTATGCACAGCCAGACGTGCCTTTTTTGACACCTTCTGGCTGTTCATAAACCTATGCAGTGCCCAATTCATTTGTTTTCCTTCCAACTCCCTTCGCTTAATGTCGCTGTCATACTTTTCATCTCTTGTAAACTTTGAACCCAAGTACACAAATTTATTTACTTGTTCCACTTTTTCTCCCTTAATCAAAACTTCACAGTTTGTCATGCTTTCTTCTCTTTCAAAAATCATTACTTTTGTTTTGCTTACATTTATTTTCACCCCTTTGATTTTCTGGGCATTATGCATAACATTAACCATCGCTTGCAACCCCTCTTCAGATAACACTAATATGACTTGATCATCGGCGTAAAAAAGGCATTTGAGGATCAAATCATTCATTTTCAATCCATACGCACTCTCTTTCAAATCTTTTAAACAATTGTCTATGTATGAGTTGAACAGCCATGGCGAAGCCACACATCCCTGTCTCACACCTTTTTCGATGTTAAACCAGTCCGTGCAAGCTCCGTTTATCCTGACACAAGCAGTGGAATACTCGTAAAATAATTTCAGTGCTCGTATTAAACTACCGCTCACCCTATACATAGACAATGTCGACCATAATTTACTCCTCACCACTTTGTCATAGGTCCTTTTCCAAGTCTATAAAAGCGCAATAGACCTTCTGACTTCTAGCCAAGAATTTTTTTCACTATACCTCATAATGAAAAGACCTGATCCATACATCTCCTTTCTCTTCTAAATCCTGCTTGTACATCCCATATCATCTTCACAGTTTTATTCGTTACTCTTTTAATCAATATCTTTGCATACAGTTTGCTGACTATGCTGGGTAAACTAATACCTTGGTAGTTCTTACAGTCCTGCTGCGAATCTTTTTCCTTGTAAAGCGGCACAATAACGGCCTTGCACCAGTCATCTGCTACGCTACCACTCCTCCAACAAAGGTTAAAAAGGCGGTACAGCAGACTAGCTACCACGCTTTGTCTAGCCTTCAGCATTTCAACTGTTGTACCTATTGTACCCAGCATCTTTACCAATTTCATACTGTTCAACAGTTCCACAATTTCTGTCGTAATAATTTCACTTTTATTGCATATTTTACTCATGTCTCTGAATTGGGCCTGTACTTGTGTATCCTCTTTCTTAAATAAACTTTCGAAGTATTTCTTTCATCTCTTTAATACGCATTCCTCTCTTTTTAACTTACTACCATCTTGGTTTCTGATTTTTTCCAGTTGCGAGGTAGTATTTTTACCTCTGGAGGTTCTTATGGACTTCCAGAAAAGTTGAATATTGTTTTGGAAATCGTTAGATAACCTTCTATCAAATTCATCTTTATCACTCAATTTCTTTCTTGCCACAACCTCTTTTGCCACACTTTTTAACCTTTTATACTTATTCTTTGCCTTGTTTACTTCCTTAATCGTTGCCTTTTGCTTTCTTTGATTGGCTTTTGTAGCCAGCCAATCCAGCCAGGCTTTCTTTTTCTCTGGCACTGCTTTTTGAACTTCTACGCACATTTTCTGAAACTTGCATCCTTTCATTCTTTTACTTACACCACATTCTTCAATAGCAATATCCACGATTCCTTACTTGAATGGCTTCCAAAATTTCTCAACCTCCTATGCTTCATCTAAACTGTGAAATTTCTCGATCAATCTACTAACGAACCCCTCTTTTATACCTTCTTCTTGTAAATTCTTAACTTATACGCTCTAGTACATTACTTGATTCCTGCACACGATGCCGCCACCGTCTAAAGAGACCTCCTATTCGGCTTATTACTAAGAAGTGGTCTGTGTCAATACCTGCACCGCGGTATTCTCGAGTGTCCATTACTTCCCGCCTCTCTTTTTGGGCTTTTAAAGACTGGTTCCACTGCGCATCTTGTGGGGCTTAAACTCCTAGCAAAAAGATACGAGTAAGACCAAACTTTAGCCTCACCCAGAGGAGTCTTGGGCTTACACATTCAAAGTCAGTCACACATTCATTCATTCTAGCAGAGAGTATCATACCAACACCCTGAGAACCTCTGTTGGTTTCTGGAACTCCTGACCAGTGGGCTGTATAAGGTCCATGTGTTGTGGTTTCACACCCTTTTCGCTTGGTTTCATTCACACAAAGAACATTAATCGGTCTTTCTTCTATCATCCTGTAAATTTTATTATTCAAACCTCTCCTCACATTTAAAGTAGCAAATTGGCTGTCCGTAGTCCACGTCTCGCTCTCGCAGGAAGCATGACATGACAGGTGGTGACCCCCATCGCTGTCGTTTTGGTTATTGTCAATACAACTATTACTTATAGCTTTCCATGAAATAAATACAATTAATACTAAAATAAAATACATACAAATTAAAATTAACCTTAAATAAATACCTCAATTACCGATTATACAATTTATTAAATCAGAACTTCGCCTGCATGATCGCGGGGTGAACCGAGAAGCCTTGTGATTATGTTGCCGGTCCCAAGTCCGGAAAAAGGAGGAGGGATCATGGGTCAGGCCAGCTCCCTGCCCTAGGTAAAAACAGCAACAGGCTCACAGAACCGAACCTCTGCCTCGGACAAGGATGGATGTAAAGATGACGAACCATGCACGAAAAAGGAGAACGATTTGGAAAAAGAGAAATGTACTTCGCTTCGCCACCTGGAACATAAAAACACTTAACAACAAAGAACAAGAAGTCACTAAGGAACTAGGGGACAACAATATCGACATTTGTGCAGTACAAAAGACAAAGAAGAAAGGAAGGGGTCAAAGGCTATATGATGATTATATAATCATATATAGCGGAGTAGACAAAAATGAACGAGCAAAGGAAGGAGTAGACGTGGCAATACATAAAAGATATGAAGAACATTTTGAGGAATATCAGTATATATCCTCACGTATAATAATAGTTCTTAAACTCAAACAGTTCATTGTTATGTCCATATACGCGCCTGAAGACAACAAGCCAAAACAAGAGCGGGAAGACATTTACGACCGATTACAAAATACTATCGAAATGCTACCGCAGAATCAACCAATGATAGTACTAGGGGATTTTAATGCTCGCATAGGCAATGAAATAGTTCCAGGTGTAAAACAACGATTTAATGAAGAGGTGCTGGATGATAATGGACATCTTATGATAAATGTTTGCTCACTTAATGATCTAAGAATTAATAACACCTTCTTTGATCACAAAATAAACTACAAGTACACGTTCGGAAATACCCGAGAACAACAATCGACAATTGACTACATCATAACTAACAGGTTTGTACATCCGACACAAATACAGAATATAAGAACCCCAAATTCGGCTGTTGTGGGCAGTGATCACAGCTTACTACTAGGAAAAATTAAAATAGGTATGAAAGTAAAAAATAAGGCAGAATTAGAACCAGGTACACAAACACAAAAAATACGTGTTGAATCACTTTGGGATATTAGTATAATAGAACTGTACCAAAAACGGTTACAGGAAAAAGTTGACAAGAAACCAATAAGCGAATCTGAAGAAGTGAATGAAAGTTGGGAGAAACCAAAATGGAACATTATAGAAGCTGCAACAGAAGCTCTTGGCACCCGAAATATAAAACAACAAAAACACAGCCCCAATAAAACCCCATGGTTCTGCAACGAAGTCAAAGAACAATGCATCAAAAAAAGAAAGGCTTATTTAAAATACATGACAACTAAAACGCCTGAAGCCTATAATGATTATAAGAGGGTACGAAATACCACCTACACACTAGTAAGGCAAATAAAAGAACAGTATTGGGAATCCTTCTCGAGAAAAATGGAAAATGGCTTTTATGGCCTCCACAAACAGATGTGGAGATTCATCAGACGCCAGAGAAAAGGAGCACGTGAATTTATTAGCACAAATCACATAACGAAAGAAACTTGGGTCCAGTATCTTAAAGAACTAAATAAAAAAGAAGATACAGAAAGCATACCGGACACCCCAGAAATCGCAACTAACGAAGTAACTGAAATAGAAGAAAAGGATATAGAAACGGCATTAATGAAAATTAAGAACAGAAAAAGTCCAGGCCCAGACGGTATTCCAAATGAACTTCTTAAATACGGAGAAGCCTAAAACAACAGCTAACAGCCATAATTCGCAAAATCCTTTTACATCAAAAAATTCCGGACGAATGGCGCCTAAGTACCACAATCTTACTGTTTAAAAAATGAGACAAAAAGATACCGGCAAACTATCGAGGCATAAACCTTCTAAATACAACCTTAAAGCTAGTAACAAAGATTATAACAAAATAAATGAACTCACCACATTGGGCAATGAACAACAAGGATTCAGATCAGGAAGATCTTGTACTGATGCGATATTTGTACTGCGATAAATAACTGAAAAAACCATCGAGTATAACAAACCAGCCTTCATGTGTTTTATAGACCTGGAAAAGGCGTTTAACCGAATACAACTGGAGGACGTGGTACACCTTCTATACAACAGGCAAATCCCATACATCATAAAAACCATCGAAAATATTTACCAGGGAAACAAAATACAAGCCAAAATTAATGGCACAACTACCGAAGAAATTCCTGTAAATGGTGGTATTCGACAAGAAGATTCCCTTATCCCCTTATTGTTCAACATCGTTATGGACGAAATAATAAAAAGCACTCGTAACCTGAAAGGGTATAAAATGGGGAACAGACGTCAAAATCCTATGCTATGCCGATGATGCTGTTCTGATTGCAGAATACGAAGATGACCTACAGAGATTATTATTCAAATTTAGCACAACGATAAAAAGTCTAAAAATAAAGGTATCTGCAGCAAAGACGAAAGGCATGACCACTTTAAAAACACCTATTAGATGCAAACTGGTTGTGGATGATCAAATTATACAACAGGAGGTAAAATTTAAATACCTAGACATAGAAATATCAGGATACGGTGACATCAAGGCGGAGGTAAGAAACCGAGCGGCAAAAGCAGCACGAACCTCAACTTACCTGAACGATACAATCCTCCGAAACAAATATATCGAAATCGAGACCAAATCCCGAATCTACAAGGCGGTCATCCGACCTATATTAACATACACAGCGGAAAATAGACCAGATACATCGAACACAAAGAGAATATTAGAAACCACCGAAATGAAAATAGTGCACAGGATCGCTGGAAAAACACTTTTTGACAGAGAGAGAAGCGAGGACATTAGAAGAACATGTAAAATAGACAATGTAAATAAATGGATACTGGGAAGAAAGAGAGAGTGGAACGAACACATAGACCGGATGAATGACGACAGAAGGTCAAATGGACAAGTCGCCCTTAGGGCGCCGAAGCGTTGGAAGACCGCGTAAGAGATGGAGCGAAAACCTTTCTAATAATTGAACGGCAGAGGATACAAAGAAAAACAAGCAAATTGCTTAAATTAAAGAAGGAAGAAAAAGAAGAAGAAGATTAAATCAGAACATGAAAGAAATTCTCACTTTATCTTTAATCAAATTGTTTAGTAAAAACACGTTTACTTGTTCAGTTTGTGTTACAAAATTGGTTAAAACTATCAAATATTCTATAAGGATAAGAATACTTTTTAGCTATTAAAAAATAAATGGTTAAATATTTATAAAATTAAATTATTACAAACTTTAAATTTAATTTTTCAAAATGTTTGTTTATTAGCAAAGTATAATCATTACCAAAGTTTCAACTTTTATTTTAAATCATGTTATTATTAAGGTTTCAACTATGGATTTAAACAGAAACAGATTTCTTTTAATCATGTAATCTTGGAATTAAAAAAAGATTTCTATTCTAACCTAATGTCAAGAATTTATTGCATGTTATAAAGTTTATCACGGATATTAATAGTAATAAAATAAAGAAAAAGATTTGTTGGCTTATAAAGCCAATGAAATTATGGTTGTATTAAATTTTGCGTTATTCAAGTTAATACACATTCTACATACGAGGATAGTTTTCGAATTGTTGTCCCTAATATAGTTGGCGTTGAATGACAAATGCAAAGAAAGTGTCAAGCAAAAGCTTATTTATGACATTAGTGTGTGCCAATTACCATCAGCGCATTAGCTCGTGTATGTTAAATATTAACTTTTTTTCATTGAGGTGTGTGATTTTATATAATAGACATAAATAAGATAAGAGGTGCGATAAAGTACCTCTGTAAAAAAGGGTTATCATCGCAAGAAATTTTTGAAGACATGGTAAAAGTATTGGGCGATTCTGCCCCTTTGTACCAGGTAACCAAGAACTGCTCACGAGATTTCAAACTGGGAAGAGAGTACTGTCAACATGCACCAGGTGCAGGAGCCCCCAAGCTGTGGTGACCAAAGAACATGTGAATTTAGTCCATGACAAGGTATTAATTAACAGAAGAATTACTGTCAAGGCTATAGCAGAGACATGTATGTTTTCTGTTGGAAGCGTTAAAAAAAATTTACATCAGGAATTGGGTCTCAAAAAACTCTCTCCACGTTGGGTTTCACGAATGCTGACGGCAGACCAGAAGCGTATCCACCAGATTGCAGCTGAGATAAATTTGAAGATCATTAACAGGAATCCCGATGAATTTAAGCGAAAATTTCTTACGGTCGACGAAACATGGGTTCATCACTTTGATCAAGAATCCAAAAAACAAAGCATGGAATGGCGACATAGGTGTTCCCCTCTCCCTCGAAAATTTCGTGATGTCCCATCAACTGGTACAGCTGGCTACAGTTTTTTGGGATTTTGTAGATGTTATTTTCGTGGATTATTTACCGCGTGGGCGCACCATAACAGGTGAATATTATGCGAATTTAATACTAAAAGTGCGCAAAGCGATCAGAGAAAAGAGAAGAGGAAAATTGAGTCGAGGTGTGCTCTTCCACCAGGATAACGTTTCGGCTCACAAAAGTTATGTTGCAATAGCTGCCATTCATATTGCTGGATTTGAAAATTTTGAACACCCTTCTCATTCTCCAGATTTGGCCTCCAGCGACTACCATCTATTCCCAAAATTAAAAAAACATCTTCGTGGAATCCATTTTGCTGATAATAACGAAATGATGTTGGCGGTAGACGAATGGTTGAAGACTTAAAGTTTTAAATTTTTTTCAAAAGGGTTTAAAACACTTTAAGAAGGGGTTAACCTTTACAAACAGGTCAGAGTAAATTTGCAGTGTAAAGCGGAAAGTAAAAATCCCGAGCGAAAGGGGCGGATACCAAAGACAATGACAAAAAACGGTTAGCACTGTTTGCGTCTCACTCCAACTAATTATAACGTAACTTTCATAGTATATTTGACCTTGCCGGGTCTGGGACTGTCGTCGTCGGCCGTTGGAATTTTCAGAATAGGCCTGTATAAACAAAAAATGTCCATAAGAATATTAAAAATAAAATGAGTATCCTTTTCATCGTAATGAATATTTCGCGGATGATGAATATGGATATGGGTAGGTAGTTAATAAAAAATAGATACACACAGAAAAAAGAAACGGTGCAAAAATGCTGTTTATGGAAAAACTCTATTGAACATATTCATACATAACAAAATATTTAGAAATATTCTTTTTCGATAGGTATGAAGAAATGACATTTTTCAAGGCATTTAATAATATTCAGTATGCTCACTGAACTTGAAAACTTGAAAACTCACAGGATATATTTGAAAACAAAATATATACATAACAATCTAATTGTACAGAAATACCTCAAATCAATCTCTTATTTCCATATTTCTCTCGTATCTACTGTTAACTATTTCAGGCAGCAAATATTTCATATAAAAATCTACTAATTTTGATTCCATCTTATTTTGCCAAAATGTATCATTACGATAAATTTTTTTAATTTTTATACCTTTATATGTCCATACCGCGAAATAACAAAATTCAATGCCAGTTACATGCAACTGGCCTTGAACTTGGTAATACCAGTTATGGTTTTTATTGAACTCCCCATTTTTCCTCCAACATTTTATAAGCCCTTTAGCGATGCCTTCATCTGGTGTCATATCTCGTGCAGAATAAGGACACTTAACTTCTACAATAACTTTATTGGTTCCTTCGATAACTCCATCAGGACTTGCAGCAATAAAGTCGATGTACTCTTCGATGAATAAACCGCATTTAGAAATTTGAACTCCCAGGTGTTTCTCTAATTACTTAATAGCATTTTCTTTATTTTCCACGCCATGTTTCAAAGATTTGGCAAATATTTTCTTTGGATGAAACTTACGTGTTAATTTTATATCTGTAATCATATCACGGGTATGTGAACTTCCAGCTTCACTTTGTTTTTGGCAAAAGTAGGTACAACAATGTAAATGTTGACCCAATATTTGGAAAGGACTGTTCATTATATCTTTCCGTAGTTTCTCACATTTTCCCTCCATAGTGCCACCTTCGTTTTTTCTATATTTGATGGCTTCTGTGATGGCATAGCGGAATCTTAGTAGGTTTTTCTGAAAAATATTAAAAAACTTTAATTTCCTTATTGAGTCCAAAAAAAGAATTGGATTAAAAATTGGTGCAGACATTTCAGAAAATTCATGAAAATGGATAAATGTGATTAATCTTTTATTATACATACCTTTATTTCTTTTCTTAGTACCAAAGGACCACCGTTGGTGTCTTTTCCTAAATCTCGCATTTTTTTAATATAATTTCTCAATAAGTGATTCCGACACTCAATCTTCTTAACTTTCACTTGGTAGTCCTTTTAGGGATTACTATCCAGAATTTTTTTGTAGCAACTACTATCGTCGTCAGCAACCATCCTCTTATAGATTAATCCATGCAAATCCATGCTCTGTATGAATCCTTCACAGATTATGGCAGATTCCATTGCTGATGCAGATCCTTCCCAATTTTTATACTATGTGTGTGATGGTGTGGTTATGGGATGGCGCTTACACATGAGACAGAATTTATTTTTAACCGCCAGATATAATACTTTTTTTGTTCTATATCCTACAATCGCTGCTGCTCCACTCAACGAGTTATAATTGTGGTGGTATGGTCTTTTGGCCCACACCCCATCACACACAACTGTTATAAATGGAATTCCATTAGGAGTTAGGTCACCATTCTCAAATGCTAAAGCCTTTTCCTCTTCAGCGGCTTTAGTAATCTCATCAAGGCAGATGATTCCCAATAATTGCCCAAACTATCTTGGTATCTGGTATATGCTTTGCCAGACATAACTGGAATATCCAACGGTGCTTTAATCTGACTAAGATGTTCATGTCCAGAGCCAGTACTCATTACACCCAATACTGCATTATTTTTTAACTGTTTTTTGTTCTGCACAGTTGATATGGAATGTTGGGTTAGACACATGGAACATTGGAAATGGATGTTGGATGCCATACCCCGTTTGGTTTCTCCAACAATTACAAGATTATCCAAATTACATCTCAAAATAGGGGTCATGATTAGCTACCCGTTTCAAGGAATCAATGAAATGTTGAATATCTATCAATCTCCTTCCCTCGAGCTCATATCCATCCATCATCTGGTGTGTATTATTTGGGAATTTCACATTTCCTTTATTCAAATTGTTGGTTCCATCACCATTGACAAGTTCTACTTCACCTTCCATATCGCCTCCCATATTCAAATAATTCAGGTTCGCATTGTTTGAGCCATCACTTGGGCTAGTTACGGAGCATTCAGTTTTAAAAATATGGATATTGTTGATGTCAATATCATACAGATTCTTCAGATAGGATTTTTGGTTCGAAATATCTAAATATTCTTCATTTTTCGATTGTACCTTGCCTAATACTGACGGGGTTTCTTTCTTGTGTAAATTATTCAAACGAAAAACACCATCCATAATAACATCAGCAAAGTCTAATACACTATCAAAACAGTCAGAAGTGCTTAAAGTTTCGTTAATAGATTATTTAGGATCTCAAAATTCATGATTTTCGCCTAATGAACTTTTTGATAGATTATCCATATCCGTTATATGATCTTGAGGTTCTCCAGAATTAAACACAGAGTGATGATCATATGAGTCCCGTTCATCTGATGTAAAGAAGTTTACTGAGGTAGGAATTGGCTAAAAATAAATTTGACGTAAAAGATTAATCTTCAATAAGTAGGAATATCGATTCAAATTATTTTTTAGGGAAAGCATTCCGCAAATTCGAAACAGTTATTGTAATAAGTATCTGGTTGTGGGAAATTCATCATTATAAAGTCATCAAGCTCCCATGAAAAGAACTACACCCAGATAACACCGACCATCGGCACAGCATTTGTATCGCACATGTCTACCGACAGTTCATGTTCTGGTCAGGCAAATAATACTTTCCCAGCATCGAGGTGTCTAGGCGGCCGCCAGCCGGCCGTGGTACACTCTCCCGGCGATTGAAAGTGCCTTGGAAGTGCTCCAACGTCAACAGATTTTAGTGCATGATTGATACAGGTCAATTGCCTCTTATACGTGTATTTTATTTCATGGTACTCGACCGGCAGCGGATTCACACATGCATAAAGGCAGTTGATGAAGCGAGATTCGGGAGCGCTTGAGAAGTACACCTGCATATACTGCCGGAAGCAAATATGGAGGTGTGCTGATTGCACTGCTTCTTAAGCACTCCTGATGCACTATTTTGAAGTACTTTAATTTTCAATAGTCGGCCGTTATCGGTGTTATCTGGATATTCACTCTTATAAAACACTTCCTAGTAGATTGGTATGAATAACTTATTTTATGTTAAAATATTGGCTTTTTCGATTCTTTTTTTTTTGCTACAGATATTTACCTATTTAAAAATATTTACTTACCCTATTTTATCTCAAAATTCTTTTTTTTACTGACAATTTACTCACAGAGTCTTTTACGATGTTTATCGCCAGCTTTGGTGCGAGGGCACTCGAATCAGTCATAAAAAATGCTCCATAATTGTGTCTGCAGGGGTTCAGCAAAAATCATTTTTGACCTAGTAGTTATTGATGGATCGCGATAAATTTTTTTTCAATAAAGACAACTGTATAATTGAGGCATCTCTCGGAGTACTTTTTCGAAATACGATATATCTTGTGAGATAAAAAATAGTAAATATGGCCGATATTTCGTACTTTTTTTTCTAGTTTTTTTTTTTTAATTAAAAAAGTACTCTGAGAGATCCAACCTTTCACAAGCAGAAAGTGAAAAAAAATCTCGATTTTTTTCAGCGAGTTCCGAGTAATATGATTTTTGCCATTCCTTGTTTTACAAAGTTTTACTATCAATACCAAATAAGGTTAAACCCCTCTTAACACCGATATACCAAGTGTATAAACGTCGCAGGAAAAATAAATTTGTTTCATTCTTCTCATGTGCTTCCTTGTTAGGGACAACAATTCGTGAACTATCCTCGTATATGTATTTAAATTATGTATTTAAATTAAAGATTAAAATAGTTATTCATTTTGTATTTAAATATAAGAATTATAATATTAAATACTGTAAACGAAATTTAAATTTAATATTGTATTTATAGTTTTAGTAAGAGATACGTTTCAGCTAACAATGAATAAGTACAAAATATATTTTGCAGGTTTAATAGAAAAAGTCTTGAATATTAAATTGAATAGTAAACAAATCAAATGATCCTAAGTAATTTGTATTATTATCTCGGAGTAACATGTTCCATAAATTAATAATAATAGGTCATGTGTACTATAATTATATGAGTTATTTTCAATTTTCGTAAAATTATTTAAGTAAAAACTAAGTACCTAATACGTTTTCATGATTTTTATTTCAAATAATAGCCTTTCTTAGTATTGTACTAAAAAATAATTTGTTTTAAACACAATACTAGCAAATTCAAAAATCTAATTTAGAAATTTTTGTTTTGTTTTACACGACCACAACTATAAGTGTCTACAAAATTTAATCCCACTTATTTAAATAGGTATTATTGTCTATAATTCTTTGTTTAATTTTTTTTAGGTTCGTTGCATGAAATTAGTCCAACATCCGAATGTAGTTCGTTTGTATGAAGTTATAGATACTGCAACTAAACTATACTTGGTTTTGGAGTTAGGTGATGGTGGCGACCTCTACGAATATATTATGCGACATGAGACTGGACTTCATGAAAAAGTTGCCAAAGAATACTTTAGTCAAATTGTGAGGTAAGCATTAATAGGTTTTAAAAAAAAAAGTATCGCTTGTGTTTATTTGTAAATACAGGATGGCAATAATTAATTTATATTTAATTTTAATATAAAATATTATTTGCATATTTATCAGAAATATTTGGTTAAAATATGCAGTAAACTTGCTAAAGTCTTATCATGGCATGTTGAAGAAAATGAGCTATATATTGCATGGTATGATGGTTGTTTGACTTTTTTTATAAAGTGATGTAATAGTCTATAAATAATTGTAATCCGTTAGAAGGTCATCTCGTAAAAAGTATATTTCATTGCTACCAAAGAGAGTTATTTATTATAAATGATAACTGGACTGTTGGAAGTCTAAATAATTAACGTTTGTGATTGCCAAGGAAGTGTCAAATACACAAGGCCCACTTGAAGGAAGAGGTTCGACACTGGGAAACAGATGAAATGAAATCTCACTGAAATAAAGTAACAGAGAGTGATAGTTGCCGTTACTGCGAGAACTTTACTGAAACTCCAGAACATTTGCTTTGCGAATGCCCGGTGCTTTTCTGCAAGAGGCTCAAGTTCATGGAAGGGGCCTTCTTAAGGCTCTCCGATATAAAAAAATTAGCTCCCAGGAAACTGATAAACTTTGTACGAAGTCTCGGAATCCCGGACCTCAAATATATTAAGAGTTGTGCACAAAATATCTGATAGGTCGAGCTGCTTGAGACGATGCATAGCCTTCACGACTACACTACAATCTAACGTTTGTGAAAAAAACGTCCAATTTAGAGAACAATTTCAAAAAATAAATTTCAAGAACAAGGGTGATAAAAACATGATAGAAAATCTTCATTTTTTTGTGTGGAAAAAAACCTAAAGTGAAAGCAGTAAAAGAAAAATAACAGCATTTTCCGGGTATTTTTTCAAAAAAATTTAAAAGAATTTGAGATATACCTTTTCCTAATCAGTAAATCATTGAGCATCAAAAATATGTATAAATACGGTTTAGGACAATCATAAAAAATAACGATGGTGCCATTCATTTGGGTTTAACAGACTGAGTCCAATGACACCCCTCTCAATTTTAGGAAATATCTCCTTAAAAAGTTACGAAACTTTTTATTTTACATGTTAAATCTTTAAAAACCTAACCTAACTAAATTGGTACCCAATTACTCCGTGAAACATCTCTGGAAACAAAGCGGTGGAGAGTAAAAATTGGTTAACATTTAACCACAAAATGAACACAATTTTGATTTGATTAAGATACGTTCGCCGAGATCGACCTCTACCGACTTGTCCATTCACACTCGCCTTATAAATCTGTTTTGTCAATTTTATTTCATCCATCGTCTCTCACTGTGTTGGCGACTATTTAGACTCGACAGCAAGTGAAAAAGTCATTCAGTTGGTGAACGACGCGACGTTATTCGAATACTTTTTCAAAAGAGCTCCTTAAAAGAATTGAAAAGTTATGGAAATTAAGATCCCACGCTGCTACTCTTTGCACCTGCAAAAAGCTGAAAATATTCGAATAGGTAAAATTTTGGTGATAAATGAAAAGAAATTTTCCGAGAGGTATGTGGCAAAGGAGGGAATAGTAAAGGTCTACAAAAAAGAAGATGGAGTAGTTAGAATGGGGGAGGTCCGCCAGTGAATAATTAAACGACCTGCAAGTAAACTTCATCACTATTGACGAAAGAGTCAATACTAGTTGGGACAATATTGAATAAAATGACCTGTATATTGTACAGTGATGGTTGCTTGACTATTTTTATTTTTGTTTATATAGTGATAGTCTATAAATAATTGTAATCCGACAAAAAGGTCATCTCGAAAAAGGAATAAAAAAATATAGTTCCTTGCTACCAGAGTTTCCGTTCATTATAAATAATATGGCACATAAATTATCTATATCTATTAGTTTGTATGATGGTAGAGAGTTTCCGATCATTATAAATAATATGGCACATACATTATTTATATCTATCAGTTTGTATGATAAGTAATACGTTGGAAAGGATCATAAATGTAAGTAAGACGAAAGAGAAGAAGGTGCTGATTAAAGAAGAAAGAGTGGAACAAGTGAATGAGTTTGTATACTTAAGTTCAAAATTCACGAGAAACGGAAAGTATGACTGTGACATTGAGCGTAGGGTGTTAGCACGGAAACAAATGGGGCCCTGTATAACTTTTTGAGCGGCCAGAACTTGTCACAAAAGGCACGTCAGGATGTTCATAGAGAAGTGCTGGTCCCTACACTTATGTAAGGTAGTGAATGTTGGGTTTGGCAGAAGAAGCATGAAAATAATATTAATACTGCTGAGATGAGTAGTCTGAGAAGTATAGCCGAAGTGGAGAATAGTGAGATTAAGGAACGATGTGGTGTGAAAGATGTTATTAAAAAGATAGATATAGGAATGCTTAGATGGTTTGGACATGTAGAGAGAGAGAGAGATAAAAGTGGAAGAAGTGAAAGATGTGTGTAGGTTAGGTTAGGTTAGGTTTTATGTGAGTGGGGCGTGGTCGCCCCTCCACCGCGACCCTTAGTAGGTCTATTGTGGCTCACCCCTAGAGGCTACAGTTCACCGTACAATCCAGCCCTTCTTACGAAGTTCATGGTTGTATAGGGTGAGATTTTTTTAAAATCGGTAGGTTCTAGGTTAGTGTAACCAAATATGTTAAACCTTATTCTTCCCAGGCCGGGGCATGAACATAGTATATGTTCAGCAGTTTCGTCTTCCACGCAGCAGAACCGACAGTCCGTTTGTTGGTTCAGATCTATCTTTCTGAGGTGGTATCTCAGACGACAGTGTCCCGTAAGCAGTCCTGTTAGAATACGCAGGTCATTTCTGCTCCATTCTAGGATCTGCTTAGTTGTGTTTCTCGAGGGTTGTAACGGTAAAAACGCCTTCGAGTGGGTTAGCCCTGGTAAGTCGGACCAGTACGTGAGTATTTTCCTCTCCGCCCAGTCCGAAATAATTGTTTTGGCGGCACTTGTGGTGACTCCAAAAACCGGTTCTGGTCCAGTGAACGCAGATTCGGCCCCCTGTTTTGCAAGGGTGTCGGCTTTTTCGTTTCCTTCCACCCCCTGGTGCCCAGGTACCCACAGTAGGGTTGTTCGCACCGAGGTACTCTAAGGATTCGATGCAATTCCATACAAGTTTAGAATTTATCTTGTTGGAGCTCAGTGCTTTTAAAGCGGCCTGGCTGTCTGATATTATATTAATATTTTTGTTTGCTAGAGGTCTGTTGGTCAACTCTCTTGCACACAATTCGATAGCGAATATTTCAGCCTGAAAGATTGTGGCATACCTGCCAAGACTGGTAGATATTTCAATCTTTGGTTTCCTGCTGAAAACACCGGCCCCAACTCCATCTGGGGTTTTTGAGCCGTCTGTGTACATTACGTATTCAGTCTCTGGGAAGAGGATTTGTCCCCTCATCCATTCGTCTCTCTCCGGAAAGAGGACTTTGAACGACTTTCCTACGTGTATTTTTGTAGCTAGCAAGTCAGGAACCATCCCGAGAATTTGGTGGTTTTTTGTTTCACTCAGTATCCCGGAGTGATCTCCGAGTTGCTCTCCATTTATTTGCTTTTCCAAAGACAGGAATCTATAGGAAGCTATCCTGGCCTCCCTCTCTAAGAGAATATCTAGGGGAGGGAGATGTAGGAGGTGTTCCATCGCTGCCGTTGGTGTGCTGGACATAGCTCCAGTTATGGCCAGGCATGCCAGCCGCTGAAGGCCAGCAAGCTTTGCTCTAGCTGTCTGTTGTAACCCTTTGGTCCACCAGACTACTGAACCATACGTGACCATAGATATTATCATTGTTTGATAAATCCAGTAAATCTGTTTGGGGTTCATTCCCCAAGATTTGCCACATACTCTTCTGAGATTCCAGAGAGAAAACCTGGCTTTGTTTATTTTTTTTCCAAGTGGGCGTTCCAGGTGAGTCGTTTATCCAGAACTACACCCAGGTATTTCACTTCCGTCGCAAATGGAATGCTCTCTCCGTATAGGACAGGCTGCCGAAGCTTATCTAGCTTTTTCCTTTTCGTAAAAGGAATAATTACAGTTTTTCGGGAGTTTACAGACATCTGTTCCCTCTCGCACCATCTGTATACTGTGTTAAGAGCTTCTTGAAGGACGTTTGAGATCGTCGCTTCAAATTTACCTCTAACTTATAACCAGATCATCCGCATAGCATTGAAAATCTATTCCCTGCATGGAAAGCTCGCTCAGCAGAGAGTCGACTAGAAGTGACCACATTAGGGGGGAAAGTACCCCGCCTTGTGGACACCCCTTCGCCGCCCTGAACCTAACCGACTCTCCATGCAGTGATGATATTATATATCTGTTTTCAATCATGTTTTTGATCCAGTTACAGATTTTACCGTCTATCCCTCTATCCCTAATTGATGTATAGAGTGACTGTGGTAAGGCGTTATTAAACGCTCCTTCTATATCTAGAAAAGCTGCCAGCGCAATTTCCTTATGTTTAAGGGAATGGCCGATCTTTCCTACTAGATTGTTTAGAGCTAAATCCGTAGATTTGCCTGTTTGGTAGGCATATTGGTGGGGGTTTAAGGGATGTTTCCTAAGATTCCCCTCTCTAATATGTCTATCAATAATTCTTTCCAGAGTTTTCATTAAGAATGAGGTAAGGCTGATCGGCCGGAAGGATTTGGTTAGGGAGTGATTCACCGTACCCGTTTTACGTATGTATACAACTCTCGCCGTTGACCAGCCCAGCGGAATATAACTCCACGCCAAACTTGCTCTGAATAGTTTAACCAAAAGAGGTAGTAAAATTTCGCTGCCCTTCTGAATGAGGGCAGGGAAAACACCATCCTCCCCTGGAGACTTAAATGGGGAGAAATAATTCACCGCCCATTGTACAGATGTTGGGGTGACCACTTTTGAAACCTTTCTCCAGTCCTCCCTTTTGGGTCGTGATGTCGATCCCATTGAGAGTGGAATTTGCTCCTGGTCCCTCAGAAGCAGACTGCCGGGAAAGTGGGTCTGCAAGAGAGTCTCTAACGTTTGCCTACCAGAGTCCGTAAAAGAGCCATCTGGTCGTTTTATCGATCCAATCTCTTGCGTCGGATCTCTGGCGAGAGCCTTGTGGATTCTTGTGCTGGCAGGTAGATCTGATATACTCTGACAGAACCTCCTCCAGGATTCTCTTTTGGCTTTCCTTATTTCTTTGTTATAAGTCGTTAGAGCTGTACGATAGATTTCCCAGCAACCTGTTTCTTTAGCTCGATTGAAGAGACGTCGAACTTCTTTTCTTTGCTTGTCTAAGCTTCTGCTCCACCATGGTGTACCTCTATGGTCCCTCTTCTCCTTTAATGGGCAGTTTTCCTTATAGGCCGTTAGAAGGGCGGATGTGATATGCTCATTCGCCGCTTCTATTTCAGCTCTATTATGTATAGTGCTATTACCGTTACCTAGGTGCTGTTGGAGGGATTCACAATACCCTTTCCAATCTGTGCATTTTGGATCTCGAAATTGCACTATGGGACGTTGTCCTATTCTCACGTCAAAACGTATGTGTCTATGATCTGAGCATGAGGGCTCGGTAGATACCTGCCAGTTAACTATTTTGGTACTCATAAACTGTGTACTAATAGTTATGTCTAGAACTTCTCCGCGAATTCTGTTCACGAAGGTTGGTTCCGAGCCTACGTTGTTGACTGCTAGCCCTTCCCCTATTATATAATTATATAAGTACTCACCTCTTTCATTGATGTCGCTGCTGCCCCAATCCAAATGGTGGGAATTTGCGTCGCATCCAATGATCAGTTGCCTGTTGTTCCTCTTGCAGAAGGCGACTAAATCTCGCACTGCTGCTGGAGGAGGGTGTTCTTTTCGGTCTCCAGGGAAGTAAGCAGAGCAGACGACTACATCTACACTACTGTCTCCTCCTGAGATCGAAAGCTGTGCTGCAACCACATCAGGGGTGCAAAACTCTGTTAACATAAAATAGTTTGTTTTTCCTGATTAGTATGCATGCTCTTGGCTTACCACCTAGAGTACACGCTATTAACTTACCGGAGCAGTTTCCTAGGCCGCTTATTCTGCCTGTATTGGAAGTCCAGGGTTCCTGGATTAGTGCCACATCGAGTTGCTCCTTGGCGAACCTCCTGCTGAGGACATATGAAGCCGCTCTAGCATGTTGGATGTTCGCCTGGAGAAATTGAATGTGGTTAGCCATTTCTACTTAAAGGTAGAGTGGGGAGGTTTACTTTCCTTCCCCGTATTGTTTCCTGGTGTAGGTCGTTTTGTCGGCGCTTTACCATGAAGGGGTTTTTTCCCTTTTCCGGCTTTTTTGCTGGTTTTGGCCGGCCTCTTCAGTCCCGCTGTCGCCGCCGAGGTAGATTTACCTCCCTCTTTGGTTCTAACGGTTACCTCCGAAGACTTTGGAATTTCCACCGATGATGGATCTTTCTTGGCTTCCTTGGACCGGAATTGCACCTGTCCAAAGCCAAAATATGGGCGGAAATTTAGCCGCTCCAAATCTTTAATGGATACCTCATCCATTGAGACCAGGTCCTGCGTTTTCCCTGTGTAGAATGGTCCACTCCTGGGTATGCAGGGTACGGTTCATCTTCCGCAGACGGTTGGCTACCTGTTCTCCCGTCAGTCTGGGTAGTCCCTCATCGTCTGGGATGAAAGCCACACAGATGTGGGGTTTCGGTATGTCTTCCTTCTGAACTAATTTCAGCTGGGCGTTTTCCCAGGGTTGAAGTTAGCATATCACTTCCTCCATCCACTTGACCGTCTCAGCGTCCGTACAGGACAGAAGGAGGATTCCAGGTCGAATGGTGCAGCTCTGGAATCGCACTTGTGGACCATCGCCCGGTAGTTTGTCTACAGTGTCCATAATGGATCGCTGTAGCAGCCGTAGCTGTTCGTTTGACAGCTGAGCATTTGGGTGTTCTGGGTGGATTATGCCCACCTTGATGCCCTGAGCTACAGTTGCAAAGGAGCGTTTTTGCTCGTTTGAGTCCTCCATAGTGCGTGGCTTTTTCACCGCCGCTTCTGGAGTGCTACCATCCGAGCGTATTCGCTTGCTGGTGAGAGCAGGGGGGGATTGATCCCCGCTCCTTTTCTCATCCCGTTCTTTTAGTATTTGATCTAAGGCGGTTTTGTAAGGTACCCCGCTCTTGATCAATCGGCTAAGACGTTTTCTCGTCGCGCCGGCAAGTTTGACCTTTTTGTCCAGGTTTATGCTGGCCGTTTGATTAGCCTCGCCCTCTGTTGTCAGGTCCGTTTTCTCGGGAGTGGGGGATTTTAAAAGTACCCTCTCAGCTTCCTGCGAGATTTGGTTGCTAGGAGGGTCTGTAGTAGACACCTCCATTTGCATTTGTTCGTCTGCGAGAAGATTGCCTTCGTCGCAGATAGTTTTAATGTTTTTAGAATTTAGGTTACTCATATAGTTCCTACGAGTAGCTAGAGAAAAAATGGTCGACTACGGCAGAGCTCTGCATTACCGTAGCAAGGCAAAAATACTACCGGGAGGTTACCTGGTATCCCAGAGGCTCCGTTTGCGATATCTGTTTGGGGCAGGCACAGATATCATACATATAGTACGCCCCTTGGCACGGGTCGCATGACACCTTGAGCAAAGCCTGATGATCGCGGTAAGCTTGGCTGGCTTAAAACAAACCAACCGCACCTGTCTAGTTTGAATACAAGGAAGTGAACTCCCTTGTACTCAAAGGTAGTAATGATATAGCCGCTGCCCTATATCATGTCCTTAGTTGATCCGCGGGTGTTTATTCTTTAATATTAGACACCTTTCCTGTAAGCCAGGAAGTTCCCTATCAGCCATTGCGACGCGCCGTGTTGGGGTTAAGGACATCCCCGCACGGGGATGTGTGTAAGAACCGTTACAAGTGGAAGGAAGTGACTATATATATATATATATATATATATATATGTATGTAGATTATTATTAGATTAAAACTATATTGTAATTGTTATAAACCGACATACATATAGTCACGCCTTTATCCCGTAGGGGTAGGCAAGGACCACTTTTTTCGTCAATCTTTTATCCATCCTTTTTAGGTGTCCAAACCGTCTCAGCATTCTTTTATCTATCTTTGTTGCCACATCTTCTTTGACACCTCAGCGTTCCAATATCTCACTATTTTGAACATTATCCATCAGAGTCACACTGGCTATACTTCTCAGACTACTCACCTCCCTACTTTCATGCTTTTTTTTGCCAAACCCAACATTTACTACCAAACATAAGTGTAAGGATCAGCACTCCTCTATGCACTGCCAGTCCTGCCTTTTTTGACACGTTCTCGCTGCTCATAAAGTTATGCAGGGCCCCATTCATTTGTTTCACTGCTAACGCTATTCGTTTGATATCACAGTCGTATTTTTCGTCTCTTGTTAACCTTAAACCTTAATATACAAACTCATTCACTTGTTTCACTCTTTCTCCTTCAACCAGCACCTCGCAGTTTCTTACGCTACCTTCTTTTTCAAATTGTATTCTCTTTTTTTCCTTGAATTGTTATAAAATGTAAAGTATATAAAAATGTTCTATATTTTCGATAGTTCATTGATATACATATTTTTATTGCTAAGCATAGTAGTGAGAAAAGCAGAAAATATTAAATATTTTTATGTTTACTTTAAAAGATATTAATGTATATTTGCCATAAAAAATGGAAAGTAATTGATAAAAATAATAACCTAATTCTACTGGGTTTGTAGTCTGGTCAACAAGTGCCTTTTAGGTCAAAATTTTTTCTCCGCCTCCCAAAAATATGGACGAGGTGTCATGCGACACTCCAGAATACCCGTTTTAGGACGTATTTTCAATCCTCTGGTTAAATTTTAAATATTGGTCCTACAGTTCCGGAAGGAAGGACTTTTTTGGGACATTTTCTCCTCTTTTTGAATCTTTTTTTTAAATTAAAATAGTTTTTAAAATATTTGCAAAAAACTAAACCGAAATTTTTTTCAGTTAATTGTTTATAACGTTTGCAATTTTTGCAAGCGGCACTTGAATTTTTTCAAAAATTATCTACACGCTATTCCGAATCGAACAATACCTTGTTCATATTTTTCGGAGGTGGAGAAAAAAGTTTGACCTGAAAGGCACTTGTTGAGCAGACTTTTGTTCGTTAGACAATCCATTTCTTCTCAAACAATCTCTTTAATATAATGCCTGAATGTCTGGCACATTTAACGACAAAATTGGTTGCATTTTTGAAATTGGATAGACCAGTAACAGTACACATTCAGGATTGACTCTGGGTTGTAGCCAGACCCTAGAGGCATTAGCGAAAAGCAACAGGGTCCCTCGAAATTCCAGTACCGTTACAATATTTCCAAAAAAAAAATTATTTTATACGCATTTACGATCTGTAGCTTAATATAATGTTTATAATGTTTTCTTTGCTCCTTTGAGCCATCCCGATTTGTGCACGTTTATCCGTCCCGTCTGTGTAGCTATTTCACAGTTCGGTTAACTTTCGTTCACACCCGTAACGTTGTAAGGTCCTTTGAACCACGGGTCCAATTTTGTTTTGTTTTCGTTTGTAAGGTAAACTGGATCACCATTTTTCATGTTTTGTACACTGGATCTATACAAAGGTAGAAAACCAGCCAACAGAGGAAATGGAAATCCGTCGTAGTGTAAGACAAGGATGCATCCTATCGTCAATACTATTCAACCTGTATAGCGAAGCCATTTTTAAAGAAACCTTGCAAGAATCGGTAGGGATAGTTATTAACGGAGAGGTTATAAATAATATGCGATATGCTGATGACACCGTCTTGTTAACGAGCAATCAAAGAGACATACAACATCTTCTAGAGAAATTAAGTGATCGATGTAACGAATAGGGTCTAAATATAAATCTTAAGAATACCAAGTTAATGGTAGTTACAAAGTTTACCCAAAATCACAACCATGTAAACTAGTCAGTAGCAGACATCTTAATAGAGAATGTGCAGTCATACAAATACCTGGGAGCTTGGATAGAACAATCGGGTGACCAAACAAGAGAAATAAGAACGAGAATAGAGATAGCCAGGTCAACATTTACGAAAATGAAAAAGTTGTTCACTAGTCGAGATATCAAGATTGGACTTAGGATGAGGATGCTGCGTTGTTACGTGTTTTCCGTGCTTTTGTATGGAGTGGAGGCAAGGACTCTCAAGAAGAATCACACAGACAAACTACAAGCCTTCGAGATGTGGTGCTACCGTAGAATGTGGCGTATCACCTGGACAGAAAAGATCTCTAATGTAGAAGTCCTAAATCGGATGAATAAGGAATGTGAAGTTAGTAACACTATAAAAAAGAGAAAGCTTCAATATCTAGGTCATATACTAAGAGGACCCAAATACGCACTTCTCCAGCTGATAGTTCAGGGAAAGATTGGTGGAAGGAGGAACATTGGAAGACGCCGTGTGTCTTGGCTTAAAAACCTAAGGGACTGGTTTAATTGTAGCAATGTTGGACTCTTCCGAGCTGCAGTCAATAAGGTCCGGATAGCTCCGATAGGAGATGCACTATAAGAAGAAGAAGAAGATCTACTGCTGAGGTATATGTTCCGGTTTCTTTCCAAAGACCAATTCAAACGGGGTGAAATCGTAGTAGGCGTTTTTAAAAAATTTACATTTTTCAGGGTTCAGCATAAGAATATATCTCCTACCCGTTTAAAAAACTTTCCTCAGGTTATCTAGATGATGCTGTGTTGAACATCCGTTGACAATGAGATCGTCCATGTACCGGGTGATTGTTTATATTTTACTCAGTAGCTATCTTAGTTAATATTGGTCTTACAAAAACGTTTAAATGGGCAAATATAAAAAAATTTTATATGGACATTCAGAATTCAGTACTAGAAAATGCAAAAAATCATCGTTAATCTAAAAATTTCACATACACTGGTATTTTTTAAATAAAACATGTATTTTATTTATCTAATCGGTAGAGCTCTTTTTTCTAATTTTAAATATATATACTTTATTGAAGTTATCTTTGTCAGTTTTCGAAAAATATACTTTTTCGTATAAATCTAAGGCAGCTGTAGAACGCCAGGCGACAATGCGATTTCTTTTTATCAAAGTAGCCGTGTATAATAAAACAATTGATATTTGTTTTATTTATTAACTGAAATTTACAGTAAGTGTTCCAAATGGCCCTCATTTACTTTTACAAATAATCGATATCTTTTTATTAAATTTTCGAGGTTTCTCTTTAATATTCCTGGTTGGTTGTTGAAATTATCAATTTATCCTCTATTCTGATTTAAATACTTTCAATATTTTGAGGACCGTTCATATAAACTGTAGATTTTAAATATCCCCATAAAAAAGTATCCAATGGGGTTAAGTCGGGACTGTTCGGAGGTCAGAGAATGGTTCCGTTTCTGCCAATCCACATCTTTTAATTTGCATTAAGGTATTCTCTAACAGCTAATGAGCTGGTGCTCCGTCTTGTTGCCAGATTAAGTTTCTGAACATATTTAAAGGAAGCATACCAATTTCTTCCTCAATTTGATTTTGAAGGAACTCCAGGTATCGAATTCCTGTTGGAGACCCATTATAAAACAATTTTCCAACAACCCGATTTTTTAATATACCGCACCATACACCTATCGACTGTCGACCAGATCTTTTAATTTCTAAAGTTTTTCTTGGATTTTCCGCTGCCCAGAAATGTAAATTTTTTAAATTAGTTGGGGTGACCGTGTTAAAATTCGATTCATCGGTCCAAAGTATATGATTAAAAAGATCTGAATTTTCTTCTAATTGGCGCAACATAAATCTACAAAATTCTAAACGCCTTTGTTTGTCCAAGTCAGATAATTTTTGAACCTTCTTATATTTGAAATCGTGCATATGATATATTTTTTAAATATTTTGCACTTTACTATATGAATATTGCATGTCTCGACTACAATCCCATATGGACTTACTTGGAAAAAATGTGAATATTTTACTCACCTATGTAACATAAAAAATAAATATATTACCTTGAAAATAGAGAATTATATTTCATTCTTGATTTTCATTTCCTCGAACATTCCTGGGTTTTCGTTTTAATGA
Organism: Agelastica alni; assembly: GCA_950111635.1. Classification (NCBI taxonomy): domain Eukaryota; kingdom Metazoa; phylum Arthropoda; class Insecta; order Coleoptera; family Chrysomelidae; genus Agelastica; species Agelastica alni. Next base: position 30,653,651 of record OX467718.1, on the reverse strand, counting down.
ACCACTATTTCGTAAACGTTTATATAAGTTAACAAATGTTTTCTCACTAGGAAATCTTCTGTTAGGGTAAAGTCGCCTATACTCTAGACGCGCCAAACGTTGATTTTGATTACTTTTTATAAAAACTGACAATATCAACTTTTTCTACCTCGGAATATATCATTTTTACTATATCAACTCTTAAATTACGAATAAAAATAAATGTCAATGTCAAACAAAACAACTAAATTGTTTTATTATCCACGGCTACTTTGATATAAAGAAATCGCAGCATTGTCGCCTGACGTTCTACAGCTGCCTTAGATTTATAAGAATTTTTAAAAACCTACAAAGATAACCTCAATAAAATACCAGTATATGTAAATTTTTTAGGTTTACGATACTATTTTGCATTTTCTAGTACTTAATTCTAAATGCCCATAAAAATACTTTATATTTGCCCATTTAAACGTTTTTGTAAGACCAATATTAACTGAGATAGTTATTAAGTAAAATATAAACAATCACCCGGTACAGGAATGCCGCGTCGGTTGTTAATCTTGCGAATGAGGCAATTGACATCATTCTTTGGAAGCTATGGCAATCTTGTAAACCAGTAGGAGCCCCTGTTGGTGCTGAAACTTCGGACATTTTGGTATATATACCGGAGTTGTGTCAGTGGCGCGGAGTTTTTGTCTATAAACATTATTTACCGAAATTTGGTCCCCTTTTAGACCAAATGTGTCATTAAATTCTACACATAAATTTTCAACTTAAGTTTTACGAAACTCGGTATATCCTTATTTAATTCCTCTTTCAGTCTCTCGGTTCTGTCTTTGTGTAAGGTCAGGTCTCGATGTGGCTGATTGCTTATTTTAAATATATCATGATTATTAAATTTTTGTTAAGCCGGTTGTAGTCCCATCTTCGCTCGTGTGTCTCCTCAAAGCCTAACCACGTGGTATATTTACTGATCACTTCACCTGCCGTCGTGTATGTTCCTGCCATTAGCGCCGCTCTGATTTATACTGAAAACGTATTTTTCTTGAGCGAGCTGACCGTTGCCTACGCCGTATAGGTATTAATCAGCTACGCCGCACGGTACTCATTCACTTAGGTAGGATCTTTTGAAGTCTGCTGCTAGTTTTTGAACTTCTTGCGCAAACTCGTTTGCCATTTTTTCCTGTTAGCTTTGCAGATTTTGTGAACTTTCCCCTTTTATCCCGTATTTCAACTTCGTATAAATCTTCTGTACCGAATCGCTCTCTCCGACTAGATCTCTCGCTGCTTCTTTTAGTTTGGTCCTGCCTTGATTCGCTGCTACCTATCGTTGCCTTCTATGTAGTTTTCCAGCAGCTTCACACTGTCCAAGAATGTCGGCAAATCTTCTAAATTTTCGGTAAATTTCCTGTTTAAAAGACTGGTGGTTGTCTAAAAATGTAATAGGGTCCATTTCGTTTGATACTCTTCGAGTTGGTCTTGTTGTAGTTCTCGATGGAGTAGTTTCGCTCTCCGTTCTTCTGTTTTCCTGGGCTAGCGTGAGCAAATTAATCTGTGCACGGGACTCGTATGTTTGTTTCTAACTTGTTTAGGTAAGAGATGATGTCCTTTATCCACCTTTCTGAGAGTTCTATCGTTGTTGTCTGGATTGATTTTTGTTTTACCGATTCGTGGTACCGCTCTTATTCTTCTTTGTATGCAAATTTGTACGCCTGGAGGTCTGATTTTCTTTTGGCTAATAATCTTTTGTCGCTTCTTCTTTCGAAATTATCCTTTTTTGTTACAGTGACGTAGTCGATTAATTTACCTCTTATTACTCTAAAATTTGTCAAAAGATGTCGACATATACAGCGCATATTTCTTATCAATATGGGGTACTTGCGTACAGACATTATTCAAAAAAATAAAAACACTTTAAAACAAAGTCGTGAAAATTTTATTCAGGCTTACAGATTACAGAACCTCAACTGACACCATATACAGTGTAACCAAGATACTGCCTATTCAGGATATTCTAGAAATCGAACAAAGTAAATTTGCATACAAGGTTATACATGAACGGGTTAAATGTAATACCAACTCCACATTCGTTAATCAGCTCCACGAATACAATACTCGTACACATAACAATGTCTTTTTAGAATCTATATGTACTAATATTGGCTTAAATAATCCCATTACACTATGCATGAAAACTTATAACACTCTTCCTAAGAAAATAACAGATAGCCCTAATATCAACATGTTTAAGAATAGAATAAAGAGTTTTCATATTTGCATACGAAGGATCGGCATAAATCTTTTCATTTCTATTTTCATTCATTTCTATTTGATTTTACTATTGGATTTTAATTAACATTTGCATTATAGATTCTTATGTGAATTTCCAATAGTATTATTTTGTTGTTATATTGTATATAGTATTACTATATTGTTGTTTAGCTAGTTTTCCGAGACCAGCATGTTGGTGCTGCTTTGGATAACCTTTTTTGGATAGTGCTGCTATTTCAAATACTATTTAAAATTATTATTGTAACCATGATTGCATTATTTAAATAAAGTTTTTTAAAAAAATTATTGGTTTATCTTTAAAAACATTTGTCGTACTTAAAAATAGCTTATAATGTATATGATTTTTGCCTATGCGTTTGATAAGTAGGGCAGTGACGATTGTACTAACGCTTATATTGGGAGCTACATGTTCTGTAATCTGCTCATTATTCCCATCTCCACATTCCTAACTTGTTCTGCTCTTATCGCATGCACCTTGTTTTTTTATATTTTTGATAAGATAATGTAGAGGACAGCTAGCAATATTATCGCTATTTAAAGGTAATCGGTTAAACTTACGGAAAACTTTTGCGATGCTGACTGCCGACCCCGGCAGTTTGCACAATAATTTCTTCTTTTCTTGCACTGGTGTTGCCCATGTTTAGTTTCAGACAGAAAAATTCCTAGGCAGGATCGCTATGTAATGCCTCGTCTTTGGTTCGTATGTGGGTTTACTTAACTGCTCCAGGAAAACACTGGTTTACTACAAAGGACTATATTTACTTGTAGTAGCCGGGGGGTGCACCAACAAGTATAACCACAACACCAAAATGGTTACAGAACGCTACTAAACTGGCACGCTATTAACCTATGATCTATAAACACTGGCTGTTGGTAATCTCGGGTCCCTGTATATGTTTAGGTAGGTGTAGGTCGCTACGTAATTTGGAATAAATGCTAACGCGGCAAGGTTAAGCATAATCAAATAACAAGTAAAGATTGTTTATGATAACAATACTTATTTGTAGCAACGGTGGTTTGAACTAATTTAGTATCACGTTCTGTTAAGAAAGGTGCCCCAATGGCACTATATAATGTACTGGAAAACAGAAACCAGAGACAAGTTAGACAGGCAAGGCCCTCATAAGGAAGTCTCCCCGAGTGGGCTCAGCTAGAAGCATAACGTCGCTGAGTAGGAAGGATGCCAGACTATCAGTACATATACTGACTGGTCATGGTACTCTTAGATATCACATGCACAATCTGGGGCTGGTCGACAGCCCTAATTGTATATTGTATGGAGAGGAAAAAACCAGCCTCCATATCATTGGCCGATGCCCGGCGTACGCTGAACTAAGGTTGACTATGCTGGGCTCAGCTTCACTTGAGCCCGAGAAACTAAGGTGACCTGCTCGTATTTTGGAGAAAGGCAGGTATAGTGGATCGCTAATTGCCATCACTGTGAGACACAATGGACATTGAGTGCCGTTGGTGGGTTTCGAAAGGAACCGCCCCCAGCTTATTATTATTGTTATAACACATAAATTGAGCACGCCTACAGTACAGCAGCTCTTTACTTTGTCAGCACCGTAAGTGCATTTGGTGTATGCGGAGAGTCAGCACTACGTTTTAGTCTGGATCGATCATAACCATGTATATAAAACTTATTTCGGTAATTTAAATAGGGTAATTAATTTTCCTTTAACCATGTTTTCCATGTTTTTAACCATTTCTATTGTTCACTTAAACCTGATCCCGAGCGGAAACCTTTATGCAAAAACCACAAAATTAACCAAATAAGTTGAACGCATAACTATATATTATGCAAGAAGCCTCGATTTTAAAAGCCATCTCTTAACGAATGTTGAAACTATAAAATCTAACAATGATACTAGTGACACAGCTGATTGTCTCCAAACTAAAAGCTACTTGCCTACAAATCGTCTTAAAATTTTACTCGCTTTCACGTTGGTAAATAACTGATGAACTGGCATCTCTGAGCACAGTCAATTCACATTGGCTTTATTTTTAAAATATTGTTTTGTGGTTCCTTTGCTTTAAAAATTAATTAAACAATATTTTCATCCTCAAAAGCTAAGATATGTTCATGACAAATTTATAATAATTAAACTGCTGATTCTTACCTCTTACCTTAAACGCAAGTTGTTTAATGGCCTATAATGTTGTTAGTTAGATAACTATTAAAGGGTTAAATAACATTTAATATTGTAACAAATAAAAAATAATAAAATGGAATTAAACTTTTTCAATGTTTTTTTCAGGGCGATTTCGTATTGTCATCAGCTACATGTTGTACATAGGGACCTGAAACCAGAAAATGTGGTATTTTTTAAGAAACAGGGAATTGTTAAATTAACGGATTTTGGTTTTAGCAATAAGTTTTATCCTGGTCAAAAATTAGAAACGTCTTGTGGTAGCTTAGCATATTCTGCACCAGAGATACTTTTAGGAGATTCATATGATGCACCAGCTGTCGGTATGTTTATAATAAAAATTTCATTTTATAATTCTGTTTTGTTTTAATTTTTTTTTTCAAATCAACATCTTGTGCTAATTTTTTTTAGATGTGTGGTCGTTAGGTGTAATTCTATATATGTTAGTATGTGGTCAACCTCCATTCCAAGAAGCAAATGACTCCGAAACCCTTACTATGATTATGGACTGTAAATACGATATTCCAGTTCACGTTTCACAGAATTGTCGAAAGTAAGTTTTAATCAGTATTTATTTATCGTATCTTTAAATTCACTTATGTAATTTTATAAACTACTAATACAGTAGATCAGGGGTCTCCAAACTACGGCCCGAGGGCCACATCCGGTCCGCAGACAGATTTTGTCCGGCCCGCGGAGAGCTAGCATACTTGAAAACTCCTTTTAGAGAACATATTTTTTATAGCAAATTAAATTTAGTTTACTGAAGTATTCTAATTTTATGTTGAATAATTATTAATATGACATCTACATTGATATGGTCATGGGCTAACTACTCATAACATTGTTGTAGGCTTATTGTTATTGTTTTTGTGATAAGTTGGATAAAGAAACACAGAATTGTAATGAGTAAAGACATGTATAATATGCAGAAAATTTAACTTTAGTATATAATAACTAACAAATTATTGAAATGAATCCAACTAACATTTTATACATTTTAAATAAAAACATAACTTATAACAAGCATAATGACATATGAAATACTAATGAGATTTATTTAATTGAGATTTTCCACTCACAATAGTTTGTAGTTGTGGACTAATTTTACTTGTACCAATTATTAAAAGAGATTTAAGATGCTCATCAGTTAATTTATCTGAAGACATTTTTTGTGTACTTCATTTTGGAGAAGGTCTTCTCACACAAATAAGTATTACCAAAAACAGAAAACAGCCCACGAGCAGTTTTATGCAAATTATCAAATTGTGTCAGTGGAAGACTCTTATAAAATTCCAATAAAGATGAGTTTTGATATTTGTTCTTAATTATATCACTGCACTGTAGATCAATCATTTCCATTTGAAGTTCTGGGGCTAGGGTTTCAATGTCAGTATCAAAAGGATTCTGAAAAATCTTAATTTGATTCGCAATGGCATCAAAGTCCGAGAAACGAGTATCAAAATTTATTTTCAAAGCACTCAAAGTTTCGATTGCAAAATCGATAGGAAACTCAGTCTCAGTGGTGTGGCTGAATATTTCACATGTTTTAAAATGTGAAAAACATTTACTTCGTAGTTGTGATTGAAACAGTATCAATTTCTTCCGGAATGATTTGATATTAGTGTATAAATCAGGAAGATGCTGGTTTTCTCCTTGCAATCTCAAATTCAGTTCGTTCACATGTTTTGTCAAATCAACATAGAATGCTAACTTCCACAGCCATGCGTTGTTTTGTAATTCAGTAAGAGGGCGATGTTTTCATTCAAAAAAATTTTGATCACTGCTCGAAGTTCAAAAAAGCGCTGAAGGACTTTCCCACAGCTAAGCCAACGTACGGCAGTATGATAAGGTAAGTCATTTTCTCCAATCTCTTCAATAAATTGTCGGAATTGTCGGTGATTCAGCCCAAAACATCTGATAAAATTAACAGTTGATATGACTGGTTTTAGAACTTCAGACATATCCAAAATTTTCCGCACAGAGACTGTTGATGAATGATACAATGTAAGACTAATGGTTTTGAACCACCGTCATTTTCTACAGCCTTTGACACAAGAGCGACCACTCCTTTATCTTTCCCACTCATGTTTTTGCCTCCATCAGTTGTAATACATTTCAAGTTTTTCCATCGAAGGTTCTTTTGATTAAGGCCATTTCAACTCCTTTAAAAATATATGTACCAGTAGTTGTGCCATGAATACTATACATATCAAGAAGTTCTTCATGCACTTCATAGCTTTTATCTACTCCTCGAATATAAATCAACACCTGAGCAGTATCTGACACATCCGTTGACTCATCCAATACCAAAGAAAACCACTCAACATGTCCATTTTTGTCGAACAGTTTAGAGGATATATTTTCAGCGATGTTTTCTACCCTTCGAGCCACAGTGTTTGCTGATATACTGACAGTTTTTAATAAATTTACCTTTTCAGGGCACATTTCTTCGGCTACTGCAATTATGCATTCTTTGATCATTTCTCCATCGGTGAATGGTTTTCCACGTTTTGCAATTTCAAGAGCCACACGAAAGCTGGCACGAGTTGCAGCCTCTTGTTCAGTTTTGAGTTTTGTAAATGAAGATTGCTGCGATTTCAATCCGCGCTTCATAGCTTCGATTTTTTCTGTCCGCTAACTTCCTGTATATTTTAAGTAATTTTGAAAATGTTTTGTTTCATAATGACGTTTAATGTTATATTCCTTGAGAACGGCTATGCTTTCATTGCAAATCAAACATAGCGCCTTGTTACTGGACTCAATTACGAAATACTGAATGTTCCACTGATCTTTGAATTTTCTGCATTAACTATCAATTTTTCGCTTCTTTTCCATACTACTAAATCACACATAAAAGCAACAATTCAAATCAAAATACTGTTACAAAGATGTCTTAAACACGCACAAACACGTTTTAAGGAGGTACGCACTATTTTATTTCACAACAGTGACATAGGAACTGACTTGTGGTTGCGCCACTAGCCTTCTTATATCTTCCAATTACTGCCATCTAGAAGTGAGTGAAAGACACCAGAACTTTCTCGAACCAACGAGATTATTCTGTACGTGCTATTAGCGCCATCTGTTAGCGATAGAAGGTACTACCGCTACTTTCCGCTTGTGTCCACCAGATGTCGTGTCACGTTACTCCTCATGGCTCGTACTCTACGACTAATCTAGAAATTACAGATAATGACAGGAAAATTAATAATATGCAGTGTTGCCGTTTTGCGGACTTTAGTCCGATTTGCAGCCTTTTTTAAACGTTGCGTACTTTTTCGGACTTTTTTTTTCATTAGTGGACTATTTCACTTTTTACCACCGGCAACAATGATAATATGGTTTTGGTACTCGGAACTTACTGGAGTAATCAGCATGGCCCTAAGGCTGGAAAGTTTGGAGACCCCTGCAGTAGATCATGGAACAAAAAATAAATATGTATAGTTAAATTTTTAGACAGTTGACAGTTGGAAAGGGTAAATGTGAATTGTCAAAAATAAATTACCAGAGTTTCAAATTTTATGCATGTTTAAGCATTATTTTTTAACAAATAAAACATTTGTCATTTTGGTAGACGACACACTTTCATAAATGCAAATAAAAATCTTCAAAAAACTAGCTATATTTAAAAGAATACTAGCTAAAACTTATAAATTTAAAACTTAATCTGGTACCTATTTTTTGACATTTTTTTCAGTCTTATCTCTCGGATGCTATTAAGAAATCCTGAGAAACGAGCTACTTTATCTGAAATATCAAATCACCCTTGGCTCAGTTGTAATAAAACCTTAAATGTGGAGTCAATCCCATTAGTTTCTAGGGAGCAATTGCTAGAGGAAGATCACAACCTTATTGTCCAAAAAATAGTCAATGGGAATGTGGCTACAAAAGAGGAAATCCAAGAGTAAGTTTTATTGTCACTAATGAAACATAATATAATATTGACTTCATTTTTTAGATCTCTGGATAAAAATGACTACAATCATATAACAGCTACTTATTATCTTCTTGCTGAAAGGAAGCTAAGGTACAAAAGGCAAGAACAGGCAGCTAAAAATAAGAGACCAGAAGATTTAGCAGTATTCCAAAATACTCAAGATGTAAAAAAACATACTTCTATCACTATTAAGCCAAACCTTTTGAATGTTCCTCGAACTCCAGGAGACTTGCCACAGGTAAACATTAGTTTTTTGGAATAATTTTTCAGAAAATTCATAATAAGCAAGTTTAAATGTTCTGGTTTTCTGAACCATCTTGTATCAAGTGTTGTGGTTTTAATCAAATTAATTTGGTTCGCTTTTAATTTATTACCAAAACAAAATTTACATATAAAATCTAATTATCTTTTAAATTGTAACCAAATTGAAGACAGTATTTTAAGTTTTATGTAAATTAAGTCACTAGAAATGTATATTAATAAATTGCAAATACAAACAAAAAGTATTAAAATAAGATATATGGTGTTCAATAAAAACAAATTAATTATGTTACACCTTAGTTTAATAAAAAAAATTAAAAACCAATTTAAAAAGACCAAATAACATCTACTGTAACGTGCTATTTTCGTATTTATAAAACATTTATTTTAAAAATACATAAAATGTTTGCATTTATTTTTTGGAACTGTGGTCTTTGGGTGGTCTGAAAAGTTTCCGACTTTAACGTGATGTGGTAGTACTCGTCTATAAAAGCTAGGGAATGTGATTGCGCATCTTTTGACAGGTACTCACCAAAATTTTAGCGATCTTGGGGCAGTTTTTTGTTTGACAATCGTCTGAGTGACTCCATGTGAGGGTTTTTGTGAAAATGGAAAAAATTGAGTACCGGGCTGTCGTTAAATCTTTGTTTTTAAAAGTAAATGCCCCTACGCAAATAAGATATTAGTTGACCTCTGTGTACGGGGACTCCCATTTATCATCGTGAAATTTTTGTCAGATAAATTTAAACGTGACGGTACCAGCCTGGGAGACGATGAATGCTCGGGACGTCCAAAAACTGCAACCACTGACGATAACATCGCTAAAGTTCTCCAAATGGTGCTAAACGTCCGTCGAATTAAAGTGAGAGAGATATAAAAGGCAAAGAATATGTCCAAAGAACGTGTTTGTCACATAATAAATATTAGGCATGAGAAAGCTGCCTGCGCGTTTGGTGCCACGTTTGCTCACGTTAGACCAAAAACGTGTTCATTGAACATTTGCAACACTCTGTTTGCGTAGTTTAGGCGCAGTAAATCAGAAGACGATTAATTACTGTAAATAAAATTTGGATGCACCAATATACGCCCGAAACAAAAATACAGTCAAAACAGTGGACTGCAAAGAGGAGTCCGAGTAGTATAAAACGCTGTATTAAATATTCTATCTCATTCTCTTGCAGCTCAATCCTATAACAAAAGTGGTTCGAAGAATGAACTATAACTTTAAAGTATTTTTTTTATGTGAACGTGAAAATAAAATCAATTGCTTCCTACGACTTATCACGCTGAATCCACGTAGTTTTTTTGGTGGTGTGGGGCCTCGTCTTCTTGTGGTCCTAGTAACAGCACTCCACATAAAATAGTTTATAATAATGTGCACGATATAACTATATTCTTCGACTCCTGTCTCTCTGATGGTCAGTTTATCTCTGCGCCGTCGTAAAAGACGATACTTATTAACTGGTTCGTCGATAGGGGCAATTGTTTATAGAATCTACAATATTAAAATTAAATCTATGCAACTTACTTAGAGCTTTCCCAAACACTATAGATTTATGTGTTTCCTTTTTTTAGAGTCGCTTTTTCGTTCCATCAAGTTTCAAATCACAACGATTTTAAAAAAGTTTCACTTTAAAAAAACTTTGTTTTGGAAAAGTAATCAAAACCATTAATAAAATATAATCACGGTATCTTGTGGAGGCAATCTTTCCGAACAGTATAATAATTCGCCTACCTAACCTATTCATAAACAAACCTGATAGGTGGTGTTGATGCGCAATGACGGTCTCATACGAGGTATTACAGGTATTAGAAGTCAAATCAGACTTGGTTTTATACGTGATTTTACTGAAATGGAATATTAGTACATACATACATAGTCACGCCTTTTTCTTGTAGGGGTAGGCAGCTCTCCATTTGCTGCAGATTTTACTTACGTCTTGCGCTTCTTCTACTTTCATCAGCGCTTTTATACATGCTCGTCGGTTGCTGGTACTAGAATAGTAGTGGAAATATATTTTTCTTATACGTTGTATGCCTAGATGGTTTGGACACGTAGAAAGGATGGATGAAGGAAGATTGACGAAACAAATTTATGAGGCGAGTGTGAATGGACAAGTCGGTAGAGGTCGACCTCGGCAAACATATCTCGATCATATCAGCATTGTTTTGAAGAAAGGCCAGGTCAAGAGTACCAACAACCGACGAGCATGCATGAGAACACTGATGAATGTAGAAGTAACAAAAGATGTGTGTAAGAACCGTAGCAAGTAGAAGGAAGTGATCTCTGCCTACCTCTACGGGAAAAAGGCTTGACTATATGTATGTATGTATGTTGTATTGAAACGACCGAGTAGAGAATTGAAAATTTCTTGTACGTTGTATTAGTATAAATGTATCGATATGTAGTGATACCTTTATTAATATTTCGTACGACAGTCAGTGTACTCTCTCCCCGTCTGCCAATTCTGTGATCCAAAACCGGACAAACAACTCCCTTATTTATTTTTTTCGTCGCCAATTGTGTCAATGCAACAATTAATACAATATTTATTTTTAAGAAATTAGAGAAGTTATTTTATCATTTCAATGTAAGCCATTTATTTCTACTTATGATTACAAAAAAAAAACAAATAAAATTGGTGGTGGAAATGAAGTGAAACTTAATTATGAAATTCCAGAGCGGAGGTTATTTTAATTGATTTTTTAGAGTAGTAATTTTTTATACAAACTTTAATTACCATTTTCGGACGGCGGAATATTTACATCTATGATATTTACAATTGGATTATGGTAACTAAAATAAGAAAAAATGGAAATTTTATTCGCGAAAAAGTGTATACATTTTTGAAGGACATCAAGCTAACCTACCTTTCATTGAGCGAGTTTTTCGCGAGTGATTTGCGAAAAATTATAAATAGGCAATTTTTCGCGAATAAAATACAACCGTATCCGAAGTCGACTAAGAAGTTTTACTTCGCGAATAAGTGTATACATTTTTGAAGGACGTCGAAGTAATATGCTGCGTAAGCTAGCTGGGCAGTACGGTAATGTCACAGCCAATGACGAGAATGTTCTCCAACCACAGTAGTGTTAAACGTCTCTGAAGTCGACCAAGAAGTTTCATTTCAAAAATTTAAAATAGGATCTACTTTAATTTGGTCTCTTTATCTCTCGTTGGATATTTGTTCTTAAACGCTTGGACTTGAGTTTTTTTATGTGAAACTTCTATACGCGCGCTGGGATTAAAAATTCAAGGTCGCGTCACACAAAAATGTGTAACGATTCATAACGCGCATGCGTGAGGAGACGCGTAGCATAGCAACGCGACGTCTATTTGCGTAGTCCACGTGTTTGTCAAAATAACAATTGCAAAAATAACGCGCATGCGCGTTCTGTTGTATAGGAAAGGGGACGCGTAGCAAAGAAATACTTAGCAACGCGACGTCTATTTGTGTATTGCACGTGTTTGTCAAAATGACGATTGTAAAATATTTTAATATTTTACCCGTTTAAACGTTAGTTTTACTTCTAATATGCACACATAGTGCACACATCTTTTTTTTAATTCAACCAGTACACATCCATTGTGAGTTCATTTACTCCAAATTAATTGAATACAAAGGTGTTGTTTATTAAAATTTAGCCAATCAGCTAATTAATTGTAGAATACTTTAAATGTACTAAGATTGTAAAATTTGAACATTAATCGTGTTTATGTGCACTACTGTCATTGAAAGTAGTAAATAATTTAAACGCAGCATAATGCAATCTAGTATACTTATGTCATAACTTTTAACATGACCATTAACATCTTTTATTAGTTTTTCACAATACAATAAATAATCCCAGTGTATTGTACTAACAAAATTTTAGTGAACTTTCAATGATCATTCATACTCGTTTTACATTTTAAGTATTTTTAACAAATTTTATGGCGTGCTGTGATTGTTGTAAGAATCAAAAACCCAAAAGAATTAACTTGGACGAATCCAGATACGACCAGGATTCTTATAAAGGACGAGTAAAACAATTTTTTTCTACCACAAATCCAAGAAATTTATTCGTTTCTAACTGCAAGCTTGAAGATGCAAACAATCTTGTCAGTGAATACCTTTGCAATGATGGATTACCAGAGGGGTACACTGAAGAAGATCTTTGGAATGCGAAAACTCTTTACGATTCTGCATTTGATCCACACACGGGGGAAAAGAAAAATTTTATATCCCGTCCATCTTCGTACATACTACTTAAATCAATAATATTTGGTGGCATGTTAACTTATTTCGAAAGCATTCCTGGGTTAGCATTTTGGCAGATCGTCAATCAATCATTTAATACTGTAGTCCATTTGAACAACATAGGTGACGAAATAGCTCCCACTATAAAACAGACCATTTTCTCTAACATTTGCTCTACAAGTGCTGCAGTCTTCACAGCTTTTAAATTAAAAAGATATTTTAAAAAGATAGGTGCATCCAAAGTTGCTTATAGATTGATACCTTTTGGTGCAGTAGCAGCTGCAAATATGGTGAGCATTCCCATTCTTCGGGCTCAAGAACTAAAATTAGGAAGACCCATATATGATGAAAACGACAAAGTAGGATTATCTAAAGTTGCTGCAAACCTAACAGTGACCTCAGATGTGTCGAGTAAATTAGTAAAAGCGATTCCTCCTTTAGTATTAACACCTTTAATTATGGATTATTTAGAAAAAAGAGGTACTCTATGTAGATATCCTTGGATGATTGTTCCTGTACCATTGGGTCTTTTGTTTCTTACAATGACTTTTTTGTCCCCTCTTGCCGGAGCTATGTTTAAACCAAAAGTAACGTTGCCATTTAAATATATAGAACATGATGTGAGATGTAGGTTAAATAGAAAAAAATACTGTTGTAAACCTCCTGCCTTTTTATATTATAAAACAGGATCGCCTATTCCTTACTGAAGTAACAACCACTTTTGGTTTATTTATGCATGTTAAAGAAACTTCAAGTAGTATTGGTTCAATCAAGAAAAAAAAACGTAAAATTATCCAAAAGAAGAAAAAATAGTATTTGTTTTACAGACACGAGATTTTGTTATAAGAAAAAAAAACGTAATGATAATTAAAATGTTTTGTAATACTTTAAAAGGAAATAAATACAACCGGGGATTTTTGTACTATTCCGCAAAAATTATAAACTAAAACAAGCCCATACATTTTTTGCAATTTGAATCCCTTGGCTATGTGTTATAATTAAATAAGAAAAAAAACTATTGATACAAATAAATAAAATGGAACACATGACTTGTTTTTTGGTGTGATCTTTTTTAAAGTATTTTCTCGTTTTTCTTAGAAAATATATTTAAAAGATTGAAAAAAAACATTAAATCAACTGTACATAAAGTACAATAAAGAGAAATTACATTTAAATTTCAGAGATCTCGTAAATGTAGTATAGTTCAGGAGGACGAAGAAGAAGAAGACATTTCTTCATGCGCAGACAGGGAAGATTTGGTACCTACTCTTAACCGTCGCGGTTCGCGTTCCGAAGGTCGTTTGAGTTTAACATTGCAAGAACGAATTGCGGAATCAGAAAAGAGAAAACCTCCAGAGTTAAAATATTCTGCTTGTGCCAAAAAGTCGCCGACATTGTACAACAAAAGCCAAAGATCCGATAAGCTACAAATGAGAGCTGTAAATAATAAAGAGAAGTACCAACCTCCAGTTATATCTATTTTCACACACAAAGAAGATAATATTGTTACTGTTAGTTCCGAAAATTTGCTTCCAGAAGTTGGTAAGTATTAAAATAACAAATTAGCAAATTTTATTTATTCTAGTTCTCTGAATATTTAATTGCGAAAGTTTTGCGTGGATATATCTTGTTAGACTAATATTAATTCAATTTTGGAACGTTTTGAAAACCGGAGCTAGCCAGCAAAAACTGTGCATAACAAGAATGTGTTATGTGTTACAAGAATTCATTAGTCGATATCTCTCTTCCTCTACACTTACTGCCTGTGGAGAGAGAGGGATAGTGTAATCTGATTAAACCAATCATAAAACGTTATTTGAATAATTGATGGGAATAAATTATATTTCGTGATTGGTTTGTATAATCTAATTAAAAAAAATGAAAATATATTGTTTTGCTATTTTTAATCCTTTGACATCTACAAGTTGACAGTGAAGTTTATTGGTTATAAAAACGTAAAGGCCTAAAAACATTGTTTAAATAGATTTTTAGATAGGTTTTGAGATTGGAGTTTACAGAAGTAATTTGAATTAGTGTATAACAAAGTGCGGTAAGTTTATAATATGTTCAAATATTAAAACTTAAAATTAATAATAGTTGTCATATTATAAATTTGTGTGTAAATATATTTTGCCATATTCTTAATTAAAATGTTTTTACATAGCAACGCTTTTATCTGTTTAACTTTTAGTTTTACTAAATGGAATTTTGTTTCAGCTTTAGTTTGTTAAATAGTAGTATTGATCACAGAACTCATAGAACTAGAAAGCCAATACCACTTTTCTGGAACGAGTGCTACTGTACCGCATGGTACACATGGGCATGCGCAGTAAAACCACTGCTATAACAGGGGGGTTTTAGTGAAATGTATGGCCTTTATTTACTGAAATATACTCACTTTTATCGTGAGTAATTTTTAAAGATGAATGTACTTGGAATGTAATTGAATAGTCCAACTAAAATCGGGAAGAAAGACCGATTTGAAAGAATAATTTTTATAAAGCGGGTATTGTGAACTCGCGTGCACACTAAAAAAACATTGGAAATATTTCATTGTTTTTATTACGTATTCAGATTCAGAATATCAGAGGTATACTAATTGATGAATGAAATTGATTTTTCATAATTTTTTTATTTACATCCTACTGGTCTCATTATTTAAATAATTTTTTATGAGATTCTACTTGATTTTTTATCAGCTATTACACTGTAATTCTCTTATATTCAAAGTGCGTTACACGGTAATGAAATATTTTAAATGTATTTCTTTTTTTTAAATGGAGGTGCTTTACTTTCATACATACATATAGTCACGCCTTTTTCCTGTAGAGGTAGGCAGAGACCACTTCCTTCCACTTGATACGGTTCTCACACACATCTTTTGCTTTCACTACTTTCATCAGTGCTTTCATAAATGCTTGTCGGTTGTTGGTACTTTTGACCTGGCCTTTCATCAAAACAATGTTGATCTGATCGAGATATGTTCGCCTAGGTCGACCTCTACCGACTTTGTTTCGTTAATCTTTCTTTATCCAGCCGAGTCACTCCGGCTATATTTCTGAGACTACTCAACTCCGCAGCATTAATCCTATTTTTATGATTCTTCTGCCAAACCAACATTCACTACCATACATAAGTGTAGAAAAAACACTCCTCTATGCACAGCCAGACGTGCTTTTTTTGACACTTTCTGGCTGTTAATAAAGCTATGCAGTTTCTTTCATTGAGTAAAAAACTTAAGACTTGTTGATCGCACCTTATAAAAAAATTTTCATTTTGATAAACGCTATAAATTAAAAAAAAAACAAAAAAAGATGTAGGTAACATTATTTATTGGTATAAATATTATTGATGTGAAAAAAATATTCGTTTTGATAGCTTCTTCCAATTCAGTTCTCCCCTTATACTTTTAGTTTGCGACCTAGCAAAACTATGGTAACGTATTTTACTGTAAATTTTTATCAATTTCATTTTTGTGGTTCATTTCATACATGGATATATAAAACATGGTTATCTAATTTAGAAAACAATTTTTTATCTTCGAAAAGAGTTACTGAAATCGTTGTTACAAAAACATCCATAAATTTTTTTTCTCCCGGTATTAAATTGTTCGTCAGACATTGACATTGAATTTTCTCTCTGTGAATATACAACACTTCACAATATATGCAGATAGTTTGATCAATCCAGAAAAAGAGGCAGCTCTGTGTTTTTTACTTAATAATTTGAAGCAGTCCATATCTACACTTGCTTTTCTCTCTTCTTTCAGTATGTAAAGGCACACCTTATAATTACTTTTTTATGTTCTTCACAACAAAACCTGCGTTGTATCCAACAACATTTTCTGTCAAGTTGGATAATGTAGTGAGGAATTTCAGTATTTCTTTAAATTCTTCTGTGTCAATAATCATATCATATTATCTATTATCTATATCATATTTTTTAATTAATGATATTTCATCCAGTGTTATTTTGGGTTTGATATCTTTTTGGGATGTTTTTAGAATGGTATTGTCCAAAGTAAAACAATTTCCATATAATTTTTTTATATCATTTCACAACATCAGCCTCTTGAAAGTATAATAAAATTGAAATGCTGTTGGGTTATTATTCCAATCATTTCTTCCGCTGAAAAGGATCCCGGCTAAATTTGTATTTCAACATGTTATGTTTGTCAATGTACTTTTGATATATTCCAATAATTGATTTTATTGTGATGGAGAAACCCAAAATTGGAGTTCTGTGTGAGATTTTTTAAGTATCCCAATGCATTTTCAAAAAAAGGATTCCAAAAATCTTTATTGCCTTCCTTTATTAGAACCTTGTAGAATTTGCCCAATGGATTTCTAGAATTCAGTAAATCAAATGTCCTATCAACGATTCTTATAAATTCTATTGTTGCTGCAGCTTCCTTGAAATTTGAATCACTCACATCTGTCAATAAAAATTCCAAGGCATTAGTCACACTTGAACTCAATGTTTGAGCAGCCAAATTGACTTAAAACACATTCATGACAAATATTGCTAATAAAACAATTTAAAATAAGTACTTTCATTTTTTGTCTTCTCCATTCTATGTGACCTTTTCTTAATCTATTTCCTAAAGAACATTTCTCGTTTTCTTAGATTTGATGTAATAATTCAATGTATTTGTAATCAATACTTTCTCCTTTGGAGTTGACAAAAACTCGACATCTTGCCCAATTGTTTCGCACTAGTTTCAACATATGACATGCGTCAAAAATAATAAAAACTTTTGATTTCGTTATTGGATGTTTAAAGTATGGTTTTAAATTGAGTATGTCATACACTTCTCCAAGATCTTTTGCCATTGTAAAATGAGCACTAGGCCCATCACAAGTTATTGATGTCACAGTTATTCCTACGTCATGTAATTTTTTTGACGATGTTTGACTTTTCTACACCAGTCAATGAGTGCATCAGGAAATATGCCAAAGGAATTTTCCAGCTACCATCCACAGACACAACTAAAAGTACAAGAGCTTCTGTGGCACATTTAAGCCTATCGTATTTGAAGCCAACTCCACAATCTTCATAGCCCCATGTTCTATTTGCTCTAAACTCTATCTGCTTTTTGATAGCCATTTCATCTATCATTAGAGCCCACAAGGTTTTTTTATTTGACTTTGCATTCTCTGCAGCAATCACTGATAAACTCCTAAAAGAGTTTTCACAGTAACCAGGCTCACAGTGTACATTACTCATCCGCTTCTTATTGTTTATAAAGAAGGTAGTGCTAGGTCGAATGTGTTTCTCACATAAGTATATGCTTTTGATGAATAAAATTGCAAGGTTAATGCAAAACTTCTGACGTCTTCTGGTATTTTGAATTTTTCCAAAACATCCAAAGCATTCTCAGACACTAGTTTTCTTTTCCTTAAATCAAATATGATTTGTCCCATATAAGATATTTTCTTCTTGAACCTTTTTGTTTTTGATCAATTGGCTCTGAATCTCTTCTGAATCAGATTATATTTCAAACGATACTCCTTCAGCTATCGTAGAATTTTTTTCTGAGATGAGCTGTAATAAAAATAATAAAATTTATTGATCCTAAAAAATATTCAGTATTCAAACCGGGACAGCAAAATGAATATCAAGAAAATGTAACAGAAAATAATTAAGATAATAAAGACAACAGTTGACTTAAAATCAACCAAGGCAAGGAATTTTATATTTTGATTAATCCTTTCAAAATTGTGTTTTTTGAGCAGTTTTTTAAATTTGTATCTTTGCAACAAAGAAAATAAAATCATACAGAAAAACTTTTTATTTTAAATTAAAACTTCTCTCCAGACAAACAATTATCATTTCATGTTTTCATCAAATTGTGTTTAATATGTCAAATAGTTATTATTTAGTAATCATCCTGTAACACATAAATATATAGTGATAGAGACGTCAGTAAATGTTAGAAGACTGATGTCACCTATCGTGTACCAAAAGTTGGTTGAATAAAGGATTGCTGACAGATACTAGTTCTTCAGATAAGTTATATATTTTACAAACTGCAGTTATTTCGAAAAGGGTTTCCTTTTCTGAAATCCACAAGTATATATAATTTAGTCTATTTTGGAAGATCAAATTATCGTTTATTTCGTACTGGTAAGTCTTTGAACATCCAATACATGTCAAAGAATAAGGCCATCCCAAATGATCACCCATACTTTTAGTGTAGAGTATCTCTAAAGCCACCAGGAACCAAAATTAAATGAAATTCTACAATTCTAACAAAAATATTCATGAGCTCTAAATTCAATAATCCTAGAAACCAATGTTACATTGAGGAATCGAACCATAAACTGAACAATCACAATTAGTAGATAGTCAAAAGGAAAATCTCAAAAAATTTCCTGTAATAAATTCCCAAGCATATAACATAAAAAAGTAAGCTGGATAGGGTGACTTTATGGACACACCACACACATTATATACTATTATTCACCTGTAGTTGTAAATTGATCTGCTGTCTTTTCTGATTTTTTTTGTAACTCCCCTTGAAGAATTACTATCAGATGATGATGTTTCCAATTTCCTTTTGAACCTCTGTATAATTGGTGATGCAGTGACTGATTTCATGGTGATACTGCTTACAGAGAACTATTACTAGAAAATTTAAAAAATTAATCTTACATCACCATTTCACAATATTGAGTTTAATAATACCTCTTTTTGGGGTAAAGGACACAGGAAAATGTGTATAATTTTCCTTATTTTCTAGCAAATAATATTCACTGCTTGAAGCAAGTGGTTCTTTTGCCATACCTGGCATTTGGTCAGTAGCCCTATAATGAAAAACATTTGAAACAAACTTTTTTGAAGCTCTTTGAAACAGCGTATAAATCGAAGTCTGCACAGTTGATTTTCAGCCTTTCAAAATTAAAACCCTGTTAACACTGAAAAAAGCTCACACAGAAAATGAATAAAGAGCACTATTATTCCTTTCTCCAAAAAATCATGAGATAAGTCAGATAAGTGGTAATTTGAACTAACCAACAAATCTATTACTTGTTCAGATAACCATGATTTTCAATGAGACCTTCATCCCGTTTTTTCAGTTTCAAGATAGGGACTGCATTAGATTTCAGTTGTACGCACTTATTTGAATAAATTTTATTTTCTTCAGTGAAATGCTCACTGAACACAACATTGCTAGAGCTCAAATGTTCAATATTTGGATTTCGTCCCAAGGCTTCCATCCATGCATCATGTCGACTATTGATTGACCTGAAACATGATTTAACATGTTTTAAGATATTAAAACTTAACTCATTGCTTTTGGGACTAAATTACGGGGATTAAAAGCTTCAATTTCGACTCTGTATACAGCTGGATATTATCTATTAGTGGAAATGTCTATGCCTGAAGTGGCTCATGAATTTATGAATTGAACATAATAAACAAAAGTCTGCTGTTTTTATAAAATTTTTTCAAAAAATAAGGCTAGGGAGTCATAGAATTGCTTAAAGATATAGTTACTCTTTATACAAAGATCATAGTAATAAAAATCTACTCACCTGAAGTAAGATATTGCTGAAATCTTTGTTTTCACAACAAAGCACCATGGTTAGGTTAGGTTTTATGTGAGTGGGGCGTGGTCGCCCCTCCACCGCGACCCTTAGTAGGTCTATTGTGGCTCACCCCTAGAGGCTACAGTTCACCGTACAATCCAGCCCTTCTTACGAAGTTCATGGTTGTATAGGGTGATATTTTTTTAAAATCGGTAGGTTCTAGGTTAGTGTAACCAAATATGTTAAACCTTATTCTTTCCAGGCCGGGGAATGAACATAGTATATGTTCAGCAGTTTCGTCTTCCACGCAGCAGAATCGACAGTCCGTTTGTTGGTTCAGATCTATCTTTCTGAGGTGGTATCTCAGACGACAGTGTCCCGTAAGCAGTCCTGTTAGAATACGCAGGTCATTTCTGCTCCATTCTAGGATCTGCTTAGTTGTGTTTCTCGAGGGTTGTAACGGTAAAAACGCACCATGCAATGAGACATCTTGAAAATACTTGAGTCAATTATATTCTAATATAGTAAAAACTAGCGAGGTCTTTCAAATACTACATGATAACACAATTAAAACAACACAAAGAATATGTAACAGAATAGGACGAAATTAAAAAACACTGATTATAATGTTAAGAAACAAGAACACAAATCGACAACAAAAGACTCAAGATCGGCTATGTAGAAAAATGTCGTCGGTCTAAATGACAGGTGTTGATGTTAACAGCGTTGCCAAATGAAATTGTAGGAAATCATAATGCTTATTACAATTCCATTAGTTTTTATATGCTATACTTCTAAATACTTGTGTCAAGAACTTAATGATCCTAAGTAATCGATAATTGATGAGTTTCGGATCTTTTATGGGAATTTAATGTAATGTACATGTACATCATAATGCCATTAAATTCTCGTACAACTACATGAACTGTCAATGTTTTTGATGAAATGCGCATGATTAAGTATGTCTCATCTATACATGTGGTGATAAATCAAATCATTCCTTTCACTTATTTTAGCCTCCTAGTTAGTTCTATGAGTTCTGTGGTATTGATTCATATCTTAGTAATGTCACCTTCTTTTATTTAATGTTAGGCATAGGCATTTAAAAAAAATGTTAAGGTATTTTAAGGTACTTACATAAATAATAATGTATTATAAAATCGGTTGATTTTCTAATATTTATAACTATTAAATGGTTAACTGGTTCTGGTGTATAACAAAAGTGAAAGTTGATTATTAACTTTTAACATATCACTTAGGTAACACCTCACCTATCTATTGTTATTTAACATTTACCTATCCCATCCTATTAAGTGTCCACGGCTTGTTTATTTTGTGCACAATATCTAATTAAATTTAGTATGTGTAACAGTTTTGGGTTTAAGATAAACATATTTTGTATTTAATAATTAAACATACAATAATACAATAATTTTTGTTTCATATGTTTATAATTATTTTATGGAATGTAATTTGTTTAAATTTTTAGAAAATAATGGTTCTCGTCATAAAATTGTTACCTCTAATGTTTCATATGAACGCAGAAGGGCTAAGCTTCACAAGAGTCGAACTGCTTCTTGCAGTTCCTCGGACGCTAGTGATGATGATAGTGAAAAACGTAAAAAACGGGCTCAGAAACTTGACGCCCCCTCGAAATCCATAGAAACTCGAAGGGATAGTCATGACGACAGTAGTGATTCACAAGTAAGTTATTTACAATTAAATGTTTGTAACGATAATACGGTTTATCGTCTAAAACCGCACGCCTATGTAAATAGAGAAACATTTTTTGTGTATTTAAATTAGTATAAAAGACCGACCAATTCTTCGTAAAAGCAGTCGATCCTGACATGTTGAGTTAGGATTAGCTTGCTCTCCCCCTACCTGAACATGTGTTAAGATTGTTCGTTCCTACCCACTTGAATGGTCGTGTTGAGACCATTCAATACCGAAACGTTCGTGTTGAGATCGTTTCAACCACCCGTCCTACTCCAAACTACGTGTTAAGTTTTGTGGAGAATTTCATAACCGAGTTTTCGTGTTGAGACTTCTCGGATCCTGTCATTACGTTATTTCTTTCACGTTTTGAGTTTAAGAAATAAATACCTTATTTTCGAAATAACATATCCGAGCTTGATAATTAATAAATTGATATCATAATTACTGTTTGTTTAGATTTTACGACAATAAGATATTGTAATAAAACGACTTTCATGTCGCTTGACTATTAGGCTAGGCATTGGTTTTTTTTGAGTATTTATAAATATAACATTTACGTTGTAAAGAATTAAATTTTATTTTGTAATAAATATAGTCTAGAAACTCAAACCCTGTCTCTATTTATTACCGACTACCAAGGACATTACATGTTCAACTTATAAATTATAGGTAGACCAAAAGTTAAGTTAAGCTTTCTACATAAAAAAGTATATATTTTTTTAATATTGAAGTTTTATTTTAGGTAAAGATAATGTAAAGTTTTAAAAATATTTTAAAATAGAGTAGGATTGAGATAAACAACCCTCTTTGTGTCTTCAAATAACTTCTCAAATACATTTTGATGCAAAATTTAAAGTCTTAAAAAATAATATTTTGTCTAGAGCTGGATCAAAAATAAACTCTAAATTATTATTCGGACATTCTCTTTGTCGAAATTATTATTTTCTATAAATAAGGTACATTTATTTAATACAGTTTTTTTTAGGTATTCACTTATTAATTGATATATTACTACAATGCTTTTAATATCTAAATAACCTTTTTTTTCTTTTATTTTAATAAAACATATTTTTATTTTTTTCTTATTTTAATTAAAATATTACATTTAAATATCATGAGTGTATGCAGGAAAAATTTGTGTGTTATCTACGGAATCCAGCTCTGGGGATGCGTCAAACCAAAAACTAAATTTTACCAAAAATTGCAATCCAAAGTACTATGAACCATCACATGGTTCGTGAGTAATCGGGACCTGCACGGTGTTTTAAGAATACCTTTCGTCACAAGTGAAATTCGGCGAATCTCCTCAGCATATAAAACGCAAACTGCAAATCATTAAAATGCATTAATTGAGCAACTAGATTGTAAATAAGCAGATTGTTATTAAAATAAAATTAATATAAAAATAGTACACAAAATTTTTTCTCAAAGATCTTGTTTTTTTATAGGAACCCGGTACTGGGGCAGGATCCAGCGGATTTAATAATTTGTCTAACAATAGTGTCAGCTTTGATCAAAATAGTAGTAATAATGAAAATAAAGATCAGAAAGAGAAGCAAGAGACGTGTAATGATAAAAATGGAAGAAATCATACAAATACACCATTTGAGAGAAGTCATAGGTGAGTTTTTATTGTTTTATCTGAAATATTTCGTTCTTGGTTACTATATTAATTAATTATTTAACTATAAATAAAGGTTAGTAGGTAAAAATATAAAAATGAAATTTATTTTAATTTTTTAAAGTCGTCCCAATGAAAGTTATCTTTCGTTTACTTACATTTTGCTTATTATATTGAGTCCCATTTAAGTTATATAAATCATTTTTTACTCCAAAATTATATGTGCATGATCATTATAACTATCACTATATTTTACTGTGCTTAGTTAGTAGCATGGCCTATATTTCATATTTATTAAAATTCCCTTCAATAAAAACTATGGTTTTACAAGTGATCAAATGACAGAATATTTGTTGTTCACACCTCGATCCGACATTTTGTCATTTACAGCGCCATCTCGCAATACGTGATTTTTCCCTATATTAAGGAGGTTCGTGGGTCATAGCGGTGTAAAGAAGCGGGACGCGAGGGGGTCCTATGCTGAACATGTTAAATATTCAGTGCCAACTTCAAATAAAAAATATACTGATTTTTTTAATTGAAATTGACAGACACCTTTACAATAAAATCATTATAAAATTAATTGACAAATCATTATTTAATCATGATTTAATAAAAGATATGGTTTTTATTTAAATAATATGATGAAAATTAAGCCCGAATTTATGTGTGTAGTTGTTAAAAAACGTGGCAACAGCGCAAATAGCAGCTGACAGCTGATAACATAACCTCAAACGTTTAAAAATCTATTTTATTATTAAAAAATGATGTAGTATGTAAGGCAATATTGATTAAGAAAAATACTATTATAGAAAAAGTTGTACAACATTTATTATCTTTGTATGATAGCAAAAGTGTTAAAGAGTTATATGAAAAATTGAAACAAAAATATTACCTATAGCTTATTTTATTTTTTTAAAGTACAGAAAACTATACAGTTATAATAACTTTATATGTAACATTATATATTATTACTTACAATACACTGTAGTTAAACTTTTTACTTTCACTAATGCGCACAACACACAGGTTTGGAAAAATTTAAGAATATGGCTGCCAAATGAGTTTTCATAAAACTTTCATAGGTCATTAAAACACACTATAAAATGAATATCCTGATAAAAAATTTTGCGCGGAAACGTTTGAAAAGTACTTTCTAAAAAAAAATGTGTGAAAAATTCATCATGGTTGCTACTTCAAGGGTAATTTTTATAACAAGTTTTTACCTCGATTTAACACTTAAAATTCCTCGTACTTTTTTGCAACACAATTTACACATTATAATTCACCTATTTCACCCATTTTTTGCAATTATTTAACGAGATAAGAGTTAATAGATCGAAAGAAATTATTCTTTATTATTACATTATTGATAGACAGAAACACTGGACTACTTTGACAAATGACAGGCTTTTTAAATCCGTACTTGGAATTGCGACGTTGCCAGAGTGCGCGTATATCTTTTTTTATAAATTATAGATTCGACTGAAGGTAAGAAAAGTAAATAAATTGTTACTAATATAAACTACGCATGCGTATGCGCGGCTTGCAACGCGCATGCGCGAATTAGGTTTCGGTCGTCAATTCAATTTTATAAATGAATAAAATGATATTTGACTGCTAATCGATGATAAACATACAAAAATTAGAACAACCTAACCTATGGCCTAACCTAACACCAGTACCTTTTTTAACCAATTGAAACATTAACTTTTGTACGCGCACTTGTTCTCAACTTGCTCAAACAGTCTTTTGTAAATTTATAAATAATCTATAAGATACATACATACATAAAGTCACGCCTTTTTCCCATAGGGGTAGGCACAGACCACTTGCTTCGGTTTGTACACACATCTTTTGCTTCCTCTACTTTCATCAGTGCTCTTATACATGCTCTTCGGTTGTTGGTACTCTTGACCTGGTCTTTCTTCAAAACAATGTTGATCTTATCGAGATATGTTCTCCGAGGTCGACCTCTACCGATTTGCCCATTCACACTCGCCTTATAAATTTGTTTCGTCAATCTTCCTTCATCCATCCTTTCTACGTGTCCAAACCATCTAAGCATTCCTTTATCTATCTTTGTGACCACATCTTCTTTTACACCACAGAGTTTTCTTATCTCACTATTCTTAACTTTATCTAACCGAGTCACTCCGGCTATACTTCTCAGACTACTCATCTCCGCAGCATTAATCCTATTTTTATGCTTCTTCTGCCAAACCCAACATTCACTACCATACATAAGTGTAGGAACCAACACACCTCTATGCACCGCCAGACGTGCCTTTTTTGACACTTTCTGGCTATTCATAAAGCTATACAGTGCCCCATTCATTTGTTTTCCTGTCAACACCCTTCGCTCAATGTCACTGTCATACTTTCCATCTCTAGTAAATTTTGAACCCAAGTACACAAATTCATTAACTTGTTCCACTCAATCGAAACCCCACAGTTTGTCATGCTTTCTTTTTTTTTCAAAAACCATTACTTTCGTTTTGCTCACATTTATTTTCATCCCTTTGATTTTCAGGGAATCATGCATAACATTAACCATCGCCTGCAACTCCTCTTCAGATAACGCTAATATGACTTGATCATCGGCGTAAAGAAGGCATTTGACGATCAAATCATTCATTTTTAATCCATACGCACTCTCTTTCAGATCTTTTAAACAATTGTCTATGTATAAGTTAAACAGCCATGGTGAAGCGACACATCCCTGTCTCACACCTTTTTCGATGTTAAACCAGTCCGTGCAAGCTCCGTTTATCCTGACCCAAGCAGTGGAATCCTCGTAAAGTGATTTCAGTGCTCGTATTAAACTACCACTCACCCCATACATAGACAATGTAGACCACAATTCACTCCTCACCACTCTGTCATAGGCCTTTTCCAAGTCTATAAAAGCGCAATAGACCTTCTGACTTCTATCCAAGAATTTTTCGACTATACCTCGTAAGGAAAAGACCTGATCCATACATCTCCTTCCTCTTCTAAATCCTGCTTGCACATCCCATATCATCTTCTCAGTTTCATTCGTTACTCTTTTGATCATTAACTCATTAACTGAGCCATAAAAATATTTTATCTAATATACCATTACTGGTTTGAATCGGCAATGTTGCAATTCCAATTAAGAGTTTAAGATGCTGTCATATGTCGGACAGGTTAATAGTTTATGTATCAATAACAATGATCAATTTCTTTGGAATTGTTGACGCTTATTCCGCTAACAAATTTGTGAAATAGGTGAATTATAATGTGTAAATTGTGTTGCCAAAAAGTACGAGGAATTTTAAGTGTTAGATCGAGGTAAAAACTTGTTATAAAAATTACCCTTGAAATAGCCACCATGATGAAGTTTTTACACATTTTTTTTAGAAAGTACTTTTAAAACGTTTCAGCGCAAAAATTTCGATCAGGATATTCATTTTATAGTGTGTTTTAATGAAATTTTTATGAAAATTCATTTGGCAGCCATATTCTTGAATTATACCCACAGGTTTTGTGTATTTGTTAGAATGTTGAATTGGTCGCAGTGGCAAAAACTCGTTAATATCAAGTCCCAGATATTAAAATACAAACTAGAACACAACTAATCAAACAGAAAAAACTCTTTTCACTAATAAAATAATTATTCCAAAATGTGCAACTTTTATACTTTTCATATCATGTCTGACATTACATTATTTTAACAAGTGTGACAGCAGTGTCATTTTCTTCTTTTTTATTATTATAATAATAACAGTATTTACATTGGGTGACTTGAGACTTGAGTCGCCTTCACGAATGCGCCGGTGCATTCTTTGATGCTCATGTTCACTTAATAAATAAAAAAATTTCATTGTTAAAAATAAAATATTTCAAAAACTAGACAGTCGATAATACTTTTTAAGCACCAAAACTCTTTGTTATTAAATTTCCTAAACATATGTATTCTTTTTTCATCAAATTTTGCATTTTTTACAATGTTTTTGTTTATTTTAATATCAAAAACTCAATAAGAACCCATGTTAAAAGAGCGAAATTTTTTTTTAATTTTTATTTTATCAGTGAAAAATTATAATTCAATATAAAGAACTAAACAAGTTTAAAGACATATGTTTTTTAAAAACTTGGATGCATTTTTTCTTTGACCCCCGAACCTCCATAAAGTAGAAAATAGGTCGTATTAATCAGTTAAGTTTGGTTACGTTTAATCAGTGTTTAATTTTTAAATTTGGTAATTAGTAGTTATTCAAAGCTTATTTAAATATGCATATTTGGAATAATTAGAAATCGCATTTTATTGAAACTCATAGAATTTGTCACAGAAATACAGTTTCCGTGACTATACATTTACTGCATTGATAAACTTGAATTTTCAAATTCACTTCATTCTTCATTAAGTATCATTAGGTTTCACTTTTTTGTTATTAATGGAAAGAATAACTAACAAAAAAGAAATTTCACGTTTCAAAATCCGATTGAATCAGAAGTGTAATTACTAAACTTATACTGTTTCAAAAACAAATTGTTTTAAAATGTATTCATATTCTGCAAATAAAATATTTGTGCTCTTTCTTTCTAAAGGTAGCATGTGTAATGTTAGCTTAAAAACTTTGTTTTATGAATAAATAGTTGTTGATGATAAATAATGCAACCATTGGAATACGTCTTACCTTCACATTTTGTTTTAGAATTTGCAAAAAGAAAGGTAACAAAACGCGACTTCGAGAAAGCCAATCTTTAAATAGGATAACAGAAGTCCAAGAGGATACTACACAAACATTGGTTGTGTCAACCACCCTTATGAGTATACCAGGTTCATTAACACCAAAAGTCAAAAGTGTAGGTGCCAAAATACTCAATGGTCTAAGTAGGTCTTCAAAAAAATCGTCAGAAAAAGCAAAAAATTACGATGAAAAGTTAAGAATGTCAAGAAGAGATACGTCTATTAGAAATCTGGATGAAAAGGTTGAGTGCAATAAGATAGAAAAGTGTGGAATCAGAAAAAAATGGATGTTAGGAAAATATTTTCATGTACAAAAAAAAATTTGTATTCCTTTAGCCGGTCTCTTTAGGAGAAACGGCCTATACAAGGCACAGTCTTGTAGCTCATTGACCAAAGATAGAATTAGTACGAATTCCAGTTTGCTACAAACAAAGAGTCGACCTGTTAGCTGTATCAAAAGTGACGGTGATATTAATCAAAATGAACCATTTAAACCTTATGCCGAATCAAATA
This sequence comes from Agelastica alni, assembly GCA_950111635.1. Lineage (NCBI taxonomy): Eukaryota > Metazoa > Arthropoda > Insecta > Coleoptera > Chrysomelidae > Agelastica > Agelastica alni. The sequence goes on along the minus strand of OX467718.1, from coordinate 30,624,683 downwards.
AGAATGTTCTTGATAGTGTTTGTAATGAACTCAAGGATATCTGCACTGTTCATGTGCATATCGGGCAAGCATCTAAATGTAGTTTTTGTTAAAATGCCTGAATTGGTTACCAAAGCTGTATAGGATGTTTCTCCATGTGAATTGTCGTGCTTATATTTACGTCAACCGTCAGAGAGTATAACTTTAGTGGCATATAACACGCTAAAATGAATTAATTTTAACATTTAAATATGTTATAAAAAAGTAAATAATACCCAAAGTTATTAAAAATATTTAAAGAATATATTCAATGTTTCTACTGTTAACATATTTCCTCGCCTGCTTATGATTGTTAGTATTACTACGCGCAAAAATGATAAATAGTATACTGTGTATTTACTAACTAGCAACATATGCATAAACAATAGCTGTAGGTTTAAATCCCTAATTTAAATATTTTATAATTTTAGATGATGTGCAAACTATTTAAAACGGTATACAGGGTATTTACAAATGTTTATTTCATACCATAAGTGCTGATTTTTCTGTTAAAAATAGCACTTGGTTTTACTGATCAATAAGTTCATGTATATTAGTAATTATGTGGCAACTAGGTACATTTTTTCCTTCAACACATTGATCAGTACTTATATCTGTGCTTAGATGGCAAAATGTAATAAGTCACTTTTTTAAATTTGTACGACAAACGGGCGTTACTTGTAAATGCCCTGACTAATTCAGTTTAGAGTGTGGATTCTTGGAACTGACTGCCAGTCTCTTATTTATTGTGTCAGGCAAGTAGAACTAATTTTAACTGGACACCAGAATTTTTTTTTGATTTAACTTAAATAGGAATAAAAAATTTAAACTTTCTTTTCTTTTTAAAATTAAATATACACAAGGAAAAAAAAATAATTAAATAAAAAAATGTATTACAAAAAAAATTATTTACAAAAGTCCTGTGGTCTTACTACAATTTTTCTACCCTGACCGTTGATGGTCTTCTTAGTGAGAGGCTTCTTAATGTCACCCTATGCTCTCGTTGGTTTCTTAGTGATTGGTGGTTGTGATCACTGATTTGTAAGATTCAATTTTTTGGCTACTTGATTTGACTGGGTTCTGCTGACTATTTTGGATTGATCCAGGTAGCACTATGTTATCACATTTGTAATTCTGTGGACCTGATCGATAGTAGATTGGCTTTCTCTAAACCCGAACTGATGGGACAGGATCGAATTATACTCTCCTGTTATGGGTTTTAGCCGTTTAAGCAGCAATTTTTCGAACCCTTTCGACAATACAGGGAGAATAGAGATAGGCCTGTAAGGGGAAACTTCGTGTGGGGATTTACCTGATTTAGGAATCATAATTACCTCTGCTACCTTCCACATCAATGGTACTTATTTTAGCCTTAAAGATGTATTGATTAGATTAACTATTGCTTTTCTTAGGAGTTGCATTAGGACTTCGTCAGTAATGAAATCAAATGCAGGGGCTTTTCTAGGACTTATATTTTCTTTAGACTCTTTCATAATTTCTTTAGGAGATGTGAGCTCAATCTTTGCTTCTTGTTGTGCTGTTCCTTGGTGAATATTATCATCACCTTCATTTGGCTGGAAAGTGTCCTGTAGATGTTTGGCCAATCTATCAGCCTTTTGTTGATTATTTTTTGCCCATTTGCCATCCTAATTGGTGGTATTTGCATGATAGGTTTTTTTAATCCGTTAGTGGTTTTCCATAGTGAATAGTCTGTGCTAGCATCGTTTGTCAATTCACTTGGGTAGGTACTAATTGATTTGTTTTTATACTTTTTTATTTCTCTTTTTAGTATCTGGGTGGCATTATTTAAATTTCCTTAGTTTCCTCTTTTCACAGATTAAGTTTCCAATTTCTTTTGGATATTTGTTTTCTTTGGTTATCTGTCTAATAGTAGGAGTATTATTCCATGCACATTATTGTATTTGTTTCACGAATAATTCGACTTCTACATCTAGTTGTTTATTTTTTAAGGGTACTGCTATGTTATTTTTTTCTGCTAATTCTAACTTAAAACTATGCCAGTCTGTTAGTTTATTTATCAATGTTGGATTATTTTTTTTTTATAATATGTTCACTAACTGTTGAAAATTGGTGAATGATATAGTTCTATAAGCTAATGTGCTAGCTCTTATTTAGCATGATGAGGTTTTCTTCCATGACAAATCCTCTTCAACCCTTTTTTAGGTCTACTGGCCAGTTCCTTTTCAGTCTTTTTGTATTTTGGGGTTCTAGAAGTGGAGGAAGTAGTCTATTTACATGGTTTTCTAGTCCATTGTGATGGTTCGTGCTTCGCTCTGCAATTTCATCCTCAATGTGTGGAATTTTCAAGTCTTCGTGTAGGGTTGCGTTAGTCACTTACTATGGTGCCATACAGAGTATTTTGGATTGACTTCTTTGGATTATAGCTGGGTTTGATTTGCTCGCACATCCCCAGAGCTCAATACATTACATGCAGATTGGATTTATGATCGTTTTTTGACTATATGTTCTTTCCATGTGAGTCTTGAATCCAAATATATTCCTAGGTATTTCATACTTGTGGATTGTGGTATTTGAATATTATTTAAAAAGACTGGTGGACATTGGTCTTTTTTTAATTTAAGTCACTTAAATTGATTTTGTCTCGTTTATTTTTATTCTCCATTTAAGTAACCGAGTTTGGATAACATTCAAGTACCTTTGTAGCATCTCTGATGCTGTAATTGAATTTTCATGGCTTGCAAGTATGGCTTTGTCATCGGCAAATGTTCCCGTGATTGTTTTTGCATTTGTTGATAGATCAGCTGTGTATAAAACATACAGTTAAGATCCAAGAACACTACCTTGAGGCACACCTGATTTTATTGGGAAGTTGTTGGAAAGGCTTTCATTTATTTTTGTTTGGAATTCTCTTTCACCTAGGTAAGATCTTAATAGTTTAAAGTAAGTTATGGGGAGATGTTTCTTGATTTTGTAGTTTAGGCGCGTATGTCAAACCTTGTTGAAGGCTTGACTAACATCTAGGAACACAGATGTACAGTATTTTTTGCCTTCCAGAGCTAGATTTATGTTGTGAGCTACACTTGTTGCACCGTAGTGTTCTTTCTGGAAGCCGAATTGGTTAAGGGGCATTTATTCTTTAGTGTCTGGGTCAGAGTTTATTTTTTGCAGCAATAGTCTTTTAAATGTTTTAGACATAATTGGTAAGAGACTTATAGGTCTGTATAAGGTAACTTAATTAGGGTATTTGCCTTGTTTTGGTATCAGAATTATTTCAGCAGTTTTGAACAATTTTGGTCAATAGTTTAGCCGAAGTATAGCATCTTACCTGTGCTTCTTTGATTTTGGATTTTAGTTGATTAGTTATTCTGTTTAATGTTGTTTTGTCTGCTGGGTTCGGTGCCATCTTGCTCTTGCTTTTCTCTTTTGTGATATAATTGTCTTTATCTCCATTGAAATGTATATTTTGCACCCTGTACTTGTTGCGGGTGTAGCGTGTTGTAATGCCTCTTTAAGTGTGTTATTTAATGTTGATAGTGCTTCGTCGATTTCAGTTGGAGATTTCAGACTTAATTGCAGATCGATTTCCTCCTCTATTTTGTTCCGTACTCATCCCATTTAGTTTTCTTGTTATATGCAGCCTAGGAATTGATATTTTATGGACAATAGTGGTGCTTATATTTCCTATTATGGGCGAGTGATCAGATGAAAGATGACTTCCATGTAGTTAGGAGATATTCCACTAGTTATGAATAAGTTCAGGACATATTTATTAGAGTCCGTTGGCCAGTATGTAGGAGCCCTAGTTGACAAAAAATGGTAATTCTTTTCTTGGGCAAGGCTCACCAGTTCCCTGCCTTTCTTCGCAACTTTAATTACTGTAGGTAGCTTGCAAATAGTTTATGGCATACTTTGGTTGTTCCAAATTTTTGATCGTGCTTTTAATTAAAATGGCTGTCCCAGCATGAGCGCAGTGTTATATGGATGATGTGCAAAATATAATTAAAATGGCTGTCCCAGCATGAGCGCAGCTTTATCTGGATGATGTGCAAAATAATAAATAATCATCTAGCTAGCAAAAATAATAGAGGAAAATACCAGCAAATTCAGTATTTTTGCTGGTATATTGGGCGTTGTTGTTGGCATAATGAGCATTGTTGCTGGCCTGATTAATGACATTAGCATTATCATTCATTAGCAAATTGCTATCGCATGCCATTGGCTGTGTGAAGGTTTAAGTTGGTTGGTATTGCGATATTTGCGTGCTGTGGAATGGGATGATAATTTTATGATTTTGTTTGCAGGAATCATTGGTTTGCTATAATTTATTCCAGGTCCATTAAAAAACCATTCACTAAACTTTGGTATTTGGTGTTTGGTCTATTGTTTACTTATTACTGTTTGAAACAAACTATTAATTTTAAGGTTTTTTTTTAACTAATTGTTTTTATTTTAAAAACTGGATTTCTTTTTATTTGAAACTAATTAAACACGATAGCGGTAATTACTGCACGTCTGTCTCGATCAGCTACTCTAGCTGAACTCTTCTTCAATTTGCATAAAGTTTACAGATAAAGAAATCCATCAGATCTGGAATTTTTTGTGGATCGGCCAGTAGGTTGTTTGTAACGATTCACTTTTATTTTCTTTTATTGTTTCCAGCAGTTCTTTTCCCTTAGTAGTCGTTAACCTTGATCCCCAGTGTATGTTTTTAGCGTTAAAATCTCCGCCTATGATAAATCTTTTACTTTGACTGTTGGGATTATGGATAAAAGTGACGGTGTATTTCTTTAGAATGAATCAAGATTTTATTTATTGAAATAGAGTTTTCGGAAGTGTGTCTTAACACCATCAAGGATCGGAAGAACTGACTACTTACTACTATATTTCTACAGTTGTCCCCTTTTTTACATCTATAACATTTAGTGTTTATACAGTCTATACAATACTCGAATTGTACCTAGTTTTTATGACTCGTAGTTCGAGTGCTTTAAACTATCTTTCTCCGAAATAATAAAATAAAACCTTTCTCAAGGGTAAAAATGTGTTCACCAAATGTTACTCAAAAAGGAAAACTTTTACTTTCAGAACAAAACAAATTAAAAGATTTAAAATATAATATCACAAAGAGAATGATTTTTGTAGACGAACTCAATATTTCAACACGCCCCCTCAAAAATTAATCTCTTATGATTTACAATATTAATAGCAACACTAAATTATTATTTAATAAACAATATGTTATCTTAATACAATAGTTAAATACAATACTTTTAATATTAATTGGCACATCTTCCATTTACTCTTTGTCTGGGGTGGTTATTACTAACCGTTTACATAGTGATCCGACATTTGTCTTTACGATAAGGGAAACCCAGAAAAACCTTATCAGATCACAAACCAAAACATAATTACTTTAATAATATTACATCTAAATATTATTTATTATTAATAATTAATCTTCCAATCCCATTTTTGTTCTTAACTCCAGGAACTTGACCTTTGGTAGTGGCTTGGTCAGCATGTCTGCAATTTGCTCGCCTGTTGAAATTTAAGAATTATTGTCTTTTTCTCACATTGTTCCCGAGAGAAATGATATTTGATGTCAATATGTTTGGATCTTTTGTGGCTTGATGAATTATTAGCTATGCTAATACATCCATTGTTATCTTCATATATTAAGATCGGTTCTTTAGTTTCCAGGTTTATACCTGCTGCTAAAGTTCTTAACCACATTGCCTCCTTGACAGCTTCATACAGCGCCATATATTCAGCCTCTGTAGATGAACCTGCCACAGATGCTTGTCTTTTTGTGTTCCAACATATTGTACATCTATCATACAACTTAAATAAATAACCCGTTGTACTTTTTCTCTTAGAATCTAAATCGGGATTTTCATTATCATTTCCTCCCCAATCAGAGTCAACATACCCTGTAAATATATTATTATATGTTCCCTGTACATATTTCAATTTTAAATCTATAGTACCTTGTAAATATCTAAGTACTCGTTTTAAACATTGCCAAAGCTCTTGGTTATTTTTATTCATATATCTGCTTAATATACTTATAGTTAGAGTTAGATCGGGTCTTGTACATACCATTAAATACATTAGACATCCAATGAGACTTCGACACGGAGCATCGTATTTCTCATCGGATTGCAATGCTTTATAATCTAAATTAGTCACTAGCGGTGTACTTACAGGCTTACAATCTGCCATATTAAATTTATTTAATACTGCTTTAATATATGTGCTTTGATCTAGTGTTATGACATTATTTTGTCTAATAATTCTAATACCTAAAAATAGTTTAACCTCTTTTAAATCAACCATTGAAAATTTTGTCATTAAATAATTTTTAAAATTCTTCATTGTATTTTCATCAGCAGTACATATCACTAGATCATCCACATATAATACAATGTAAATATTTTTCGAGACATCTTCTCTGTCTAGTATGTACATGCACCGATCTCCATAAGAATTTGTAAAACCTCTTTCTAAAAGATTATTTTCAAATATTTCAAACCAACATCTGGCAGCTTGTTTTAGACCATATAATGCTTTGTTCAATTTACAAACTTGGTTATCCTTACTTTTTACACCCTCAGGTACTCTCATAAATATTTCCTCCTTTAACTCACCATTTAAAAACGCAGTTTTTACATCCATCTGGTGGACTAATAAACTATGTTGAATTGAAAAAGCTATTAAAAATCTAAAGGTCGAAATTCTTGCGACTGGGGCAAATGTTTCATTGTAATCTACTAGATATTTTTGACTAAAACCTCTGGCAACTAAACGAGCTTTATATTTTGATGGATTTCCGAACTCATCGTTTTTTTTTATAGTAAATATCCATTTGAAATCTACAATATTTTTATTACTTGGTTTTGGTACTAAAGTCCAAGTTTTATTTATCAATAAAGAATCTAACTCATCTTTTATTGCTTGCTGCCATTGTTCAGCATCATTCCTATTCTCAATTTCCTGATATGAATTAGGAATAGGACATACAATGGATTGTGCACATAACAGATAATCGTCAGGTATATCATCTTCATTATATGAAACTTGGCTACGATCTTTGAGTCTATTACTCCGCCTAAGTCCTACATTATCTTTATCTTGAGATGAAGAATTATCGATTTGATTTTCAAATCTGTCAGTTTTTGTGTCATTAAGTTGAGGTACTGTGTTTTGTGTATTTTCAATACTACTAATACTATCTGTCTTATTATTGTCAAGTTTATTACAAAGGTCGTCTACTGAGTTTAACACATCGTTAGGGACTACAGTTTTTCTACCTGAATCGACCTCACCAAGTAATTTTATTTTTGGTCTTGACTCAACAAAATTTGTCTCATCTACAATTACATCTCTTACTACCACATATTTATCATTCTCCACTTCATATACTCTATACCCATTTTGTTCGTAACCGACCAGTATTCCCTTTGATGACTTTTCATCAAACTTATTTTTACTGGTTTTTATATGCACATATACGGTTGAACCGAAAACCTTTAGGTATTTTAATTGTGGTTTCTTATTGTACCACATTTCATATGGTGTTTTATTTGCATTCAATGATTTTGTTGGTGTCATATTAATTAGATATGTTGCAGTTAAAACTGCATCACCCCAAAATATCTTATCTAATTTTGCACCAGATATCATTGTTCGCGCCTTTTCTGTGATGGTCCTGACCATCCTTTCAGATACACCATTTAACTGTGGAGTTCGTGGTACTGTAAGATGATAACTAATACCCTTTTGTACACAATAATCCTTCATCTCGTTAGATAAATACTCTCTACCATTATCTGAATATAAATTTACTATCTTTAAATTAAACCTGGATTCACTCTTTGCTACATAATCTTTAAACATTGTAAATACATCAGATTTATTTTTCATTAAATAAGTTACACAATAATGAGTGAATTCATCAACAAACAATACAAAATAATTTTTATTATTTATCGCAGAAGGCGTAATAGGACCACAAACATCTGAATGTATATTAAATAATGGTCTTTCTATATAGTCTTTATTTTTAAATTTATTAAATGATAGTCGCGCTTGTTTACCGTTAATGCAAGCTTCACATAAATCATTATCAGGTATTATTTTATTTAATTTTTCTACGTCATTAACTAATTGCTTATTTCTTATTTCATTAAACTTATCTTTTCCTATATGACCTAATCGTTGATGCCATAATTTGTAATCGGAATTAGATGCATTATTTGAATAATTAATAAAGCTTTTACTTACAGAAAATTCCAGAGTAAATAGATTGTTACTCGACTTACCAGTCATTACCGTCTTACCATTACGGCTTACTGTTACTCCAGATTCATTGAAGTTTACTGAGTATCCTGCTTTCTGCATCTTGTACACTGATAGCAAATTATACGGTACATCAGGACTGTACAGTACATTCTCGATTGTCCCTTGAACTCCTGTATTGCTCGTCAATATGATGGTTCCCATCTTAGTTGCACTAATGAAGGCTCCATTCTTTGCAATAGAAATTTTGATGGGTGTCTTCAGGTCAGAAAAGGTATCAGCTAGATCCTTGCGGTTTATCAGATGGTCAGAGGCACCTGAATCTAATAGAAAATAAATTTTATTTTTTTTATTTACTATTTGAAAGTTTCCAGCCATAAATGCAAAACCGTCTTCTTTCTGTGAGTCAGCTTGGATGGTCTGAATTGTCCTTGGTCTTTCTGCATTCGGTTTGTTCTTCAAACTTCGCAAGTAGTAACGACATTCATTTTTATAATGCCCTCTCCTTCCGCAATGATGACACTTAACATTCTTCTTGTTATTTGCACCATGTTGCTTTGGCTTGACGATTCCACGATGATTTTTCCATGGTTTTCTAAAATCTTTATTATTCCGTTTGATGTCATTAGGTTTCTGCTCCACATGAAGAACCTTTTTGCTTGTATCAAGATTCTCATTTACAAGCTTAACTTCATGATCTAATAATCTTGATTTTACGAAACTCAACGTAAGATTATCTTCCGATAAGGTCTCGATAGCTGTAATCACGCCGCTGTAACAAGTTGGTAAGGTCATTAATAGCAGTGCCACTTTATCAACTTCTGAGATGGTTGCTCCGGCTGATGCTAACTCCGATATTAACGTATCAAAATGCATAAAATGTTTACACAATTCTGTATCACCTTCTAATTTTAAATAATAATTTATTTTAATAATTGGAAATACTTGGTTATTTTCACTTAAAAACACTTAACCACTTACTTTCAGTTTTCACTCACTAATTTTTATTGCACAATGAAATTTAATTTTTATTTTAAACTTTTAATTAATTAAGAACGTAACCTGGGCCCATAACCTGTTGGGATTATGGATAAAAGTGACGGTGTATTTCTTTAGAATGAATCAAGATTTTATTTAATTAAAGATTTTATTTATTGAAATAGAGTTTTCGGAAGTGTGTCTTAACACCATCAAGGATCGGAGAGAACTGACTACTTACTACTATATTTCTACAGTTGTCCCCTTTTTTACATCTATAACATTTAGTGTTTATACAGTCTATACAATACTCGAATTGTACCTAGTTTTTATGACTCGTAGTTCGAGTGCTTTAAACTATCTTTCTCCGAAATAATAAAATAAAACCTTTCTCAAGGGTAAAAATGTGTTCACCAAATGTTACTCAAAAAGGAAAACTTGTACTTTCAGAACAAAACAAATTTAAAAGATTTAAAATATAATATCACAAAGAGAATGATTTTTGTAGACGAAGTCAATATTTCAACATTGACTTTTCAGAAAGATAATAATTTTTCCTAAGCGCATGTTTCGGAGGGCTATATATTGCTGTAATTATTATAGCACTCCCACCCTTAACCGCATTTTTAGAATGGAAGGTGTAAAATGTTTTATTATATCCTCTAAATTTTATATACGATTGAGTAAAATGTATCTCAGCAATAAGAAGATATCTATTATTTTCAATGTCCAGGACTTTTTGCAACTCTTCTTGATGTTGTAGCAGTCCATTGGCATTCCATTTCATTATACTTAGTTCCTTAGAGATTATTGCTCCCCTGCTACGATGTTCTAGATCACTTATGCGTTTGTCCATTACATTCAGTTTTTCGAATATATGCTGCAATTTTTGCTCTATATTAGTTGTTGGCTGTAACTTTGGTCGTTGTATTTTACTATTTTCAGCATTTCCTGCCATTACTTGACTATATGGTTTGCTGTTGGTGTCTATCCTCTGTTTTGTTCTTTTTCTCTTATCAGGAGCTTTATTTTTAGCTCTTTGAGGTGTTACTGTTAATAAAACAAACAAAAAACTAAAAATTGTATTGTTAAAAATTTACTTTGGTAAAAAAGTGACTTATTACATTTTGTCGTCTAACACCAAATATTGTAAGTTTTTTCATTGTATACTGATTTTTAAGTTCAATTTAGCTATACTAAAGTATTGAAATTGTTGGCAGTAAATTCTCAGAATTAAGAATGCTTTAAAACGACGGCTTTGTTGCCAGGTTGTTATCTTAAATATTTTATTAGGTGCTCTTTTAATCGTTTATATGCAGCTAGATAGTAAAATAGTAACGGACAACGTATTGTATTCGTTAAAGTATATAGTTGCTAGAAAAATGTATTAAGGGTGGGCGTTCGATGTCGTGTATTTTTTATTCAAGTTAAGCTCAGAAACGGTTAGACTTTAAAAGCTCAAATTTGGTGGGTAAACTCGGAAAGGATCGGAGTATTGAACGAATATATCGAGATTAATTTTATTTCGAAAATTAAGATTTTGTTTGTCGATAATTGAAGTAAATTAGCCAATACATGCTTCTGAATCACTTTAAACTAAAGATCCATGGAAACAGTTTAACTTTCGATTACAAGCGAATCTCCAGACATTTTGTTTAGGAAATTAACTTAAATTACGAAATTGGCGGCAAATAGTCGGATTCAAACATATAGCAACAAATAGTTGTTACTTTCTTAGTTCAGTGTTAACGGATAAAAAGCGCAATTGCATATTTCATTAATGTTAAGGGCCACTATACTTTTATTTATGAATGAATTTGGAATGTGATTTTGATAACGTCGTTGAAAATAAAATGAAAAGATACTGTGTTGTTTCGGATTGGGAATATATTCATAAGCGTATCATTGAGCGTAATTTGGAGAAGGATAAAAAATAAAAGTCAACAATCAATGAAGGAATGACGGGGTCCGGTATGTATTATAACGAAACATTTTCTTGCTGATAATAGGTCTATCAGTAGGGATTTCTCTTGACTCCCTTCTGAGTACTTTGAGTTAATTTATTTAATTTTCGCAATACTTAAATACTTAAATTTCTTTTGACAGGTTTTCATAATTCAGGTAACAATGAATTTTTGTTGCAGAAAAAACAAAATGGCGGCTTGTGATTATGGTCCGATTCTTTTGAGTATAAGTATGTGTGGTTTTTAGGGTCGGAGATTATGATTTTGGCCAAAAATTGTTATTTTAGTCAAAATTCATAAATTCAAAATTGCGAATAAGTTTTGTGATTATGATTTCATTCTATTCAAAATTGGTGTGTGGAAGTTATCGAGATTATGATTTTGGTCAAAGATTATGTTTTTTTTGTCAAAATTTATAAATTCAAGATGACGTATGAGTTTTGTGATTATTTTCGATTATAAATTGGTATGTGATAGTCCAGTAAAAAGTAGATTTAAATTACCATTTAAAAAGCAAGCCTGCATTTTTATGTAAGTTCAGTTTGGCATACATTTTTTGTTGAAATCCATGATTATCTTTTTACATTTTCTCGATTAGTTAGATAATAATCATACACTCAATATATAATGAGATGTCAGATAGACAAGTAGTTATTAAAAAATATTCTGATTGACGAACGTCATGTTTTTTATAAGATTCTTTTCGTTCTAAAAGCTGAAGATCATTCTCATATCTCGGTCATAGAAATATTTCCTTCAAGAATACCTAAATCTCAACAGGTTATGGGCCCAGAACCGCTGGACTGCTGAAAAATAGATATTTTGAGTTGTTAAATCTACAGCAGCAAATGCAACTGCAGAAGACATGTCAAAGTATGAATCCGATTTAGCATTTTTCACGAAAGCAGATAGTTATGCACTTCTAATCATGACTACCAATATGACCGAAGAAACGCTTCAGAAAGTTATGCGATTCTCAATAGCACGTGAGGTATGGCTAGAACTTCATAGATTATATGATGGAAATGCGGAAGATAAGACTTATGACCTATGTACGCAGTTCTTCAGTTATAAGCGACAGCATGGAGATGACATTGCCACTCATATGTCAAAACTGAAGAATTTGTGGAATGAACTCCAAGTTGAGATTGCCAAGGATAAAGTAGCAGCAAATAGTTCATGTAAATGTGATTTGCCAGAAATTCTACTCATATGCAAGATTCTGGATACTTTACCAGATGAGTATTTTTCGTTCAGATCGAGCTGGATGCTGACGGCGAAAGCTGAGAGAAAAATCGACAATCTCACAAACCAGTTGTGTGCTCACGAGAAAGCTTTGTTGAGCAAAAGTGAAAACAATCAAGAAGCTTTGAACGTGGAGAGAGCTAGTACAAACAAACCAAAAACGAAGCAGAAAAAGGGTCTTATTTGCAATTATTGCAAAGCACCTGGACATATAGTTCGCCATTGTATGAAGTGGAAATCTGACGGCAGACCTCCAAAACCGAAGAATACAAGCGGTGAAACAACAGGGCAAGGCAATAATGTCAATATGACTCTACTGGCAGTTACCAGTAGTGTATTTTCTGTCGATTGTGATCAAGATAATTGGTTCGTTGATAACGGTGCAACTAATCATCACAAACCGAAACGATCTTTTTGGAGAATTCAAATCATTTGATAAAACTCACACCGTGACCACAGCAAATGGAGATTCCATTGAGGCTATCGGGAAGGGCACGATCACCGTAGAAGCATCAAATGAAGGCAAATCAGAGAAATTCACGCTAACCGATGTTTGGTATGTTCCTACTATAAAGAAAAATATATTTTCTCTTCTGTCCGCACAAGACAAACACCCTAAGAGTGAATTTATTTCGAAAACTAAAAGATGTTGCCTTATGATTGATGGACAAGTGAAACTTGTTGGTACTAGAAGCCAGTATGGTGGGTTATTTAAGCTGTCTTTGAAAAATATAAAGCCAGATACAGAAATGCAGGTGAATTTAGTTTCGAATGACAATGTGTTGCAATTATATCACGAAAGACTTGGTCATCAAAATAAAAGACACATAAAATCTGTTATATCACGTGAATTGGGAATAAACGTGAAACTGGACAGTGAATTATGTGAAGGTTGTATATACGGCAAATCTCATAGACTATGATTTGGTACTAGAGAACGTGCAACGATGCCAGGTGAACTAATACATTCGGATGTATGTGGACCTTTTGCAAATTCCCAATCGAGATATCGTTATTTTTTCCTATTCAAGGATGATTACAGTCGTTTTCGTTATATTCATTTCATCAAGGAGAAATCCGAGGTACCTGATAAGCTAAAAATCATGTTATCTGAATCCAAAGTTGCAGGACATGTAGTCAAGGAGCTTCTCAGCGACAACGGTGGTGAATTTGATAGTAAGATAGTGAAAGACATCCTACAACAGAATGGAGTTCGGCAAAGGTTGACGATGCCCTATACGCCGCAACAAAATGGATGTTCTGAGAGAGATAATCGAACCGTTGTTGAGACTGCAAGGTCAATAATGATACAGGAGGATTTACCACAATATTTATGGGCTGAAATGATAAATACAGCAACATATATTTTGAATTAGTCAGGTGTTTCTAGTATTGATGACAAATCTCCTCATGAAGTATGGTTCGGCAAGAAATGTAGTTTGAAACATATGAGAATAATAGGAAGTACTTGCTATGCTCATATTCCAAAATCTTCTCCTGAGAAAATGGACAAGAAGGCAGTCAAAGGTATATTAATTGGTTACGATAACCATGACGGCTATCGCATATGGTGCAAAGAAAGCAAGAAACTGATAAGATCTCGAGATGTTATTTTCCACGAAAAACTATTTGAATCTGATAGATCGAATGTACTTCCTATCTTTCCGGCTTCGATAGAAGGAGAAAAGACCGATAACTCGATTGAAGAGAACAAAAGGAGCAACAGCAAGGAAAGTGAAGAGGGGAATTGCCAAGAAGGAAATGTCCAAGAAAACAGTCAGGCTGATTCAGAAGTTGAAGTAGAAAGTAGACAATTGAGAGACAGATCTGAAATCAGAAAATCGGCTAGATTTGATGAGTTTGTTATGAACGTATCAACGAATATTTTGGAAATTAAAGAACCATTGAGTTATGAAGAAGCAATAAGAAGTGAACAGCGGATACAAAGGTTAGAAGCTATGAAAAATGAGATGACATCACTGGAAGAAAACGAGACTTGGGTTTTGGAAAAACTAACAAATGGCAAGAAAGCGATCCCTTGTAAGTGGGTTTTCAAAGTCAAAACGAATCCAGATGGTTCAGTAGATAGATACAAGGCTAGGCTGGTGATAAAAGGTTTCTCCCAGAGAAAGTGTGAAGACTGTGACCAGACATTCAGTCCCGTGGCAAAATCTGGTACAATTAGGGCACTATTGAGTATCGCAGCAAGTGAAAATATGTCTCTTACTCCATTTGATGTTTCAACCGCTTTCCTTTATGGAAAATTAGAAGAAGACATCTTCATGAAACAGCCAGAGGGATTTAGAGATGGTTCGGATCGAGTATGCCACCTCAAGCGTAGCCTTTATGGTCTCAAGCAAGCCCCCAGATGCTGGAACAAGAGATTCGGAGATTTTTTGAATAAACAAAATTTCCAGATAAGTGATGCTGATCCCTGTCTTTTCATTAAAAGACAAGGGAAGGATATAATGCTTTTGGCACTTTATGTGGATGATGGTCTTCTAGCCTCGAATAATGACTCATTGAAAGAAGATTTTGTGAGAAATTTGAAAAGTGAGTTCAAAATCACAATCAAACCAGCTTCTTACTTCCTTGGTTTGGAAATAGAGAGGCATGAAGATGGATCAATACGAGTAAACCAAGAGACCTATACAAGGAAGGTATTGGAACGTTTTGGAATGGCAGAATGTAATCCAGTTTCCACTCCAATAATGAATGAACATAGTCAACCAGGGAAGGAAGAGGAAACTAGTTCAGAAAGAGATTTTCCATATAGACAAGCGGTAGGGGCTTTGATGTACCTTATGACTGATACTAGACCCGACATCGCTTATGCAGTTGGATTTGTATCAAGAACTCTCGAAAATCCAACTTCTTCTGATTGGCTCCGAGTTAAACGAATATTACGTTACCTAAAAGGACCCACAAACTATGGAATCACTTATAGTGCACGGTTGTATAGAGAGTTTCAGCGATGCAGATCATGGTGGTGATGTTACTACAAGTGTAGTATGTTTGTATGCTGGTGGAGCAATATCGTGGCTGAGTCAAAGGCAAACATCAGTTGCCATATCAACAACTGAAGCCGAAATTGTTGCTGCAAGCGAAGCAGCTAGAGAGTTATTGTGGCTAATTCGTCTCTACTCCGATATTATTGAGCTGAAAGATGTACCTCAATTGATGGTTGATAACGAGGCTGCAATCAGGTTGGCACAGAATCCTGAATACCACCGTCGCACGAAACATATCAGAACAAGACATTTTTTTGTTAGAGAACTTGTCACAGAAGGGTCGATCGAAGTCGAAAAAGTTTCAACTGAATTTCAGATAGCTGATATGACAAAACCGTTATTCAAGCCAAGACTTCAAACTCTTCGCAAAAACATGGGCGTGGATCAGAAAATCCAACAAATCAGTCGATGAGGGAAGGTGTTGAAATCCATGATTATCTTTTTACATTTTCCTGATTAGTTAGATAATAATCATACACTCAATATATAATGAGATGTCAGATAGACAAGTAGTTATTAAAAAATATTCTGATTGACGAACGTCATGTTTTTTATAAGATTCTTTTCGTTCTAAAAGCTGAAGATCATTCTCATATCTCAGTCATAGAAATATTTCCTTCAAGAATACCCAAATCTCAACATTTTTAGTATTCATAGTTAAAAAATGTTCTTTTCAGGGGGTAGAAAAAAATTAAAAACCGCCCTCAAAGTCACTTTTTTGATTTTGTTTTAAAAACGTAATAAGATACGACAAAAAATCTCAAACAAAAAGTGTAGATATTAAAAATTGCCTATAAAATTGGCCTGAATCACTTTTAGCTTGCAATAGAAACCGTGATATTTAAAATAATTAATTAAATTTAGAGCTCAGCCTCGGCATGAAATAGAAAATTTATATAAAATCGAAAAATGTAAAAATTTTATATACAATATACATTGTACATATACATATACATTTTCAGGAACCTCGGCAACATTTTAGAATAAACGCTCAGACCTGTCGATTTTTGATTAAAGGGGGACACTCTTTTCCCATATTTTTGACTCCACAACTTTTAACCCCAGCGAGGGTAAGAATTACCCCAAAATTTTTTAATGGCATTGGGGGTCGAATAAGATGTCTTTTGAAAGCTTTGACAATTCTCTTTACAATAGTCTTTAAATTTTACATTTTTTCCCAATACTAGTTAAAATTCCAATTATTTTAGTTGCTTGCTTACTACTTAATTGATTAAATGTTTAAACTGATGACCGCTTGCTTCCATATAATAATAAAGATTTTGTTCAAAGCGTTCACGCACATTCCGAAGAATTTCCGAACTTCCATCTAAAATATTTGTAACGTGGGAACCATTGTTTCTCTCCACAAAATTTCGTCTCTTGATTTTCTCAACGAATATTTCCACTTCTACGAGTTGAAAATAGTTTATGCGTCATTCCGAATCCAATGAGCTATTGCACATATTTATAGGAGCTTTATCTCTATTTTTCACCATTTTCAACTTGTGTTCTAGACTATTTCATACATGGTAAAAATAAAAATATTCAAGTCATTTAGAATAAACCGTAAGAATGCAACAGATAGGAATAGTTTTACAAGCTGCATTAAACGCCAACCTTAATACCATCAATATTTAACAAAAAAATATAAAAGTGCATTAATATTTCGGTTTTTAAAATTTTGTACATGACAACGTTGTGTACAGTGACAAGTAGAAAAGAATATTACTTAGAAACAAGTTAACGTAGGGTACAAAGAGATCGCTACCGACCTCCCGACACAATTTAACTTTCAGTACCGTATCATTCATGCTTTAATATCCAGGAAAATGTAAAAAAAGGTAAATTTTGCTAACCAATAATTTAACAATTAGACAATTAATTTTTGAGACACAAAATATTAGAAATACTTAAAATGATCAATGAGAGTAAAAATAAACTACATACATACATAAAGTCACGCCTTTTTTCCATAGGGGTAGGCAGAGACCACTTCCTTTTACTTGATATGGTTCTTACACACATCTTGTTCATGCCCCGGCCTGGGAAGAATAAGGTTCAACATATTTGGTTACAGCAACCTAGAACCTACCGATTTTAAAAAAATCTCACCCTATACAACCATGAACTTCGTAAGAAGGGCTGGATTGTGCGGTGAACTGTAGCCTCTAGGGGTGAGCCACAATAGACCTACTAAGGGTCGCGCCCACTCACATGATACCTAACCTACACACATCTTTTGCTTCCTTTACTTTCATCAGTGCTCTCATACATGCTCGTCGGTTGTTGGTACTCTTGACCTTGCCTTTCTTCAAAACAATGTTGGATCTGATCGAGATATGTTCTCCGAGGTCGACCTCTACTGACTTGTCCATTCACACTCGCTTTATAAATTTGTTTCGTTAATCTTCCTTCATCCATTCTTTCTACGTGTCCAAACATCTAAGCATTTCTTTATCTATCTTTGTAACCACATCTTCTTTTTCGCCACAGCGTTCTCTTATCTCATTATTCTTTACTTTATCCAACGAGTCACTTCGGATGTACTTCTCAGACTAATTACAGCAGCATTATTAATCCTATTTTCATGCTTCTGCCAAACCCAACATTCACTACCATACATAAGTGAAGGAACCAACACACCTCTATGCACCGACAGACTTGCCTTTTTTGACACTTTCTGGCTATTATATATATAAATATAAAATAAACTATCAAATATATTTAGCTGACCAATACAAGTACTTGGTTTTTAATGTGAGGGAAGTTTGAAAGTAAAAGTTGTGTAGTCTTAAGAGCTTTTTGTTTAAAAAAATGTCAAGCTAAACAAAAATTTACACTTTTATCATGATATCAAATCAATTAGGTAGAAATATACAGTGCTTTCATTTTAAAACTAATTGGACATCTACCTATCCAACAGTGGCGTAGGTCGTTTTTGTTATAGTCTCATGTTATTTCACAAACTTTGTTATCAGTAGTAATATCTCTAGGACATTGATAATAGACGAGATAATTTTATGACAATCGAAAGTACAATTATTAAAATTCAACTTAACATTATATTCGTTGCTGTTCTCTACTACAGAAGATCTTTTAGTATTAACGCCAATTCTTCCAAGTTTCCATGTTCATTTAATTCTTATTCTCGTTCGCAGCAAAATTCCATAAATATTTCCCAAATATATTTGTGACTGTAGGTTGTATTTCTGGGAATTTTTTCTTTGATTAGCGCATTATTACTTTGAACATTCGCATTGCCAAAACGTGATATTTTGAAACTTATTTGGAATGAAGTTGTCAAACTCAATCGTGTTGTCATAGTGATTGATAATTGTCGAAACAATTTTATAACAGATTTCGAAAGTTTGTTGCTTGGAAACAGACCGACGCCGTAGGCGGAGGTCTGTTGCCTATAAGCAACAAGCTTGAGATAGATGTTATAAAATTTTTGAGCATTCATCAATGTTCGAGGGTTATTCGGATAGAAAATTTTTTGCTGATCGTGACATATTGAAATATTTGAATTGTCAAAATCGAATTGAAAGGAAATGTAGGTATGTATCCATAGCAACATGACATGATTTAGTGAAAAGAACCCATGGGCTCTTTTCAGTATAATTTTGTTTTGATTGGTTGTGTTCGATTAGATGACCACAAATTGACTGATTTTATTGGATATCAACTTGAGCAAAAAATTTTCAGTGCTATTTGGACTGGCTGGTTTTGAAATGAAACCACTGTATAAATCATCGTCTGAAAAATACTCGTCGGGTGATAAACAACTATCACTATTATTCAGGTTGATAATTAATGGCTTAACTGCAATATTTATTCTAGTGTCTAGATCCCACATTTTGTCGTGTCCCACATTCTTCGTGTATAGTGTGTCGCATACAATATTTTCATATTCAGACGTGACATTGTTTATTGCAGTAGCTAATAGGCCGTAACCGTTTTAAAAGTCACATTCTTTCTTGCCACTTGGTTTTTTATTTGAGCCCATATAAGTTCGATGGGGTTCAGCTCACAATGATAAGGGGGAATGTGGTGTACAACTATGTTGCTCTTACGAGCCATTTCGTCGAAAGTATATTTTTTGAAGTCAGGCATATGTCTTCTCCCGATATTTAATAGTTTAATTTGATTTCTTAGTAGGTATTTATACTAATCGATTTAGTGAAAGTTTTTAGTTGGAAATTCCAATAAGCATAAATAATTGTGTGCATGTATGTTTATTATTTTAACAACTTAAAACACAATTTAATAAAAGTGATTGCAATAAAATATTTAGGCTCTGAATTCAATTTACGAATAAAATAATTATAAATTTATTAGTAGCTACCGAACGACAGTGGAATACCTAGAATACCAGTGAACTGTCTTTATCATTTCTGAGAATTGATGTCTACAATTTTGAAACCCAACTATAGGTACAGATAATCTATTAAGTTTTGGGCATTCTATTAATTAAAAAAATCTTTTTTATGTATAAATATTTATTAAATATTTTATGTGCAGCTTTATTTTATTCGTTTGTATTTAAATGTTTAATACTCAATTTTGCAAAGAAAAGATAAGTAAAATCTATTAACACAATGTGTTCTGACTTAAGTGGCATCTATTTAAATTAAATAAAAAATAAAATTATTTTACAGGTATTTACGTATTTCAATTAAATACAATTTTAAAATTTTTATGACTGACTGACATGGGGCATATTTCTCAAAGTATAACATCACGATAGTATTTGCAACAATAACAATCCAATTTCACCACCAATTACCTCATTACGCCGCGGGGCTTAAAACCAACCAAAGCTAATTTCGTGCGCTTTGATTGATTAAACATTACTGTGCTTATATTGTATCCATTCCAGTAAGCATACGCTATGCCAAGCACAAAACTTTAAAATCTGCATAAAGTGTCCGTTTACAAAGGTCATCGGGGTATCGGTGTCTAATCACACTAATTAGTATTCTTTCAGTCTTTGTACATCATTCATCACTACGGCCAAGTTTTTAAGACATAATTTAGCAATAGTTACTCTAATTTTAAAGGAAAAAAAAAGCAGAAGAAAATTCAACTAAATAAAAATGCAAGTGGGTTCATAAATTAACTTTAAAATAAGATACAGACACCAACGTGAAATGAGAAAAATATCGGTGGAAATTAACCTTGTTGTCACTGTACTGTGACGGCGGGAGCACTGACTGTAAGTCTCGGCCTGGCTCCGTCGAGTATGAACCATATCCTTAATTTCCTAGAATATTTTTAGACTCGACGGTAGAGGCACATGCGTGTGACGGACTCGTCACTGCCGTGTCTAAATGGACCTTAAAACGAGTTTTAAGTTATGGCAAATAAATTGTTTATTGACTAAATTAAAAACTCCCCATATGATTAAGTTTGGCAGAATAAATTTGCAGAATCAGTGACATTTATCGACATTACTCATAGTTGTGAATATTTCATCGTGTTTAGTAATGTTATGACATTAATTGAACTAATATTTTGTTTTTCCTTTCAATCGTAATTTAAAAATGATTTCGGTGTTTTGTAGATTAATATTTAAGTAAGACGACGACTTCTGTTATACTCTTTGACAACTGACAAAAGAAACGTCACATGGATAACATCTATTGTTTGTTGTTGAACTTTTTAGATTTCTTTATATAATTTTGCCGTTCCTTTTTTTCTCTTTAATTATTATTGTTGATTTATTTTACCGAGGTGTTCAGTTTTATTACTTTAATGAATAGTAAAAAAATTTGATGTGAATGTTGTTAACCCAAAAGACATATAAACTAACTTATTTTAGATTAGATATTTATAAATAAATTATTTCGAAAGCGTGTTCAATTGTAGTGTTTAAATTTATTTATATAATAACCACTTATGTTGAATACCTACCATTTTACTATTTCTTAGTGGGTTAAAGCAACTGTTGCAGTTTTTATCTTCTGCCCGCACTATTAGGTGTGAGGATTTTCAAATTAGGTAAATTAATCATGTCTACATACATATATACAATGGTAACTAAGAAAGTTTTGTAACCACGTGGCGCAGGAGTCTGAGTCTGTGCCCACTGGTGCCAAGCCGGTGGGAACATTTTGCGAGGTTGTTTGTCAGCAGTGATAATTTAAATTGCGTGCTATAACATCTTGGTCACGAAATGATATAGGGTATAACTTCGTTCTTGGTTGAAACATAGACCAGTGGTTAGAATAATAATAATATAATAATATTTATTTACCATTCAATGAAACTTACAATGTTTATAAACATATAAAGAGTATTTTTGTACAAGATTTATCAGTTAGGCAAATAATTATTTCTTGCCCAGGTTTTACAGTAACAGTCATGAGATGTGATGATTTTTTAATATGAACTTGTTCGATTGAGTCAGAAGTTTCTTGTAATTGTTTTAAAGAAAGACCAGGTCAAGAATGTTAGCAACCAATGAGCATGTATGTAGGCGCTGATAAAAGAAAAAGAAGCGAAAGACGTGTGTAAAAAGTGGACAAAAGGCGTGACTACATGTATGTATGTTGAATTACACCCATAGTCAGATAAAATGGTGAAACGAATAAAAAGGAAAGTTGGACTACATAAGTCACAAAGAAAAAAATACCAGTCAGCGTTGGCTGATTTTCATGTGCCACCTCGGGCTTTCCGTTGAGAAGCTTAAATACTCGGTAAATGACATTATTGATCTCCTTGTTTATTATTGTACTTTCCTGAAATTAATTATCTTGCTTTTGAAAAAGCGTAAGAATAATCGAGGAATATGGATATGGACGTTGGATTTTGGGGTCAATAAAAAGAGGGGGTGCGGGGACTACTTTAAAAATGTGCCTGAATAGTAATAAAAGTATTAATATTTTAATCCTATTGATAAACAAGCCTGTCAAAGTGGGTACAAAGATGTATTCAAACCTCTGAAAAGCTATTTAGGTCTTAAAACCTATAGTTATAACCACCATTTCTTTGATACAACCATAGGTGTTACATTTCTAGCAGAAAAAGGACATTTAACTTCTACAAAAGCTTTATTCTTTCCTTTGATGACGCGATTAGGACTTGCAGCGATAAAATCAGTTTTCTTGTCTATAAACAAGCCGCATTTACCAATGTAGACTCCCACGTGCTCCTCTAGTTTCTTGATTACATTTTTTTCGTAATCAATTCCATGTTAATGGAAGTTTTTAAAGAATATGTTTTTCCTCCGAAATTAATCGGAATCAAGATGACCATTTCATGATATACCGTAATCAGTCTTCTAGTTGATGGTTGAACTTTGGGAAGAATTACGGTTACCAGCAATTATCCTGTACAGGTAGATAAAACATAAATCAAATTTTGCTGTATATTTTCTATTTACTTTGATCTTTTTTTAATTTGCTAATTTAATGTTAACAAATTCTAGCGATCTTATAAGTCTTCTTCTTATGACGCCGTCCCCTTTCAGAGGTTGGTGATCCAAATGGCTTACGTGGTTTTAGATACAGCCATGCGGAATATGTCAAGCGATGAGCAACCAAACCATCTTCGGATGTCTTTCAGCCAAGAACTTTGGTGCCTGCCAACAGACCTCTTGCCTGGACCTTGCCTTCTATAATCAGTCGAAAACGTTCATACTTTTTTTCTCGCATTATGTGACCTGTATAGCGCGATTTTCTCTCCTTGATGGTAAGCATGAGTTCTTTTTGTTTTCTCATGCGATTAAGAACTTTCATTTTTGTTATTCTTTGGACCCATGATATTCTTTGTATACGGCGGTATACTTTTTTACTTTATACTTTATTTGAAAAAAAATTCCTTTCATAACCTTTTGTCACCAATTTATTAGCCGTAATAGGTGACTTAGGTTTTTGGTACATTGTAGATGTTTAAATAATTTTTGTGAGCTGAAATTTGGCTTTGTTCCTTTATTTCTTTTAAAAAATTAAAACCATTCTTTGGAATGAATTGCTTGTTTTTAAAAAAAAATTAAGTTTTGATCATGTTCCATCAAGAGTTAAAACAAAAAAATATTAGGTACGTTATTTCACTTCTCATATATTATTTTAGTTAATAAAAATATTAAACACATTAATACAATAAATTTTATTTTCTATTTGTATAATTTAAAAACATAAAAGAACTACAAAAACCAATTTGTTTTTTATACACACAAGAAAGATGTCAGTTGAGGATTTAGTGTGGTCGGACGGCAATAGTTCTTTGTACGATGGCGTTGAATCCATTATGTGGATCAGCAGCATAGTCGACTGTTCTTCTGGTACCATCTGGATCTGTCAAACTGTATTGTCCCCTTACTACATCACCACTTCTAGTTTCATGCTGACTTTTTGTGTCTCCTGAAGCAAGTTTGTTTAAGCTAATTTTAGTTTTTACATGTCTTTGTTATTTGGAAGATAACCACTAGTTCACGCTATTAAAAAAGAATACTTATACAATTTTAATGTTCTATCAGGGAAAGCTGGATTAAATGAAGCTGTCTCCAATTATATAATCAATAATATTACATAAAACTTTTTGAAAAACTCTGAATTTAATAGTCATTATTAGTGGAGACTTGTCCATTCACACTCGCCTTATAAATTTGTTTCGTTAATCTACGTGTCCAAACCATCTAAGCATTCCTTTATCTATCTTTGTAACCACATCTTTTACACCACAGCATCTCACTATTTTTTACTTTATCCAACCGAGTCACTCCGGTTATACTTCTCAGACTACTCATCTCCACAGCATTAATCCTATTTTTATGCTTCTTCTGCCAAACCCAACATTCACTACCATACATAAGAGTAGGAACCAACACACCTCTATTCACAGCCAGACGTGCCTGGCTGCTCATAAAGCTATGCAGTGTCCGATTCATTCTTTTTCCTACCAACACCCTTCGCTCAATGTTACCGTCATACTTTCCATCTCTCGTAAACTTTGAACCCAAGTACACAAAATCATTTATTTGATCCACTCTTTTTCCCTTAATCAAAACTTCACAGTTTGTCATGTTTTCCTCTCTCATGCATAACATTAACCATCGCCTGCAACTCCTCTTTAGATTATACGACTTATGGCTTATATGACTTGATCATCGGCTTAAAGAAGATATTTGACATCAAATCACTCATTTTTAATGCATATGCACTCTCTTTAAAATCCCTGTCTCACACCCTTTTTGATGTTAAACCATTCCGTGCAAGCTCCGTTTATCCTGACACAAGCAGTGGAATCCTCGTGAAGTGATTTCATTGCCCGTATTAAACTACCGTTCACCCCATACATAGACAATGTCGACCACAACTCACTCATCACCACTCTGTCATAGTCCTTTTCCAAGTGTATAAAAGCGCAATAGACCTTCTGACTTCTAGCCAAGAATTTTTTCGACTATACCTCGTAATGAAAAGACCTTGTCCATACATCTCCTTCCTCTTCTAAATCCTGCTTGCACATCCCATATTATCTACTCAGCTTCATTCGTCACTCTTTTAATCAATATCTTTGCATATAGTATACTAATAGTCTTTATCAAATAAACTTTCAAAGTATTCCTTTCATCTCTTTAATACGCATTCCTCTCCTTTTATCATACTACCATCTTGGTTTCTGATTTTTTCCAGTTGCGGGATAGTATTTTTACCTCTGGCTTTCTTATGAACTTCCAGAAGAGTTCAATATTATTTTGGAAATCGTCAGATAAACTTCTATCAAATTTATCTTTATTACTCTTCTTTTTTCTTACCACAACCTCTTTTGTCGCACCTTTTAACATTTTATACTCATTCTTTGCCTTGTTTCATCCTCAATCGTTGCCTTTTGCGATCTTTGATTGGCTTTTGTAGCCAGCCAATCCAGCCAGGCTTTCATCTTCTCTGACACTGCTTTTTGAACCTTTGTCACGTGCCTATTTTTTTCCCATCTGCCGTTTCATTATTATGATAGTCTGGCGTTCGTAATTAGCTTTGCATACCGTATTTGGTTCGTTGTATATAATGTTGCCTATCTAGTAGTAATAGAATTCGATTATTAATAGCTGTGACATTGTTGCTAATCGATGGGGATTAAGTGTTATTAGACTTCGCCTTGATTATTGGCCTCGATTGTCGTGTGTTGTCAGATATATTATTGTTGGTTTGCTTTTCTGTGTGAATGGGCTGGCAACTAACACGGACGAACGCGATTATGAACTAGGAACTTAGACTTGGAAAGGTTGGCTGACGCGTGTCCCGGGAGATTCTCTGATATCCGGTCTGGGAGCGAGGAGTGGTGATCATTCGTTTGGTGTCAGTGGTGGAAGTCGGTTGAGACTTTTTGGAACGATTTGATATTAACACGTGAGCGGAACTTCTACGGTTTTTCTTTCATATCTGGCTGTATTTGGAGCCATCTTACTTGGATTAGGAAGATAAACCATTTAATTCTTAACTTGACTATTCTGTCGTGACTATCTGGTGGATATTTTGGTTATTGGGGTCGAGTTAAGATCACCACGTGTGGAGTTTGATGAAGTAAAGCCATCGTGAAGTACCACGTGCCGTTACATCCACATCGACGATAAATTTCAGTGTTATAAAGATTTGCCTGGTGTTTTTAGCAGAAATTATTATGATAATACTACTTGGTGTTTCGGTTCTTGGATCATCGATGTTACCGTGACGTCTCAGTGAAGTTTTCAATTGGTTACATGGTATTGAATTTAATTTTATCAACTTATCAGTTATTATGTGCTTGATCTAAGTGTTTTCAATAATTTAAAAGTAACAAGTTATTTTCATTAAATTTGTACCTGCTCCCAGTGACGTCTCAATGAAGTTTTTAATAGTTTAAAAGTAACCAAATTATTTTTCGTTAAATTTGTGCCGGCTCCAAGTTGAATCTGCATTTATATATTACTGAATATAATTTATGTGGTTATTGTGAGGGTTTTAAAATATTATTCTTGTTGCAAGTCCATTTATTTTGTATTCTTTTTTTTGTGTTAATCTTTTGCCATCAGGAATTCTATATAAAACCAATTATTTTCGAAATTTTAAATATTGTGAACATTTTCTTTTTGTTTTTGTTTTTTGTTTTTTTTTATTTTAATTCTCTTTTGTACCTCATTAGGTTTTTATTACTGTCTGGAAGATTGTTCTAATTAATTTTTAAGAAAAGTGTATTAAATTCGTTTAAACCACTTTACGAAAATACAGAATTTATTGTAAAAAAATCAGAACATCATTTTTACTTAATTAATATATTGCAGTAATTGTAAATATAGTTTTATTTATCTAGTTCACCATAATTGTTTGTTGTTTTTCGCGTGGCTCTGCTGGTGCCTACAGGACCTAGGGGTTTCCGGCTTGTACCGTCTTAAGTCGGTGGCGCGGCTCACTTTTAGATTTTTTTTTCTTCTACCCTCTACGGCTGAGCTCGGGCATAATTTGCCAGTAGAGAGACCACTAGCAGAGTACTCTTTAGAGAACCAAAAAAAAGACGTGGCACCTTTACGCACATTTTCTGTAACTTGCATCCTTTCCTTCTTTTACTTACACCACACACTTTAATAGCAATATCCACGATTCGTTCCTTGAATGGCGTCCACAATTCTTCAACCTCATATGCGTCACCTAAACTGTCAAATTTTTCGATCAATTTACTAACGAACCCCTCTTTTATACCTTCTTCTTACAAATTCTCAACTTTTATACGCTCTAGTTCACTACTTGATTCCTGCACACGATGCCGCCACTGCTTAAAGAGACCTTTTATTCGGCTCATTTAGTGTTACCCAAGTTTTTAATGGCTACAGCAGCCACTAAATTGTATAGATTTTCGTTTAAAGGTATCAAGTACTCCAACTTTTAAAATGCTGCACTCTATCCCAAAGAGAGCTAATCGCCTTATCCAGTTTTTATAAAGAAAACTTCTTCATAAGTTATGGTTCTTTCCTTTTTTTTACTGATACTTTTGTGAAAAAGCTATTTTAAATAGTTTTTTTCTAGCCAAGACAAAGTTAAATTATTTTGAATATTTAAATCGGCAAAAGATCAGTTTAGTTACCTATGTGATAAACCAGATTAGTAAAGCAATAATGTAGTTTGTTTATAGAGACACCAATATTTTAATATAAGAGTGTCAGTGTCTTGCTTTACAGAAGATTGTCAAAGGACACCCTTGTAATTATGCAATAAGTTATTACCCACTTTATAAGCCAAATATTTTAAGTAGGTACCTACTTATAATATTACTACTAAGCAAATATAAACATTTTTAAATGGTTAAAGTGTTGGTGTAGATAAATTCAAACACAATTTTTTGATTTTGTATTTTGGTTCCTATTTGGATTAAATGGATTTGTAAACGAACTTAATAATTATCGCGATTTACCTGTAGTTTGATCGTTGACAGAATACGCGTAGCTGTACTGCGGATTTAAATCATATGGCTCGACACGTGTTTGTACTACTGGCACGTTCAATGCTGCTACTGCCGGTTGAACTACTGCTGGTTGAACTACCGCTGGCGGAAGCACTGGAGCTGATTGAACTACTGTCGATGTTCGTTGAAAAATAGCCGCAGGTTGAACTAGTTGCGATACTACTGCCGAGCTTGGATGTTGTTGAAAGGATGCATAGTTTAAAGAATTTGTTGCACTGCAGGTGGCAACTAATATGGTGATAAGGAAGATTTCCTGAAACAAAAAATTCCCTAAATGTGGCAACATAATATACAAGGTCTGATAATAAAGTACTAGGACTGGCAGATAAATCATATTTATTTTCAAAACTTACCGTTCACTATGCTCTCTTTTAATATACTCTTTCTACACACCGTTTCTTGTGTTTCTTCCAATGTGCATAATAATAATGATCCCAGTGCGGTTCCTTCTGATACCCGCCAACGGTGTATTGTTTTTTCCCTAACTTCTTTTTAGGACTTTAAATGGGCTTCTTTTAAAGATTCCTTTAATATAAGTATGGGGGTGTTCGAGGATGGGGATTTGTTCTTCGACTAAATACTAATTTATAGAGAAGGCATTCTTCTGTGCAATACAGAAATATAGTGAGTCGACTTACTATTAATATTCCAAAACGCAAAGGAATTCTGTAAAGATACTATTTAAAAAATCCGAGGTTTTTTATAAATACTGTAAAATTTACCAAAACAACCACTAGTATGTCATTTTTACAAACGAAAAACCTAATATGTCTACCTGCAGACACATTTTTAATCCATAAAAAAATATCTTAACATACTAATTTAACAAGACTTTACTTTACAAAAGTAAAATCTTGTAAGTCTACTTACTAGCACGGTACGATTTAGTATGTTCGTTGCACCAATTAAAAAGAGGATTATCCGATCATTTGATTGTTGTGCCGTATCTGAAAACAACTCATCCCAGTTAAATTTAGTACGAGTTTCTAAGCGAGAGCTTGACTGTGTACTGTTGACTTTCCAAGATACCGCATTGTTTAAGATAGATAATAATACCGATTTTGTTCTCGTTACTATATCAAAACTAAGTCGCGCAATAACAAATATGGTGCAGACTGGATATAAAAGGTAATTGATTATAACATTACAGAAAGTTAAAATTTTGTATTTATTTGACTAGAAAGGAAAGAATATTTTTTTCAACGAATGGATTTCTACGGGGGACCAGTTGTTATTTTTTTTTGGCTTGTGCGGTTTCCCTTCAGCCATACAACATTTTATTTATTTAATCTATGTAAATAGTAAAAGCTTTCACACATACCATGCATACCTTCTTAGCCTATAAAAGCAAAGTAAAATAAGAGAAGAAATCAACAAGAGGTCACTCGCTTCTCGTCTATGGGCCCATCAAGACATTTTTACTTTACACACAAAACTAGACCACGGTTGGGTAGGTATAGAACAAATGGGATAGAAACAAAGCTTACAATTCGAACTTAGTTCTCAGGCATACTTTACGTTCACATATAAATTTCATCAAGCACTCGTAGATATTTTTTTGATTAAGAGATAACAGATAACATATTAAAAGGTGGAAAAATATTGTTTTTTATTAAATTTATTACCAGATTATGAGTGTCAGGTGCATATTTTAAACATTCAAAGAAAATATGATAGATCATAAACTCATCTCAGCCACGTCCAAACAAACAACCCCGCCCAAAATCACGGCTGGTACCTCTATTGCCTGGCATTATAGATCAGCCAAATGGAATGAACTGAGGGACTTTTACCTATCATTTCCATGGAAAGATGTCTGCTTTCGCTCACAAGACCCATCAACATTTGCAGAATCTGTAACCGAAATCATAAGGCTAGGTATGGACTCATACATTCCTCATGGTACAAGACGGATCTTCAACCCCAAACCCTGGTTCAACCAAGAATGCAACCGTGCGGTGCGTGATAAAAATCAAGCACATCGACTCTGGTGCGAAGTCCCGACAATTACCAACCGAGAAGCCTTTGTCCACGCGAGGAACGCCTGCAAAAGAACGATCGATCTTGCCAAAGAATCCTACGACAGGAGAATATGCAACAAGCTTGTCAATGCCCCTCCTGGATCAAAGACCTTCTGGTCTTTGGCCAAAGCCATAAATAAGAATTTCACAACTTCTTCTTTACCACCACTCGAGAGGTCCGACGGCACGACAGCCGTATCTTCCAAAGAAAAAGCGGATCTGCTGGCCGAAATGTTCAGCTCTAACTCAACCCTCGATACCAATGGAAAACAACCCCCAACGATACCTAGAATAAACGCATCAATGCCTGAGGTCACTATCCGCCATCGCACTATCAGGAAAATCCTACGAAATCTTGACTCTAATAAGGCAGTAGGACCAGATGGAATTCCGACAATTGTCCTGAAGACCTGTGCTCAAGAGCTCACCCCAGTTCTCTGTAGATTCTTCAAATTATCATACAGCAAAGGAGTATTTCTGTCCATGTGGAAAAACGCTAAGGTCCAACCGATTCCGAAAAAAGGAAAGAAGACCATTCCTGCAAATTATCGCCCTATTGCATTGCTCTGTCATATCCAAAGTTATGGAAAAAGCGATTAACACAGAACTTATCAAATATCTAGAGAAATTTGAGATAATCCATGACAGACAATATGGATTTCGACAACTTCGGTCTACTGGAGATTTGCTGGCTTATGTCACTCAGCTCTGGACAAACACTATTGAAAAGTTTGGTGAATCCCGTGCAATAGCCTTGGATATATCTAAAGCCTTTGACCGCGTTTGGCACCAGGCATTGTTAAGTAAATTATCTGCCTACGGTCTCCCAACCAAACTGCGCCAATGGCTCTTGAGCTTCATGCAAGATCGCTCCTTACATGTGGCAGTTGACGGTATTTCTTCTGATGCGTTTAAAACTAATGCCGGGTCCCCCAGGGTTCCATCCTGTCCCCCACCTTATTTCTTTTACACATCAACGACCTCTTGAAAACCACCACGAACCCCATTTACAGTTTCGCAGACGATAGCACTTTTGTCTCAACTTTCACATCCTATCGATCACTTTCGGTGAATGATACAAATAGACTTAGGCTGGAACAGGTTGATTCCATCAATAGAGATCTTAAAGCAATCGTCGAGTGGGGAACCAACAATCTTGTTCAGTTTAACGCCCAAAAAACACAAAGTGTCACGTTTTCCAAGAAAGTGAATTCCTCAAATCATCCCATCACAATGTCCGGAAATACCCTTGAACCAAATCCCTCCATCTCGATTTTGGGAGTCACGGTGTCCAATAATATGTCTTGGCATGACCATGTTGCTAAGATCGCAAAGTCGGCAAGCCAGAGGCTAGGTTTTCTGTGGAAAGCCAGAAAGTTTTTTACTCCTGATCAACTGTTGACGACGTACAAGGCTCAAATCCGACCTCTACTGGAGTATTGCTCGCACATTTGGGGTTCAGCACCAAGGCATTCTCTTCGTCTTCTAGATTCCATTCAGAAAAGAGCCATTCGCTTGATAAACAGCTCAACTCTCACAGATACCCTTCACCCTCTAGAACATAGAAGAAGGATTGCAGACCAGTCATTGCTCTACAGATATTTCCATGGCAGATGCTCCAGAGAAATAAAAACTCTTGTATCACCATTGGCCACATTCGGCCGAAGAACTCGGCACGCTGATCAGTCTCACACATTTACTCGTAAGTTTGACACTACAAGGACCAATCTTCATCAAGAATCCTTCTTTTACAGGGCTGCTACGGAATGGAATAAGCTTCCAAAATCAGTTTTTCCAGAGAACTATGACCTACAACTTTTTAAAAAGCGTGTCCACAATCATTTTCTTTCTATAATCCCTTCCCCTTCTAATAGTCGCAGTGCGGGCCGTCCGTGGCCCACACGATAGGTCTACCCTTTTTGCGACTATTTTCATAAAAAAAAAAAAAACCTTCTACTTGGCATTCAGGACACAGTTTGGAGCTGAGAACATTTATTTTATATAAATGAGAAGGGTAACAAGCATGTCCAAATTTCAACCTAATTAAGGTCGTTATGTATTTCCTAGGAACTAAAAAATCCTTGAACCAAAATTGGTTGGGGATTTTAGGTTAAATTAGTGCATACTGCGTAGACGAGGATATTGTGAAGTTATACCATTCTTGGATCCACTGGCTTTTTATATAATTTTTTGCTGTTATAAATGCATCTGTATTGCAGAGTTTATACTCCCTGGTCGTACCATTCTCAATAGATTTTTTTGCTAACAAATCAACGTGTTCATTATCCTTAAGACGTTTTATTTTAATACTACCTAGTGAATACATAATTTTAATTTTTAACATCGTTGTAGGAGAAAGCAGCGTAATAATAAATGAAAAACGTTGTAACTAAGTCCTAAAAAATAAACCAAAAATTAATGTTTACTTTTCCTAGTAACGGTAAAAAATAAAAGGTGCTTAAAAATGCCGAAGGGTCATACAAAGTGTCTAATGTCAAAATTTGGAAAAACAGATTTTGTTAATTCCTTTCAGAAAAATGAATCTTACCAGAAGGTGACTGATTATATACCCAAAGGCAAGGAAAATAGAGTAAAAGCACCCAACTTTTTTTATTTGGATAAATTGTTTGAAAAAGAACAGTCATTTATACATGAGGTACACAAAAGGTATAAATATGGAGAAATATATCCAGAGTTAGGTAGATGGAAATGTCAAAGCTATCGAGGCATTATTATTTTAATATACAAAATATTAAAGACTGTATTTTTGGGATTCCATCTGATAGACCAAAATCAATTAAGTCAGAAGTAAAACAATTACCAAGCAATTTCCAATGCCAGAAAGCTATGTAACTGAATTTATAGAAATAAATAGTTAAGGAAAAAGAAAAAACTAAAACTAAAGAAGAATATACTACTGCGCAAAAGCAGAAAAATAAGAAATAAAATACTAAAAAAAAAATAAAACTAATGAAGCCAA
Organism: Agelastica alni; assembly: GCA_950111635.1. NCBI lineage: Eukaryota > Metazoa > Arthropoda > Insecta > Coleoptera > Chrysomelidae > Agelastica > Agelastica alni. The sequence goes on along the minus strand of OX467718.1, from coordinate 30,591,748 downwards.
ATTTAGTTTACCAAGAAAAACATATAAGGCTAAGAAAAGAATGGACAATAAACTGCTATTACCATGCAATATTACGTGCTGAAAAAAGTGTTTCGAAAAAATATCTAAGAAAAAACGTAAAGCAATTTTTAAATACTTCAGTGAATTAGGCTTTGGAGAGAAACGGTTGTTTATCGGAAAATATTTAAAGAAAGAAAATGTTACAACTTACGGAGAGAAGCACTATTTCATAAGAAATATACTTTTCCTTTTTCACTCGAACTAATTAACAATCTAATTTAAAGTAACTGTCAAATTAAGTAAAATTTATTTATATAAATTGGGGTAAAAAACAGATTGTATTATCACCACATATTTAAAAAACACTATGGAACATTTTTAGGAAGTAAATGATAAAAGGGGTGAAAAAAGGGGAAAAATAATGCGAAATATTCGAAGAAAATTATTGCTTAAAACACGTTCACGCTATAGTGTACCACATGTGGTACATATATTTTATTAGTAGTAGTCATGTACCACATGTGGTACACAGGAATTGCTTAGTTCAATTCTGAACTCAGAGAGTGATAGTTGCCGCTACTGCGAGAATTTCGCTGAAACTGCAGAACATTTGCTTTGCGAATGACCAGCGCTTTTCTGCAAGAGGCTCAAGTTTCTGGAAGGGGCCTTCCTAAAGCCCTTCGATATCAGAAACTTAGCCCCCAGGAAACTGATAAACTTTACTCGAAGTCTCGGAATCCCGGGCCTTGAATATATTAAGGGTTATGCACAAAAGATCTGATAGGTCGAAGTGCTTGAGAGGCAGCATGGCCTTCACGACCCACCCTACAATCTACAATCTCTACAATCTAGTTTAATTCTATTCAAAAGTGAGAAGGCTGCAAGAGGAGCTTTGAAAACATGCTACGGCTGTGTGTTAAGGTGGTACTAATGATCTGTGGCACATGCGGTTGTAAATCAGACAGCCTCTTGTATTTTATCACCTGTTTATTTCTGACGACCCACGAAAAAACAGCCGACTTATAATATTATCATATTCCATCATATTCCATTCGAACATAATATTCCATCACAACACATACGGTAAAACTTAACTGAACCCTAGCGTGGAAACAATTCTAGTTTATTTAAGAAGAATAAAAACTGAATAATAAACTCAAAAAATCATGAATGCTGAATTTTAAATCAAACATGGACCTGAAGGAAATGTAAATGTTTTTCGTTAAAACAGTTCAAACACATTGGAGGATTATTGTCGCAAGTGTCACAATAAGTCATCACATCTTGGTTTTGGCCCTGGCTTCTTTGCTTCCCTTTTCTGCCTTTATTCTTTTGGTCTTTTATCAAGCCACTTGTAAACACGCACACCCTTCACGTTCTCCAAATTATGAAGTTCGTCTTCAGCTTTTTCCACACACATCTTTTGAATTCCCTTTCCTATTAGAACGTTAGGTTTCATAAAGGTACGTGTGATGTTGCAGCAGGTGTTCAGCTAATTTTACGCTGGTGTAGAAGTTATCGACAAAAAGTATTCTTTCCTCGTTTAATAGACCCACCAACAACTTTATTGTGACATCAAAAGTATGACTATGCTCACTTATGTATTCGTTTTTAACACAGTAGATTTTGAAACTGAAAGTGTATGCGTCAATGGAGCAAAGTTTGTAGACTTTGATACCATATGGATGGGTCTTGGCTGGCAGGTATTGTCGAAATACAAGGTACCATGGTTTCATGGTTACGTCAATAACTACACTTCTTTCTAGTTTGTATGTATTCTGAAAGTTTTTTTGTGTATGATTTAATACCTCTTTTATCTTCGCAAGTCTGTCCTTATTTCCGCTATTCTACTCATTGTCGGCGAAATGAATGAATTTCAATAGTAACTCAAATCTGTCCCGTTTGATTGTTTTACAAATCAGCTCATTCCTGTACATTGAATTCTTAGACCAATAGAGACGCATTTTGGGAAGGAGATTATTTACTTTTCACATCGTGGCCACCGATGGTACATGACGTCCCTTAGCAAAAATCATTTGTCGTAGCCGCCGTGTACTACCGGTGGTACATTCCTGAAAAACACTTAGAACAACAAAGAAACACGAAAAATATTTGTAAAAAACTTTATTCACAAATAAATCAAATGCAAAGCAACACTATCACAATTTGAAATTACGTCCGTACACTCGCGTATCCGAAATCGGCTATGTCGCGAACGTGTTAAAACACACATCGATAATTACAATGTCTCACTATGATTTGGCCCACGTACCCTTCAGAAGATATTTACCTTCTGATCATAGTTACGATAAAGATGTCCCTGTTTTATTATTATCCGGCAAGGCGGCATCGTCCACACAAGGCGCTTACCGATTTCTTTGGAGGCATCAAAACGACCCCATTTAGCGGATGATTTATTACCGTAGGCGGCGAATCTTCGTTACTTTACGAGAAAGAAATTGTTTTATCCAGTAAATTTCGAGAATAATTGATTTAGATTTATATAAGAAATTTAGAGGTCGTAGTTTTAGTTATTGAAGTTTAGTTTGAAGTAAATTAAGAAAGTAATTATAAAGTTTTAAAAAAGATTGTATAGAGTTTGTAAATACCTAAGTGATTTGTCAAGTAAGAATTTATTATTTAAAAAGATTAGAATAAATTGTTTTAAATAATTTTTGTACTGAGTGTTTAAAATATTCGAACCCAAGAGAAAATATCTCAACAGTATTTATCAACTATGGAAAGATAATAAAAAAAATTCTCGTTCGGTGACACACAAAAAAGAAAATAGGTTTTCAAAGCCATCCTAAGATAAATGTCCAAGTTGTGGTTTATATAACGAACATATAAATATCATAAACAATAAAAAATTCAACAAAACCAGAGAGCAAAAAAACAATCATGTCAACAAATAAAATGCGGTGAGATATGGAGAAAGAAGATGACGCTACTGACAATCAAGAAAGTAATAATGAATAAATAGAAATTATGGAACACCACCACAAAGATTGTAAAACGTGCCAAAAACATGAATTGCACAAGAAAATATACACTGCTGCACTATATAAACATTCTGTAAATAAAATTTAGGATAATAATATCTAATGCTAGGGGCTAAACAAAGAAAAAAAAGATCAAATAATTAAAATATAGTCACGCTTTTTTCCCGTTAGGGTAGGCAGATACCACTTCCTTCCACTTGCTACGGTTCTTACACACATCTTTTGCTTCCTTTACTTTCATCAGTGTTCTCATACATGCTCGTCGGTTGTTGGTACTCTTGACGTCGACTTTCTTCAAAAACAATGTTGATCTGATCGAGATAAGTTCTCAAAGCTTGACCTTTATTGACTTGTCCATTCACACTCTCTTTATAAATTTGTTTCGTCAATCTTTCTTTATCCATCCTTTACGTGTCCAAACCATCTAAGTATTCCTTTATCTATCTTTGTGACCACATCTTTTACACCACAGCGTTCTCTTATCTCACTATTTTTTACTTTATCCAACCGAGTCACTTTGGCTACACTTCTCAGACTACTCATCTCCGCAGCATTAATCCTATTTGCATGCTTCTGCCAAACCCAACTACCATACATAAGTGTAGGAACCAACACACGTCTATGCACAGCCAGACGTGCCTTTTTTCACACTTTCTGACCGCACATAAAGCATGCAGTGCCCCAATCATTTGTTTTCTTGCCAACACTCAGTGTCACTTCCATACTTTCCATCCCTCGTAAACTTTAAACCCTGTTGGGATTATGGATAAAAGTGACGGTGTATTTCTTTAGAATGAATCAAGATTTTATTTATTGGAAGATTTTATTTATTGAAATAGAGTTTTCGGAAGTGTGTCTTAACACCATCAAGGATCGGAGAGAACTAACTACTTACAACTATATTTCTACAGTTGTCCCCTTTTTACATCTATAACATTTAGTGTTTATACAGTCTATACAATACTCGAATTGTACCTAGTTTTTATGACTCGTAGTTCGAGTGCTTTAAACTATCTTTCTCCGAAATAATAAAATAAAACCTTTCTCAAGGGTAAAAATGTTTTCACCAAATGTTACTCAAAAAGGAAAACTTTTACTTTCAGAACAAAACAAATTTAAAAGATTTAAAATATAATATCACAAAGAGAATGATTTTTGTAGACGAACTCAATATTTCAACACGCCCCCTCAAAAATTAATCTCTTTTATGATTTACAATATTAATAGCAACACTAAATTATTATTTAATAAACAATATGTTATCTTAATACAATAGTTAAATACAATACTTTTAATATTAATTGGCACATCTTCCATTTACTCTTTGTCTGGGGTGGTTATTACTAACCGTTTACATAGTGATCCGACATTTGTCTTTACGATAAGGGAAACCCAGAAAAACCTTATCAGATCACAAACCAAAACATAATTACTTTAATAATATTACATCTAAACTCCACCTGGGGTGACTGCAGGGTGGATTGAGTAGCTCAGCAGTTATCCTTGCCGGTCCCAAGCCCGGATAAAGGAGGAGGGTTATAGCGACAGGCCAGCTCCCCGTCATATGTAAAAAACCTATCTGCTAAAAAACCTAACCAAAAGCCTCGGATTGGACAGAAAATTTTACGACGAACCAAGCTACGGAAAAGGAATACGAATTGTGGTACATGGAATGTTCAAGGCCTCTCAAAGAAAATCAATGAAGTGATGAATGAAATGACAAATTTAAATATTGATATTGCAATTTTAACAGAAACCAAGAAAAAGGGCAGAGGATCAGAAAGTTGGGGAAAATACGACCACTTCTTCAGCGGAGTATCCAAAGAAAATCGAGCCAAACAAGGAGTATCAATCATTATAAACAGAAGATTTAGGAAATACATAACAACTTGGGAACCGATAAGTGAGAGAATTATAAAAATGAATTTGTCAATCCAAGGATACAGAGTAACAATACTTGGAGTATATGGTGTAAATGAGGATGAATTAATATACAACAAAGAGGTATTCTTCGAGCAGCTAAATGAAGAAATAGGAAAGACTGGCACTACAAGAGAAATCATTTTATGCGGTGACTTTAACAGCAGAATCGGAAAAAAACGAAACGACAAGGTAGTGGGAAAATATGGAGAAGATACCCTTAATGACAACGGTCAAAGACTAATAGATATATGCGAACAGAATCATTTAACCATCTTGAATGGATTCTTTAAACATCGTGTCATACACAAATACACATGGACGCAGCCAACGAAAAACCAGAAAAGCATTATAGATCTTATGATAAGCAGACAAAACTCACATATAAAGTTCCAAGATGTTAGAGTACATAGGGGACCATCATGCGGTAGCGATCATTATTTTCTGAAAACTAAAATAACGGCACCAATAAATAGAAAACAGAAAACAGAAATCGCTAAAGAGCAAGACGTAAAAGAAGAACTAACGGAAATTAGATACAACATAGAAAATCTAGACCAGGAAAGCATTAGAAAATTATATGAGAACAGATTGGACATGAAAATAGAGACAACAAAATTTAGCAGTATAGAAGAACAATATAAACATATTAAAAAATGTATGCATTCGGCAGCAGAAGAAGCACTTGGTCAAAAGGCAAATATACAAGACAAAAGAAAACCGTATTGGTGGGACCAAGAAATAGAAATAGAATTAAACGAAAAAAGAAAGAAATACCAAAAATACCTAAGCTCAAAAACTATAGAAGACAAAATAAAATTTAAAGAAGCACAAGCGAGAGTTAGAAAATTAGTTTGCAGAAAAAAGAATGAGAAATGGGAAAGAACATGTTCTAGAATAAATACGTATCTGGGAGGTAGAAGAAAGCTGGAGAATACTAAAAAACATGAGGAAAGATAATACCAAGGACATAATCTCACCAATAACAGCACAAAATTGGCAACAATACTTCGAAAAAATGTTAACTGAAGACAGAGAAGAATTTAAGAACACAGAATATATGAATGATAGAATTAATACGCAAGGATCCCCTATTAGAATTAATACAAAAGAAGTGAAGGAAGTATGTAAATCCTTAAAAAATAACAAAGCCCCGGGTCCAGGAAATATTGTAGGAGAATTATTTAAATACGGAACAGATAAATTATATAAAATGCTGCAAGATCTATTTCAAAGGTGTATTAATCAGTCCGAAGTCCCAGAAGAATGGAAAATATCACATATGTCAACAATACACAAAAAGGGGGACAAAAGCAAATGCGACAATTATCGAGGAATTGCCGTAACAAACACAATCAGTAGAATATATGGCAAGATCTTAAAAAACAGAATCGAAAGGGAATACACGGAAATGGAAGCAGAAGAGCAAGCCGGATTTAGAGCGGGAAGATCAACGATTGACCATCTATTCTCACTAACACAAATTATAGAAAAAAAACTAGCATTCAATCAAGAGATCCATATACTGTACGTTGACCTAAAGAAAGCATACGACAGCGTACCCTTAATTAAACTTTGGGAAACTCTGGAAACTTCCAACATTAATATTGAACTGATAAAAGGAGTAAAGTCATTATACAATAAAACCAAATCAAGAATTAAAGTTGGACAAAACCTAACAACAGGGTTTAATATCACAAAAGGGCTGAAACAAGGGTGTTGCTTGTCACCAACATTATTTAAAATATATTTGGAACGGGCACTAGCGAATTGGAAACGGAAATGCCAAAACATGGGCATACCTTTAGATGAGGACACAACATTATACACACTCTCATTCGCAGACGATCAAATTATAGTCGGCCAAGACATAGACGACACAGAGTATATGACACGAAAACTTATAGAAGAATATAAAATTTGGGGACTAGAGGTTAATGTAGAAAAAACGGAATATATGTGTATTGGGGGAGTGCAACAGGACTTACAATTATCAAATGGACAAAAAATCAAACACACGTCAGCTTACAATTACTTAGGAATGAGAATATCAAAGGATGGGACACTCGAAGAAGCAATATTGGACAGAAATATGAAAGGAAGAAGAGCAATATCAATGTTAAACGGAGTACTGTGGGATAGAACAATAAGCAACAACAACAAAAAAAGAATTTACGACACGATAGTGAAGAGCATAATAATGTACGGTTGCGAAGTATGGCCTTTGAAAGAAAAGATCGAAAGAAAAATTAGAGCCACAGAAATGGATTACTGGAGACGGGCAGCGGGGAAATCAAGACTAGAAAGAGTTACAAATGAGAGGATAAAACAAATAATGGGAGTACAGCACGACATCACAGACGAAATAAGAAGTAAACAGTTGATATGGTACGGGCATGTTCAAAGAATGCCACCAGACAGAATCCCAAAGAAAATATTACAGTGGAACCCCAGAGGAAGAAGAAGAAGAGGAAGACCACGAAAGAGCTGGAGAGAAGGCATACAAAAAGAGATGGAAGAGAGAGATCTGAGAGAGGACATGTGGACGAATAGAGAGGAATGGAGATTAGGAATCGCAAGACGCCGACGCACGTTTTAACGCGATATATATATATATATATATATTACATCTAAATATTATTTATTATTAATAATTAATCTTCCAATCCCATTTTTGTTCTTAACTCCAGGAACTTGACCTTTGGTAGTGGCTTGGTCAGCATGTCTGCAATTTGCTCGCCTGTTGAAATATGTTTAAGAATTATTGTCTTTTTCTCACATTGTTCCCGAGAGAAATGATATTTGATGTCAATATGTTTGGATCTTTTGTGGCTTGATGGATTATTAGCTATGCTAATACATCCATTGTTATCTTCATATATTAAGATCGGTTCTTTAGTTTCCAGGTTTATACCTGCTGCTAAAGTTCTTAACCACATTGCCTCCTTGACAGCTTCATACAGCGCCATATATTCAGCCTCTGTAGATGAACCTGCCACAGATGCTTGTCTTTTTGTGTTCCAACATATTGTACATCTACATACAACTTAAATAAATAACCCGTTGTACTTTTCCTCTTAGAATCTAAATCGGGATTTTCATTATCATTTCCTCCCCAATCAGAGTCAACATACCCTGTAAATATATTATTATATGTTCCCTGTACATATTTCAATTTTAAATCTATAGTACCTTGTAAATATCTAAGTACTCGTTTTAAACATTGCCAAAGCTCTTGGTTATTTTTATTCATATATCTGCTTAATATACTTATAGTTAGAGTTAGATCGGGTCTTGTACATACCATTAAATACATTAGACATCCAATGAGACTTCGACACGGAGCATCGTATTTCTCATCGGATTCCAATGCTTTATAATCTAAATTAGTCACTAGCGGTGTACTTACAGGCTTACAATCTGCCATATTAAATTTATTTAATACTGCTTTAATATATGTGCTTTGATCTAGTGTTATGACATTATTTTGTCTAATAATTCTAATACTTAAAAATAGTTTAACCTTTTTTAAATCAACCATTGAAAATTTTGTCATTAAATAATTTTTAAAATTCTTCATTGTATTTTCATCAGCAGTTCATATCACTAGATCATCCACATATAATACAATGTAAATATTTTTCGAAACATCTTCTCTGTCTAGTATGTACATGCACAGATCTCCATAAGAATTTGTAAAACTTCTTTCTAAAAGATTATTTTCAAATATTTCAAACCAACATCTGGCAGCTTGTTTTAGACCATATAATGCTTTGTTCAATTTACAAACTTAGTTATCCTTACTTTTTACACCCTCAGGTACTCTCATAAATATTTCCTCCTTTAACTCACCATTTAAAAACGCAGTTTTTACATCCATCTGGTGGACTAATAAACTATGTTGAATTGAAAAAGCTATTAAAAATCTAAAGGTCGAAATTCTTGCGACTGGGGCAAATGTTTCATTGTAATCTACTAGATATTTTTGACTAAAACCTCTGGCAACTAAACGAGCTTTATATTTTGATGGATTTCCGAACTCATCGTTTTTTTTTATAGTAAATATCCATTTGCAATCTACAATATTTTTATTACTTGGTTTTGGTACTAAAGTCCAAGTTTTATTTATCAATAAAGAATCTAACTCATCTTTTATTGCTTGCTGCCATTGTTCAGCATCATTCCTATTCTCAATTTCCTGATATGAATTAGGAATAGGACATACAATGGATTGTGCACATAACAGATAATCGTCAGGTATATCATCTTCATTATATGAAACTTGGCTACGATCTTTGAGTCTATTACTCCGCCTAAGTCCTACATTATCTTTATCTTGAGATGAAGAATTATCGATTTGATTTTCAAATCTGTCAGTTTGTGTGTCATTAAGTTGAGGTACTGTGTTTTGTGTATTTTCAATACTACTAATACTATCTGTCTTATTATTGTCAAGTTTATTACAAAGGTCGTCTACTGAGTTTAACACATCGTTAGGGACTACAGTTTTTCTACCTGAATCGACCTCACCAAGTAATTTTATTTTTGGTCTTGACTCAACAAAATTTGTCTCATCTACAATTACATCTCTTACTACCACATATTTATCATTCTCCACTTCATATACTCTATACCCATTTTGTTCGTAACCGACCAGTATTCCCTTTGATGACTTTTCATCAAACTTATTTTTACTGGTTTTTATATGCGCATATACGGTTGAACCGAAAACCTTTAGGTATTTTAATTGTGGTTTCTTATTGTACCACATTTCATATGGTGTTTTATTTGCATTCAATGATTTTGTTGGTGTCATATTAATTAGATATGTTGCAGTTAAAACTGCATCACCCCAAAATATCTTATCTAATTTTGCACCAGATATCATTGTTCGCGCCTTTTCTGTGATGGTCCTGACCATCCTTTCAGATACACCATTTAACTGTGGAGTTCGTGGTACTGTAAGATGATAACTAATACCCTTTTGTACACAATAATCCTTCATCTCGTTAGATAAATACTCTCTACCATTATCTGAATATAAATTTACTATCTTTAAATTAAACCTGGATTCACTCTTTGCTACATAATCTTTAAACATTGTAAATACATCAGATTTATTTTTCATTAAATAAGTTACACAATAATGAGTGAATTCATCAACAAACAATACAAAATAATTTTTATTATTTATCGCAGAAGGCGTAATAGGACCACAAACATCTGAATGTATATTAAATAATGGTCTTTCTATATAGTCTTTATTTTTAAATTTATTAAATGATAGTCGCGCTTGTTTACCGTTAATGCAAGCTTCACATAAATCATTATCAGGTATTATTTTATTTAATTTTTCTACGTCATTAACTAATTGCTTATTTCTTATTTCATTAAACTTATCTTTTCCTATATGACCTAATCGTTGATGCCATAATTTGTAATCGGAATTAGATGCATTATTTGAATAATTAATAAAGCTTTTACTTACAGAAAATTCCAGAGTAAATAGATTGTTCCTCGACTTACCAGTCATTACCGTCTTACCATTACGGCTTACTGTTACTCCAGATTCATTGAAGTTTACTGAGTATCCTGCTTTCTGCATCTTGTACACTGATAGCAAATTATACGGTACATCAGGACTGTACAGTACATTCTCGATTGTCCCTTGAACTCCTGTATTGCTCGTCTATATGATGGTTCCCATCTTAGTTGCACTAATGAAGGCTCCATTCTTTGCAATAGAAATTTTGATGGGTGTCTTCAGGTCAGAAAAGGTATCAGCTAGATCCTTGCGGTTTATCAGATGGTCAGAGGCACCTGAATCTAATAGAAAATAAATTTTATTTTCTTTATTTACTATTTGAAAAATTCCAGCCATAAATGCAAAACCGTCTTCTTTCTGTGAGTCAGCTTGGATGGTCTGAATTGTCCTTGGTCTTTCTGCATTCGGTTTGTTCTTCAAACTTTGCAAGTAGTAACGACATTCATTTTTATAATGCCCTCTCCTTCCGCAATGATGACACTTAACATTCTTTTTGTTATTTGCACCATGTTGCTTTGGCTTGACGATTCCACGATGATTTTTCCATGGTTTTCTAAAATCTTTATTATTCCGTTTGATGTCATTAGGTTTCTGCTCCACATGAAGAACCTTTTTTGCTTGTATAAAGATTCTCATTTACAAGCTTAACTTCATGATCTAATAATCTTGATTTTACGAAACTCAACGTAAGATTATCTTCCGATAAGGTCTCGATAGCTGTAATCACGCCGCTGTAAGAAGTTGGTATTAATTGCTATTAATTGCTAATAATTAGTTGCTATTAATGATAGCAGTGCCACTTTATCAACTTCTGAGATGGTTGCTCCGGCTGATGCTAACTCCGATATTAACGTATCAAAATGCATAAAATGTTTACACAATTCTGTATCACCTTCTAATTTTAAATAATAATTTATTTTAATAATTGGAAATACTTGGTTATTTTCACTTAAAAACACTTAACCACTTACTTTCAGTTTTCACTCACTAATTTTTATTGCACAATGAAATTTAATTTTTATTTTAAACTTTTAATTAATTAAGAACGTAACCTGGGCCCATAACCTGTTGGGATTATGGATAAAAGTGACGGTGTATTTCTTTAGAATGAATCAAGATTTTATTTAATTAAAGATTTTATTTATTGAAATAGAGTTTTCGGAAGTGTGTCTTAACACCATCAAGGATCGGAGAGAACTAACTACTTACAACTATATTTCTACAGTTGTCCCCTTTTTACATCTATAACATTTAGTGTTTATACAGTCTATACAATACTCGAATTGTACCTAGTTTTTATGACTCGTAGTTCGAGTGCTTTAAACTATCCTTCTCCGAAATAATAAAATAAAACCTTTCTCAAGGGTAAAAATGTTTTCACCAAATGTTACTCAAAAAGGAAAACTTTTACTTTCAGAACAAAACAAATTTAAAAGATTTAAAATATAATATCACAAAGAGAATGATTTTTGTAGACGAACTCAATATTTCAACAAACCCAAATACACAAATTCATTTACTTGTTCCACTCTTTCTCCCTTAATCAGAAATTTTCACAGTTTGTCATTTTTTTCTTTCCTTTAAAAACCATAATTTTTGTTTTACTTACATTTATTTTTATCCCTTTGATTTTCAGGGCGTCATGCATAACATTAACCATCGCCTGCGACTCCTCTTCAGATGACTCGCCTGCAACTCCTCCCTTTTTCAGGCACCAATTTGACGTGAATTATGTCGCCTTGATTTTCTATCGATCTGCTTATCTTTGCTCTTTTTATTCTGAGTGCTTAGTTTTTTTTTGGAGATTATATTGAAATATCCAAGTTTCATCGCAAGTAATCGCATTTTTTAGTAAATCCGGATGAATTTTTAACTTTTTTTAAAGAGTTCAAGAAAACTAGATGGTGCACGTTTTTTGATCCTGTAAAATGTTTTTTTGAACAATCTTCATTAAACCTTTTTCCTATGGCAATCGTCGCCGACGTGCATAATTTTTCTAACTGTTTTTCTGTTAATTTTAACCATATCTGCTATCTTTCTGATACTTACCTAAATATCGATTCTTTTTGAAAATTTTTCCTATTTTCTTTACATGGTCGTTTTTGTAAGATGGGGACTTTTTCTAACATTTATCGTTTTTCACTGATTCTCGGCACTCCAAAAAGCTCTTGAGTCCCATTAAAATTATTGAACGTGACACGCAATTCTCTCCGATACACCTGATCACCATTTGTTGGTATCTAAGCGGCTTTTTATTAAGAAATCAGTTTATATTTAAAAAAAAAATTGTGAAAACTATAAATGTCTCAAAAAGGATTTTATTTTTGTTGAGGAGTCAAATTCAATAAGCTTTTTTTACTTTTTAATAGTAAAATGTCATTGGAAAAGACTATTTAAAGCCGATTTACAAAATTTTGTCGTGGTCGTGTCTTTTTGAAATTTCAAAAATGTCTATTAAAATCAATAGGACAAAACATCGATGATGTGTACAAAATGAATGAAGGTAGGTAATCGGTATGAAGATAGAGACGTATCAAATAGGTAATAAAGTATTTTCAATTTTACATATTTCCAATGGATTTTGCTCAATTTAACTGAAACATGAGAATATTGTTGTGTCAATTGCTGTAAGGAAATGCTCCAAAAATTTGGTAACAAAACGATATATTCGTAGGAGCCAAAAACGTATTAAATGTTTGGGTTGTAATGGGCTATCGCGGCCATCGCTTGGTGGTGAATGGTTTTTCGGGTTTTTAGGCCGTCGTAAGTCAGGTAATTCTCGACGTTTCGCCATTGCAAGAGGATGGGATCTTCGGGAGATGTAAGTTTTTTTGGCTTTTTAAGGCTGACGGTTTGTGATATTTGTATGTCACCATCGCAGATCTATTAGATCTAATAAGTTCTGCTGGTGTTTATGTATTTCAATCGCTTCTCTATAGAGCCTCGGGTAATATGCAGATGTGGTGCATAAAACTTGGGTGTCCTCGAATTTAATTCTGTGATCATCATTATTACATTTGTGTTCCGCGACGGCAGATTTTTCTGTATGTCCAAGACAGCAGTTAGCTTTGTATTCTTTGGTCCTGGTGTTAATGGACCATTTAGTTGTTCCAATGTAGACACTTCCAAAAGTGCATGAAATACGATAAACACATGCAGAACTTAGTGGGGTTCTTTTATCCTTGGCACATTTCAGATGGTTCTCGATCTACTTAGATGGCTTAAAGATAGTTTTGAGGTCATATTCTTCTAGAAGCACGGCCGATCCTATCTGTCAATTGAGGAATGTAGGGTAAAAACGCTTTAGAAGTGACTTCACGACTACTTAGTTTATTACGTCCAGAAGTATCTCTGACCTACGACGGCCTAATAACCCGAAAAACCATTTATATTTGGGTGTTTTAAGATTAATCAACAAGAGTTGTTTATTTATGAAGAACTTTTAAAAAAATAATTGCAACGTTACTTTTCTTACCTTTACATATCTGAAATAATTTTGTTCGATGTTATTATAAATTTAAAATTTTTTTCAAAACTCTTACTCTAACTTTTACATTTTTTTATTTATTATTCAAAAAAATTGTGATATTTATTACGAATTTAGTTTAAAAAAATACCGTTGTCCCGTTGGGATCAAAACCGAAGGTAATACCTATATAAATTTGTCACTTGAACAGTGCAACAAAAGTAGCTTGGCGGGCGAGAGATCACAAAATCTGCGCACAACGAAAACATTCGAATAACGATCCGATCAGAGACGACGAAATTTTCAGTAATCGTGAGTCTCAAGTACAATCGGAGGAAGCAGTTTACGAATGTGAAGTACATTCAGCCGAAGATTTGTTATTTTAGAGGCTAGTCGCCCGTCAAGGTACTTCTGTTGCACTGTACTTCCAGGGGAGAAAAAAGTTAAATCCCAAATTAAATTTATTTTTAAATCATTGAAAACCAAAATTATTGCCATGCATTCATTCTTTTATTGACAAATAATAACAAATGTAAAAAAGTTCAGTTATTTTTAAATTTTCATTTTGTTTAACTTTATTATATTCAATAAACAACTTTTTGTTTAAGAAAAAAATTAACTGATATTGGAGAAAACGAAAAACCAAAATAAAAAACTCTAACCAATTCTGTATCGGTATTAATTGAGGCAGTAAAAGTAAAAAAATTTGCCTAACCTAACCTACTGTCCTAACCTAACACCAACAGTACCTGATGAAGTTTGAAAATGCGGGGACGTTTTAGAAAAGACCTTCTGTAAAAGTAGTATATGATTTTTAGATGAATATATTTCTGATTGATGTTGAACTTTTCCTGGTTTTATGAAGAAAATAGTTTTTTCAGTTGGAGTTCGAACAGTAAGAAATACGAGTCTACATCTTCACCAACAACAATAGTTGTAATTGTCACACTGAATTGCTCGATTGCTGTTTCAATAATCAATACATCAGCATCATTATAAGCTTGTTTTACCAATATATTTTCAGCAGTAAACTTTTTTTTCAACATTGAAATGAACCGAGAATTGTTTTGAGTATTTGCAAAAAAGTTTTGTTGACTGGTAGGAACTGTTATGATTTCATTAAATAAAATATCAGAAGATGAAGATGTTGGTTAAGTTCGACGACGTTGTTCTGCAGCTTTAATATTTCTTGTGCAATCATTATAGTCATCAAATACGACAGTAACTCTAGGACCAAAATGTCGACGTACATACTGAACGTATTTATCCAAGATAACGTTGAATGTTTTTTCTCTATCCCACACAACGCAGTGTAGTAAGTATCCACCGTTATACTTATTATGTGTATTTTATATTTTAAGTGTAAGTTACAATCACCGATTGAAAAATATTTTCACATATATTACAGCTCTAGAGATAGGTGGCATACTAATGCATATTATGACGATTACAACTTTTACAACTTTTTGAATCGTTTTGTCTCAAAAACGGTGGCTATTAGGAAAAAATATATTAATACATATTTTATAGATAATTTTATGTTTTAAAATTTTTGTCTTGGGTAATTTCATGATAAAACTTACCGTTTTGCTGAAAATCACGAAAAAAAATAATTTTTTTACCTTTGACCTTGAGTAAATTTTTTCCATGCACGGGAATGATGGGGAATTTTAAAATTTTATTTATAATTATGTTTTAAACCATTTTAACAACTTTCAGCTCGTTGGGAATTTATGTATCTTCACTCTTGTTTTTTGGTCTAAATTGACCTGACTAATAATAAATTCAAGATCGTATGAATAGATAATATACAGCCTCCTTGAGGCAACCCTAGGAATATTTCTTGAGGTTTAGAATAATCATTGTTAATTCTTAAAATCATTTTCTACTTGTATATGAATTAGATTTGATATGCTTTAATATCGGAATTCCAATTTAGCACATTTTTTTATACATAAAATATTTAAATTAACGCTGTTATATGCACCTTTAATGTCTAAAAATAACGCAGAAGTAGACTGGTCATTTGAAAAGGATAAAGGATAAAGTGACAATATTAGCCAAACTTTCTATTGTTGAGTGTTTTTTTCTAAAACTGAGAGTCAGGAATTAATTTATTACGTTCTAAGAAATATTCTGGGCGGATTTTTCTATTCGTTCATAACATTTTAACACACAAGATGCTAATGAAATAGCTCTATAAGAAAACGGTTGACTTAGGCTTTCCGGGCCTATGTACTGGCACAATAAAATAGTTCTTTCACGCAAGGGGTGGATCCATATTATCTGTCCAAATAATATTGAAAATATTGAGTATTGACATTTTGGCTACTCGAGGAAGGTTAAATAACATAGAATAATGAATATCATTTAATCCTGGAGCTGTGTTCTTCAACTCTAGATTTAATTCATTGAATGAAAATGTGTTCATAAGATACTGAGTGGTGAATTTTTTTGATGTAGTAGCTACCGTATTGAGATAATTGGGTTCACAATTATTATTTACAAAAGAAGGAGTAATACTATTAAGAAAATCTATTGACCATTCAGTATCGTCAGTTGAAATATAATTACTTGTTTTTCGGTTTTTAAAATTATTAACTTTTTTTCAGAAGTACAGCTCGTCTAAGTGAGAAACAAAATTTTTTCCAATTTTTTTTTCATCTATTTGAAGGTTTTTTTAGCTATCGTGTCATTTTTTTTGTATTCTAGTAAATTATTTAAAGTTGGGCTATTCATATAGTTGGCATAACTATTTTTTCTAATTTTTACAAGTTCCTGATATATTTCATTCCACCAAGATTTGTTATGATACGTTTGCCTTGCCTTAAATTTAGGTATACTTGTTTCGGCTGAACTTTCTAGAGTTTGTATAAAAGGGTCATAATCCTCTATAAGATTTACAGTAAAATTTTTTTGTGATTCTAAATAATATAATTCCAATTCCAATTCTCCTTTACGATATTCTATTTCCTACAAGATACATTATTAAATATTTTAGGAGATATTATAATATCTGAAATACAGGGCCTATAATTAGAACCATATTGTTATGTCTTTTTATATTATGTACCCCGTAGATATTTGACAGACTTGACGTTAATACTTATCAATAAATGAGTCAGACCTGACGTTGTTTTTGTATTACTGAATTATTATTTACATTTGGTCCTTCGAGCGTTGAAACCTAACTCACGGTGATGTCCGAAGAAGGTAAAATACAGAAGACATTGAGATCTGGGCGAGTGATACCAGAATCGAGTAAAAATATGGAAAGAAAAATCGATGACAGTTCCTCTGAAAAAATAAAAGGAGTTGACAAGAGTATTAAGTGTAGTGGTAGCACCAAGAAGACTAAAACTAGTAAAACTAATAGTACGATGCGAAAATTAAAATTGGAAACTGAACTTCAAGAAATGAAAGAACTACATAAAATCGAAGAAAGAGAAGCTGAATTAGAATGACAAAAATTAGAAAGGAAACAAAATCAAATAAAACTTGAAATGGAATTCAAAAAGATTGAACTTGATGAAAGCGGTAATTCAGATATTGGCACAGAAATATCTAACACTAAATTTATCAAGGATTGGGTGGAAAATATAGATATAACGAAAAACGAAGTGGAAGAAATACAAATATTTAAGAAAATATCTGACACTGACACTAAAAAATATGTTTTTTCGGAAAAAATTGTCACAAGATAATCAATAAACAAGGATTTGCCATATTTTGGTGGAAACCCTCTTGAATGGCCTAATTTCAAAAAACAATTCCACAAAACTACAGATTTATGCATATTTAGAAACCGTGAAAATATTAGCAGACTACAAAAGTGTTTGAAAGAAAAAACAAGAGAAACTGTAAAAGCTTTGTTGAATTTTCCAAATGCAATTGATCGTATCCTAAAATTATTGAAGAAAAGGTTTGGAAAAACTGTAGATATTTTAGATAAGGTTTTCATTCAAATGAGATACACAAAACCAATCAAAGAGGAGAATATGGAGAGTCTCATTAAATTATCTAATTGTATTCAAAATGCTAAAATAGTTTTGAAAAGCCTCGATTGCTGTGAATATCTTATAAAAACTACCGATTAATTTGAAACTGCAATGGGGACAATATGCCAAAAAAATCAATAAGAAAACCATTTCTATCAAAGATTTTGCTAGTTGGCTGGAAGAATTCACTGAACACTTCGGGTTTGTTCATTCATCTATTGAAAGACGGGAGAAAAGACAAATACACGTATTTACCATGAAAACTACTGGTACTGCATGTTTTCTCTGCAATAAAGATCTTCATCAACTTGCGACATGTAAAAAATTTAAGAAAATGAACATTGAAAACCGTTGGAAACTTGTTGTTGAGAAAAAGTTATGTTTTTATTATCTTACTTCACGGCATCAGACTAATAAATGCAACAAGAAAATACTCTGTAACGTAAACGAATGTACAAGATACCATCATAACCTTCTTCACAACTCAGAACCTGTTGCAATGACTTCTGTTGCTGCTAGAGATCAAATTAATGAAGCTGTATACCATACTCACCAGAATCTATAAAACAGAAATATTGCAATATTAAAGATAGTTCCGGTTATTTTGGAAGGCCCCGGAAGAAAAATAGAAACATATGCCTTATGTGATGAAGGTTCCACAATCACTTTTATAGAAGAATCAATAGCAAATGTTTTAGAGTCTAAAGGAAACATGGATCCATTAGTAATGAAATGGACAAATGATACTACCAAAACAGAAAAGGAGTCAAGAAGAGTTTCATTGAAAATAAAAGGAAAACATGCCGACAAAACATTTTTCATCTTACCAGAACAATCAAGAATTTAAAACTGATAATTAACATGCAAACAATGAAAATATTGAAATCAATAATTTGCATAATGCTAAACCAACTATATTGATGAGACAAGACAATTAGTCTGTCATAGTGGGACGAGAAATATCCTATAAATCTTGGAATGGTGCAGCAGTATCCAGAACTTGGCTTGGATGGATATTACATGGAAATTTACCATTGAAAAATTAAATCGAAAGATATAGCTTCCATATTTGTGAATGCAAGAACTATGATGAAGATCTACATAATTTGGTTAAAAAACATTTTCCTATAGAATTCGATGATATTTGCACAGGAAATAATCGAAATGATACTAACTTTAAAGTAGAAATGAACATTTTTGAAAATATTAGAAAAACTAATAAAAACAAATGGGAAGTATTGGTGAATGGTTTTTCAGGTATTTTTGCGGTCGTAGGTCTGAGTTTATCGTATTCCATGCACTTGTGGAAGTGTCTACATTGGAACAACTAAACGGACCATTAACACCAGGGTCAAAGAACACAAAGCCAACTGCTGTCTTGGACATACAGAAAAATCTGCTGTCGCGGAGCACACAATTAATAATAATGATCACAAAATTAAATTCGAGGACACCCAAGTTTTATGCACCACATCTGCATATTACCCGAGGCTTTATAGAGAAGCGATTGAAATATATTAACACCATCAGAACTTTAATAAATATGAGGAAACACTTAAAATTAATAGAACATGGGTACCTGTACTTAACAATACAAGGCTGCTTCCTTACAAAAATAAGAAGAATGAATTTACGGAACGTGACCAATTTCTGAACAGCCATCAAATATGCCCCGCCCACCAAAACGTATACAACCTGCGATCGTGACATACAAATGTTAAAGACTGTCAGCCTAACAAAAAGCAGACAATTGTACCTCCAGAAGATGCCATCCACTAGAGATGGCAAAACGTCGAGCATAAACGACGGCCAAAATACCCGAAAAACAACTCACCAATAAACGATGACCGAAAAAGCCTCACAATATGTAAAATGGGAAGTAGTTCTACTTCGGAAAAAAACATGAAATAACCAGAAAGTTTTGAAAATACTGTAAAGAGATTGAAGACAATAGAGAAAAAGATGGGTGATGAAGTATTTGCAGAAGTCTATTCGAAAACAATTAAAGATTTTATAAAGAAAAGATATGCAAGAAAATTGACAGATGCAGAAAAGGATATAAAAACAAAAAAAAATATGGTACCTACCTTATTTTTCAGTATACAAACAGAACAAACCTGGAAAGATACGAGTTGTTTTTGACGCTACTTTCAAGAGTAATGGTGTTAGTCTAAACGATAATCTATTAATTGGTCCTGATTATTTCAACAGTTTACCTGAAATTTTAATGAAATTTCAAGAGAAGAGAATAAGATTTTCCGCAGACTTGAAGGTGTCATGGTTTAAATGGTTGAAAGCACTGAAGAGTTTAGGAAGCTTAAAAATACCCAGATATTACTTTGGACATCCTGTATCTTCAATAGACCTACACATATTTTGCGACGCAAGCCATAGCATACTTTAGATATAGAATGGATGGAATTTGGAATACTGTTTTTGTAACATCGAAAGCCTGAGTAGCCCTGCTCAAATCTATAAGTATACCCAGACTAGAATTGATGGCAGCTGTTTTGGGAGCAAAAATCAGCTTGTTGGTTGAAAGAGGACATAGTATTTCAATAAACAATACTTATCTCTGGAGTGATTCCAAAAGAGTCATATTATGGTAACGTTCTGATACTAGAATGTATAAACAGTTCGTTGCTTTCAGAGTTAAGAAAATTTTGGCAAAAACAAAAAAAGAATCATGGAAATGGGTTGACACTAAGAACAATGTAGCTGACAAACTCACAAAATGGTCAAAAATAGATGATGATCTTTGGCTCAAGGGTCCAGATTTCCTGAGAAAAGATGAGGGACACTGGCGTAAAGAAACTTTTAATAAAAATGAGAGAAGTACAATAGAATTGAAGAAACGATAAATGTTTGTTGGACTGATCAGAGAAATATATCCAGAAGAGTTATGGGAAGCAGAAAAAATATGGATTATAAAAGTTCACAAAGAAATGTTAACAGAAAAATACAAATCTGTGCTTGATAAACAAATCGAAAAAAATAGTAAGGTTTATCAACTAGTACCGCACTTAGACCAAGACCGATATAAGAATAAAAGGACGTCTGAAAAATGTTCCATATCTAGACGAAAATCAGAAAAATCCAATAATTCTAATTCATAAACATAGATATACTGAACTACTGATTTGGAAATAGTTATGAATGAACTTAGGATGAAGTATTGGATAACTCATTTAAGAAGTGCAGTAAAAAGGCTTCGCCATGGCTGTTTGACTTATACATAGACAATTGTTTAAAAGATTTGAAAGAAAATGCGTATGAATTGAAAATGAATGATTTGATCGTCAAATGCCTTCTTTACGCCGATGATCAAGTCATATTAGCGTCATCTGAAGAGGAGTTGCAGGCGATGGTTAATGTTATGCATGATGCCCTGAAAATCAAAGGGATGAAAATAAATGCAAGCAAAACGAAAAAAATGGTTTTTGAAAGAGAAGAAAGCATGACAAACTGTGGAGATTCGATTGTGGGAGAAAGAGTGGAACAAGTAAATGAATTTGTGTACTTGGGTTCAAAGTTTACGAGAGATGGAAAGTATGACAATGTTGGTTCCTATACTTATGTATGGTAGTGAATGTTAGGTTTGGCAGAAGAAGCATGAAAATAGGATTAATGCTGCGGAGATGAGTAGCCGGAGTGACTCGGTTGGATAAAGTAAAGAATAGTAAGATAAGAGAACGCTGTGGTGTAAACGAAGATGTGGTTACAAAGATAGATAAAGGAATGCTTAGATGGTTTGGACACGTTGAAAGGATGGATGAAGGAAGATTGACGAAACAAATTTATAAAGCGAGTGTGAATGGACAAGTCGGTAGTCGACCTCGGAGAACATATCTTGATCAGATCAACATTGTTTTGAGGAAGCAAGAGATGTGTGTAAGAACCGTAGCAAGTGGAAGGAAGTGGTCTCTGCCTACCCTCATGGGAAAAAGGCGTGCCTTTATGTATGTATGTTATTTTGTAAGAATCAAAATTCAAAACCGAAAGTTTCTGAAAGGATTACTGGATTTGTTCGTCCATTTACAAATTGCGGCGTGGACTATTTTGGCCCAACGAAAGTGAGAATAGGAAAAAGAACTAAAAAACGCTATGAAGTTTTATTTACATGTATGGCTATGGGAGCAGTTCATTTAGAGATGGCTTATTTACTGGATATGGATTCAACAATATTGGCCATCAAACGACTTTCTAGAAGAGGATCTTCAATAAATATATTTAGACAATGGAACCAATTTTAGATCTGCTGACAAAGAAATCACAAAATCATTGAAAAATCTTGATCAATCTAGAATTAGAATTAAACTGTCCATAAGGAATATAAAATGGTACTTTATACCACCAGCAACCCCAAATTTTGGTGGTGCGTGGGAAAGAATCATAAAAACTAAAAAAAGCCCTGAAGATAGTGTTGAAAAAAGTTGCTCAAAAAAAGAAACATTTAGGACACTATTGTGTAAAGTTGAATTCACTGTTAACAGTAGACCCCTAACCTATGTCTTGACAGAATCTGACGATCCAGAATGTTCTTATTAGAAAAATCTGGCTTACCAAATCGAAAATTGTTAATCCAAATCTGAAAAGTCAATGGCAAATATGTCAAAACTTAGCAGACCAATTTTGGAATAGGTGGTTAAAAGAATACCTACCTGGTCTAAATATAAGAAAGAAGTGTTTTGAAAATTTACTGAATCTGAAAGTGGATGATTTGGTAATGATAATTCAGGCCCCAGTAATAGTTGGCCAAAAGGAAGAATAGTTGCCACTCACCCTGGTACAGACGGTAGAGTAAGAGTTGCTGATGTTAGGACAGCAGTTGGCACCCTCAGAAGACCTGTCAGTAAACTTTGCCAGATAGGCGTAGCCGACTAGTTTCATGATATATTTAGAATATGTATTCACTTTACTTTGAGAGAGAGTAGAATGTTATGTTTTTATATTATGTACCCTGTAGATGTTTGAGAGACTTGACGTTGATACTTATCAGTTAATGAGTAAGACCTGACGTTGGTATTGTATCACTGAATAATTATTTACACATACATCATTTTAAGTGAGTGGTCTAAAGGGTCATTCCTTACAATGTTAAATCCTGAAATATTGAAATATTTATTAGATGTAAAATAAGTTTCCGATTAACAGGCTATGTCTATTTGTTTTTTTATTAGTAAATACAACAGATTTTCTTTATTTAAAATTGCTGATCTAATATTTTGTTGAAACAAAATTACTTTTTCCATTTTTAGCAGAAAGGTTAGTTAGGTTGTTCTTAATTAAATTTATAAATTCGGATTCTTGAACTTCCAAATAGTTTTTATTGTTTAGTGTTTTATAATTAATAAAACAACTTGCAAAGTTGGTTGGAGCGTTTCCATTTTTTTTAAGAAGATTCTCCGGATTAATGTTTAAGGACAATATTCCTCCTTTTGTTCACTGCATGAAGTAACCAATGACTTACGTAATGGTAATGCAGGATCAGGAGATACTGGGTGAGATCTTTTTGTACGTTTTGAACAATCATTTAACTGAGATTTTTGTGAAATTTGTGATTTTCTAACTTGTGAGTGATTATGTGCGTATGATGTAGAAGGAATGTGGTTTAAGTTGATTAATTTCTCAGTCTGTATTTGATTACTAATATTATGTTTCTGAGGAGAAATATGTTGGCTAGCAACAGCAGCATAACTCTTTCGAGGGATGTAATTGTTAGTATCATTTAATGAGCAATTTGTTTCTGACATATATTTTTTAATTTGTTTTTGCCTAATAAATTCCGGACACGCCTTAAAGTCGTTTGTTAGATGATCATCCCCGTTACAAGAAAAGCATAATTAATTTTGTTCACTGCAAGTATTCTCATTTTGATTTTGTCCGCACTTTAGACACCTTTTATTACTACGAATCGGTTGCAATTGTTACACATCACGAATCACTGATTATAAACTTCTACCTCGTGTATAACTTTATTAATCACAATATATTTTAGCAAAGTTTGACATTTGAAATAAACAAATTGTTCCTGTTGGTTTAAACTCGATTTAATTTTTTGAATTTTTTTTTACGATATAGTTAATATACTTAACTTCAAATGTGGAGTGAAAATCATATGCCAAAATTTTACTTCTTAAGTATTTAACAGTTAAATCTGGAACTACATGTTTTATAATTCCTAAACGGAAAATAAGAACTTTTTGGTATATATGCGGTTAAATCACGTTTACCCAGTATAGTGTGGACTAACAAAATATTTGCACTTAAATAATCCATGCAGATAACCCTTACTCTGTTTTTCCTGATGGACTGTATTTGTTTTACTTTCTTATCAATTTCGGAATGTGCATTGAGAATTTTATCACCTACTTTAATGGCATTTAATTTACCTGTAAATCCTGTACTATTTTTTTCAATGTAAATATGAAACGGACTCATATCAGTAGAATAATATAAAAAGCTAGGTTGTTTATGTTTTTGTTGTGCAATGTCTTGAATTGGTGTATTGTTTAATGCATCTTTTGTAGCCACACAATAATTGTTACATTACCACTAGTAGCTGCATTTACAAGATCTTTATTTAGATATGGTATATCCAAAATTGTTTGTAAGGGATTCTTTTTAATTGAAGGTGGAGGATCCGGTTGATCCGGGTTTCCTATTCCATATTTATTTACTTAAATAAATAATTGGTTTTATGCCCATAAAATCAATTAGTTTAAATATACCAGAGACTCACTATAATCGCACTTACTCGTACGGTAGCTAGACTCGAACTCACGTAAAGGGATAAAGTAATTTTGACGAAACATATTTATAAGGCAAGTGTGAATGAGCAAGTCTGTAAAAGACCTTTGCTAACATATCTCGATCAGATCGACATTGTTTTGAAAGAAGACCAGGTCAAGAGTACCAACAACCGACAAGCTTGTAAGAGAGCTCTAATGAAAGTAGAAGAAGCGAAAGATGTCTGAAGGAACCGTAGCAAGTGAAAGGAAGTGGTCTCCGTCTACCCCTACTATACTATAAGCTCCACATAAAAACCAAATCATTAAAAATAAAATGAATAAATTACCTATAAATTCTAAAAAAAGCACCTCATAAATTTTAAAATAATAATCAGACCTAAAATGGTGATTTTAAAACCTGAAAGTGCTCTTTGTGAGTCCGTTTTGTACAAGAATTTCTTGTGTTCTTGTTATTCCAAACTTTACAACAAATGTTATGTTATGTTATTATCTCTTAAAAAAGCGATTTACAACGAAATTATATTTACATAAATGACCTTTAATTTCCGACAGGACTCCAGTTTTTAAATTTTTGCAATAATTTAAAAATATTTTTTAGATATCTGAGGGTAAATTTTTAGAAAATAAAGCAAAAAAAGAACAATAAGAAAGAAGAAATATTACATAAAACCAGTACTAAAATAAAATTTTAAGTGGTTTATTGACCGAGTTTTAATGCTAAGATTTTTGATTGCCATCATTTGTTAAAGGGATCTAATTAAGAAATAATAAAATAATAGCATGGATATTTAAAAAATAAACATCTCTTTTCTATAGTGCTACAAAATAAAAGAAAAATAGAACTCACCTCGAACATCATGTTTATTAACAATTCTATCGAACGAACTAACTGATACAAGACTGTACCTTATGGTAGTTTATATACTCACAATTGGTATTTTGATACCCTTACTACTTTCACAAGTGCACACGGTTCACCTGAAACACATATTTCATTATCATTTCAAATTTCATTGTGTCACAATCCTTTACAAGATTAATCATTCTTTGCGTACAGGAAATAGTACCTACACCTTCAAAGGTTTGATGTAACGGATTCGGATACACCTACCGATCTGAGTTTACTTAACTTTAAATGTGGGTTATTAGTAAAAATTAATAAAACATTGATTTTAAGTTATACGATTGTAAACGAATAATGAAAATGTATATTTTTATGAAAATAAAAAATATTTTTGAAACTATTCTTTATATATTTCCGCCTTCATGTAGTATTGGTAATCTAAAGTTGCGTCTTTATAGCTATATTTACACTGCATTACTTTTAATGTCCATCCAAAGGAAATTGCGTAGAGTAAAATCATTCGTGTTTATATGTTGTTACGATAATTAGTCTTGGGATCGTTAATTTAAAACAGTCAGTACAAAAAAACAATTTATTCTAGTCTTTCTTTTTGTAAGACAATAAACTCTTATTGAATCACTTAGATATTCACAAAACTAAACTTTTAAAAACAATTTTGTCAAAAGTATATCATTTACTAACTGCGGCCCCGCGATCTTAAATATATCCAACCAATATTTCTAGACATATTTGTGATTCGCGAACGACATTTCTAGATACGTCGCGGGTCTGCAAGTACCGCCCTAGGCTAAAAATAATTCGCTAAAATGTCGGGCGTTTGATGTTACCATATAAAAATCAAGCATCTTTTTATAATTAATTTGCCGTCTCTTCAAGGCAAATAATGGGTACAGAGGCGTATTCGTTGACCACAATCAGTAACATCAGCTCTCTCTTAAATTTAATTGTTTCGATCAAATTCTGCATTGCATTTCATAATCCACATAATTTATTTTTTTTTACCTCATATGGTCCTATCCAAGATGGTGTTAACTTGGGAGACATACTTTTCTTTTGATGTGGATTATACAACCATACTCGATCTCCTTCCTCGAATCTCTTCGAATTTGCTCTAAACTACTTCGAATCGTGAGAACATGTTGTCTACCAGTGCTTTTACAACTGTATAGCTTCTTGATTAAGTAAGGCATAAGATTCGACCCACTTATTAAAATAGTCTATAGCAACCGATATGTATATTTGTTGCCGTCATTTGTCATCGGAAATGGCCCAGCTACGTTGATGGCAATTCGTTTAAATTTTACATTTTACTATTTTATTTCGTCTCCAGATCTTGTTTTAGTGTCTCACTCACTGGAAATTTTTACACCAACTTTCTTTGTTGTCGCGACATTGGACTTGTCTTGGGTAAAAAATCGTTACAGCAATCTGGCTTTGAATGTTGGTGCTTCATCTGAGATGTCCTTCCAGTTAGGCTTATCTGCTTCACTTTTTTTCCAGCGTAAAAAGTCCGCAATATTAGGATCTCTCTCTTGATCCTGTCTTAGCTGGGCTGTTGTCCATTTATAGTTAGGTCTTGCTTGTTTAATATCGGCAATTCCTTCGTATCATTCGATTCGCAGTTATCCGCACAGAGTCTTTTGAACAAGGCATCTGCGTTGTTGTGTAATTGTCCTGGCCAATATTTAATCTTGAAGTGATACTGATTCAACTTCTCGATCCACCTTGCTACATGACCTCCAGGATTCTTTATTCTTGAGGAACTCCTTTCCGTAAAGATATTTGAGGTAGTGGTCTACTTTGATGATCGCTAGCATCTGTTTTCTAGTGATGCAGTAGTTCCTCTCAGGTTTGCTCATAATTTTGCTATAGGGTTTTATGTGAGTGGGGCGTGGTCGCCCCTCCACCGCGACCCTTAGTAGGTCTATTGTGGCTCACCCCTAGAGGCTACAGTTCACCGCACCTTCTTACGAAGTTCATGGTTGTATAGGGTGAGATTTTTTTAAAATCGGTAGGTTCTAGGTTAGTGTAACCAAATATGTTAAACCTTATTCTTTCCAGGCCGGGGAATGAACATAGTATATGTTCAGCAGTTTCGTCTTCCACGCAGCAGAACCGACAGTCCGTTTGTTGGTTCAGATCTATCTTTCTGAGGTGGTATCTCAGACGACAGTGTCCCGTAAGCAGTCCTGTTAGAATACGCAGGTCATTTCTGCTCCATTCTAGGATCTGCTTAGTTGTGTTTCTAAAGGGTTGTACCGGTAAAAACGCCTTCGAGTGGGTTAGCCCTGGTATGTCAGACCAGTACGTGAGTATTTTCCTCTCCGCCCAGTCCAAAATAATTGTTTTGGCGGCACTTGTGGTGACTCCAAAAACCGGTTCTGGTCCAGTGAACGCAGATTCGGCCCCCTGTTTTGCAAGGGTGTCGGCTTTTTCGTTTCCTTCCACCCCCTGGTGCCCAGGTACCCACAGTAGGGTCACCCTGTTGTTCGCACCAAGGTACTCTAAGGATTCGATGCAATTCCATACAAGTTTAGAATTTATCTTGTTGGAGCATAGTGTTTTTAAAGCAGCCTGGCTGTCTGATATTATATTTATGTTTTTGTTTGCTAGAGGTCCGTTGGTCAACTCTCTTGCACACAATTCGATAGCGAATACTTCAGCCTGAAAGATTGTGGCATACCTGCCAAGACTGGTAGATATTTCCTGCTGAAAACACCGGCCCCAACTCCATCTGGGGTTTTTGGGCCGTCTGTGTACATTACGTATTCAGTCTCTGGGAAGAGGATTTATCCCCTCATCCATTCGTCTCTCTCCGGAAAGAGGACTTTGAACGACTTTCCTACGTGTATTTTTGTGGCTAGCAGGTCAGGAACCATCCCGAGAATTTGGTGGTTTTTTGTTTCACTCATTATCCCGGAGTGATCCCCGAGTTGCTCTCCATTTATTTGCTTTTCCAAAGACAGGAATCTATAGGAAGCTATCCTGGCGTCCCTCTCTAAGAGAATATCTAGGGGAGGAAGATGTAGGAGGTGTTCCATCGCTGCCGTTGGTGAGCTGGACATAGCTCCAGTTATGGCCAGGCATGCCAGCCGCTGAAGGCCAGCAAGCTTTGCTCTAGCTGTCTGTTGTAACCCTTTGGTCCACCAGACTACTGAACCATAAGTGACCATAGATATTATCATTGTTTGATAAATCCAGTAAATCTGTTTGGGGTTCATTCCCCAAGATTTGCCACATACTCTTCTGAGATTCCAGAGAGAAAACCTGGCTTTGTTTATTGTTTTTTCCAAGTGGGCGTTCCAGGTAAGTCTTTAATCCAGAACTCCAGCCAGGTATTTTACTTCCGTCGCAAATGGAATGCTCTCTCCGTATAGGACAGGCTGCCGAAGCTTATCTAGCTTTTTCCTTTTCATAAAAGGAATAATTACAGTTTTTCGGGGGTTTACAGACATCTGTTCCCTCTCGCACCATCTGTATACTGTGTTAAGGGCTTCTTGGAGGACGTTTGAAATCATCGCTTCAAATTTACCTCTAACTATTATAACCAGATCATCCGCATAGCATTGAAAATCTACTCCCTGCATGGAAAGCTCGCTCAGCAGAGAGTCGACTAGAAGTGACCACATTAGGGGGGAAAGTACCCCGCCTTGTGGACACTCCTTCGCCGCCCTGAACCTAACCGACTCTCCATGCAGTGATGATATTATATATCTGTTTTCAATCATGTTTTTGATCCAGTTACAGATTTAACAGTCTATCCCTCTATCCCTAATTGATGTATAGAGTGACTGTGGTAAGGCGTTATTAAACGCTCCTTCTATATCTAGAAAAGCTGCCAGCGCAATTTTCTTATGTTTAAGGGAATGGCCGATCTTTCCTACTAGATTGTTTAGAGCTAAATCCGTAGATTTGCCTGTTTGGTAGGCATATTGGTGGGGGTTTAAGGGATGTTCCTTAAGATTTCCTTCTCCAATATGTCTATCAATAATTCTTTCCAGAGTTTTCATTAAGAATGAGGTAAGGCTGATCGGCCGGAAGGATTTGGGTAGGGAATGATTCACCGTACCCGTTTTACGAATGTATACAACTCTCGCCGTTGACCAGCCCAGCGGAATATAACTCCACGCCAAACTCGCTCTGAATAGTTTAACCAGAAGAGGTAGTAAAATTTCGCTGCCCTTCTGAATGAGGGCAGGGAAAACACCATCCTCCCCTGGAGACTTGAATGGGGAGAAATAATTCACCGCCCATTGTACAGATGCTGGGGTGACCACTTTTGAAACCTTTCTCCAGTCCTCCCTTTTGGGTCGCGATGTCGATCCCATTGAGAGTGAAATTTGCTCCTGGACCCTCAAAAGCAGACTGCCGGGAAAGTGGGTCTGCAAGAGAGTCTCTAACGTTTGCCTACCAGAGTCCGTAAAAGAGCCATCTGGTCGTTTTATCGATCCAATCTCTTGCGTCGAATCTCTGGCGAGAGCCTTGTGGATTCTTGTGCTGGCAGGTAGATCTGATATACTCTGACAGAACCTCTTCCAGAATTCTCTTTTGGCTTTCCTTATTTATTTGTTATAAGTCGTTAGAGCTGTACGATAGATTTCCCAGCAACCTGTTTCTTTAGCTCGATTGAAGAGACGTCGAACTTCTTTTCTTTGCTTGTCCAAGCTTCTGCTCCACCATGGTGTACCTCTATGGTCCCTCTTCTCCTTTAATGGGCAGTTTTCCTTATAGGCCGTTAGAAGGGCGGATGTGATATGCTCATTCGCCGCTTCTATTTCGGCTCTATTTTGTATAGTGCTATTACCGTTACCTAGGTGCAGTTGGAGGGATTCACAATACCCTTTCCAATCTGTGCATTTTGGATCTCGAAATTGCACTATGGGACGTTGTCCCATTCTCACGTCAAAACGTATGTTTCTATGATCTGAGCATGAGGGCTCGGTAGATACCTGCCAGTTAACTATTTTGGTACTCATAAACTGTGTACTAATAGTTATGTCTAGAACTTCTCCGCGAATTCTGTTCACGAAGGTTGGTTCCGAGCCTACGTTGTTGACTGCTGGCCCTTCCCCTATTATATAATTATATAAGTACTCACCTCTTTCATTGATGTCGCTGCTGCCCCAATCCAAATGGTGGGAATTTGCGTCGCATCCAATGATCAGTTGCCTGTTGTTCCTCTTGCAGAAGGCGACTAGATCTCGCACTGCTGCTGGAGGAGGGTGTTCTTTTCGGTCTCCAGGGAAGTAAGCAGAGCAGACGACTACATCTACACTACTGTCTCCTCCTGAGATCGAAAGCTGTGCTGCAACCACATCAGGGGTGCAAAACTCTGTTAACATAAAATAGTTTATGTCTTTCCTGATGAGTATGCATGCTCTTGGCTTACCACCTGGAGTACACGCTATTAACTTACCGGAGCAGTTTCCTAGGCCGCTTATTCTGCCTGTATTGGAAGTCCAGGGCTCCTGGATTAGTGCCACATCGAGTTGCTCCTTGGCGAACCTCCTGGTGAGGACATATGAAGCCGCTCTAGCATGTTGGATGTTCGCCTGGAGAAATTTAATGTGGTTAGCCATTTCTACTTAAAGGTAGAGTGGGTTGGTTTACTTTCCTTCCCCGCATTGTTTCCCGGTGTAGGTCGTTTTGTCGGTGCTTTACCATGAAGGGTTTTTTTTCCTTTTCCGGCTTTTTTGCTGGTTTTGGCCGGCCTCTTCAGTCCCGCTGTCGCCGCCGAGGTAGATTTACCTCCCTCTTTGGTTCTAACGGTTACCTCCGAAGACTTTGGAATTTCCACCGATGATGGATCTTTCTTGGCTTCCTTGGACCGGAATTGCACCTGTCCAAAGCCAAAATATGGGCGGAAATTTAGCCGCTCCAGATCTTTAATGGATACCTCATCCATTGAGAACGTCCACATTTGACCAGGTACTGCGTTTTCCGTGTGTAGAATGGTCCACTCCTGGGTATGCAGGGTACGGTTCATCTTCCGCAGACGGTTGGTTACCTGTTTTCCCGTCAGTTTGGGTAGTCCCTTATCGTCTGGGATGAAAGCCACACAGATGTGGGGTTTCGGTATGTCTTCCTTCTGAACTAACTTCAGCTGGGCGTTTTCTTAGTGTTGAAGGTAGCATATCACTTCCTCCATCCATTTGGGTGTTCTAGGTGGATTATGCCCACCTTGATGCCCTGAGCCACAGCTGCAAAGAAGCGTTTTTGCTCGTTTGGGTCCTCCATAGTGCGTGGCTTTTTCGTCGCCGCTTCTGGAGTGCTACTATCCGAGCGTATTCGCTTGCTGGTAAGAGCAGGGGGGGATTGATCCCCGCTCCTTTTCCCATCCCGCTCTTTTAGTATTTGATCTAAGGCGGTTTTGTAAGGTACCCCGCTCTTGATCAATCGGCTAAGACGTTTTCTCGTCGCGCCGGCAAGTTTGACCTTTTTGTCCAGGTTTATGCTGGCCGTTTGCTTAGCCTCGCCCCCTGTTGTCAGGTCCGTTTTCTCGGGAGTGGGGGATTTTAAAAGTACCCTCTCAGCTTCCTGCGAGATTTGGTTGCTAGGAGGGTCTGTAGTAGACACCTCCATTTGCATTTGTTCGTCTGCGAGAAGATTGCCTTCGTCGCAGATGGTTTTAATGGTTTTAAGATTTTTGTTACTCATATAGTTCCCACGAGTAGCTAGAGAAAAAAATGGTCGACTACGGCAGAGCTCTGCATTACCGTAGCAAGGCAAAAATACTACCGGGAGGTTGCCTGGTATCCCAGAGGCTCCGTTTGTGATATCTGTTTGGGGCAGGCACATATATCATACATATAGTACGCCCCTTGGCACGGGTCGCATGACACCTTGAGCAAAGCCTGATGATCGCGGTAAGCTTGGCTGGCTTAAAACAAACCAACCGCACCTGTCTAGTTTGAATACAAGGAAGTGAGCTCCCTTGTACTCAAAGGTAGTAATGATATAGCCGCTGTCCTATATCATGTCCTTAGTTGATCCGCGGGTGTTTATTCTTTAATATTAGACACCTTTCCTGTAAGCCAGGAAGTTCCCTATCAGCCATTGGGACGCGCCGTGTTGGGGTTAAGGACATCCCCGCACGGATAATTTTGCTATAGTATTTTATCACCTTCTCTTTACTATCCTGCACTTGTGATAGTACGACTTCAATTTCTTTGTTACTTGTATCTGTGTCTACTAGGTCTTTTTATTGTGAAAATCCCAAAATTGGACTAGAACATAGAGCAGCTTAAAGTTTTTTAAATGCTCTTTTACAATCGTTAGACCAGATAAAGTTGACCCGGTCTTCTGTCAACTTGTCTATGACCAAAACGTCGTCGAGATATACCAGGCAAGTTTTTCACGTAAGCCTACGTAATGTTAATTTTATTAGCCTTTTGAATATTGCTGCGAAGAAAAAGTGTCACATACACAATTTGGATTTATAAAGGGCATGGGTACAAGAGATGCTGTGATATTTTTATACCAGAAGGCGTTTGATAGAATAAAACACGAAAAGATAATAGACGTCTTGATGAATACAGGGATGGATGATAAAGATCTAAGTATCATCCGAAACCTTTACTGGAATTAATCAGCTACTATTAACATTAATATGGAAGAGCAAACCAACACAGTAAACATTCTTCGAGGAGTTAGGCAGGGCTGTATCCTGTTACCACTCATATTATTCTCTACTCGGAGAATATCTTTAAAGAGGCCCTTGAGAATACCGACATAGGAATTTTGATGAATGAAGAACGAATGAACAACATCCGGTACACAGGTAATACTGTGATTTTCACTGACAACGTGAACGACTTACAAGAACTAATGAACAAAATAAAAGACGTCAGCAGTAACTATGGATAAAAATTAACATAAGTAAAACCAAATTCATGGTAATCACTAGAGAAACTGGTGAAAGATACGGCTTATAACGATCAACAACACACTAATAGACAGAGTAACACCTATCTGGGAACCATGATTAATGATAATTGGGACCACCTAGAGAAGATCGGGTGTAGAATAGAGAAAGCAGTGGCCGCCTTCAACCAAATGGCTAAACTGTTTAAAAGTCAAAACCTCAACATCGACATCAAAATCAGACTCCCCCAATGCTATATTTTTTCGATTCTTTTCTATAGAATGGACATTAACCGAGGCAACATAAAGAAGACTCGAAGCCTTCGAAATGAGGAACGAAAGCAAATATCACCTTTTAAAGTCAGTTCTTCAAGGGAAAGTTTATGGCAGAAGACCACCAGGAAGAAGGAGAATATCATGGCATAAAAATTTAAGAACAAGGTTCTCAAAAACTACTACCGAACTTTTTAAAGCAGACGTAAACGAAGTCATGATATCCAGGATGATCGCCAATATTCGGAACGGATAGGCATTTGAAGAAGAAGAAGATAACTGACTAACTGCAGCCCCGCGAGGGACTAATGGGAAAAAAGTCGGGAACGTATAGGTCAAGTTAAAATAATGTTAGTACCTGATAAAAACTTTTTTTATCTCGTTTTCGAGTTATAGACTTCTAAAGTTTTAATTTTAAATTCGTTTTTTATTTTTGTAATGTTAATTAAATCTATATAAAATTTTCAGCATAATTATAAGGTACGTGTATGTTTATTTACAGTGGTGCCTTGAAACCAGGGACGGACTACTTATTATGATTAGTGATCCAAAGTTTTTGCAGGGATGCACACTCTGTATGAATATATTGAAAATGACTTACCCACACTTTAAGCTACCGTAATTTTGTTGGAATTCGATAAAATAAGCCGTTTAGCTGATATTTACTATTTTATTTATGCACATTAGACTAAAACTATGTAATTACTAACCAAGAAAAAAACTAACGTTAATCTATTTAATTTCAATGGTAAGCGCGATCAGGAGACATCAATCCTATGGATTTCTTTTTCTACGCAATATTTGTGCAAACAAGGCAAGATTTAATGGACAGAATTAATAGATTAAGATAAATAAATATTAATTAATAGACTTAGAAAGAAACAACCTTCGTAGACTTAGAAAGTGCGTGGAAGTGGGAGGAGCTCATATTGAACATTTATTTCTAGATACATCGTGGGCTTATAGTTACCGCTTGTAGCTATAAATCATTCGCTAAAATGTCGGACTTTATTTCACGTGAAATGATTACTTAATTATATAGATATCTGGCCGTGCTCGAAAACATTGGTGGACGAAATCCTATCAGGTCTGTCATCTACCTTTTTGCGACACTGTTCAGATGGCTTACCAACGTTTTGGGGGCCTACCTACTGGACGTATCTGGTTTCTGTATTTTGGCATTCTTAGTAATTCGATTTGAAACCATTCGTTCAACGTAGCCTCTCCAATGGCGGCGTATTGCTCTTACCCATCTAACAACATCTTGTACTCTTAGTTAGTTCTCTTAATGTATTTATGTTATTGTTCAAAACGTACTTTATGTAAGCGTCATTTTTTCATTTGTCAGTTCCTTAATTTTTGGAGTAATTTATAGTTTATTATCCACTTTATTCGTGTTTATTGTTCGTTCTCCTAGTGATTCCTTGGCGCTATTTTTTGTTATGTTTTAGTTTTCTTCTAAAGTGTCTGTTACTGTTATAGGGTTTTAAGTAATTTACTCGTGGAGTTTTTTTAAGGTATGTAGTGCTTTCGTCTTTGAGTGAATTTTAACACATAGTTGGGTAATTTTGGCTTTCGAGGAAAGAAAATATAAGAGCTTTGTCAACGTTCTTAAGAGAATGAGCAGAAAAAAATCCTGAAATGTACAAAAATCATTTAAGAATAACAGAGGACTAAATCGCATATCTTCTCGAAAAAGTAAATCCTTTTATTATAATAAATGTTTACATTTTTCACTAAGCCGTCACTATAAATGAGTCATCGATTCGAAGAACGACCCTTTAACAAAATTTGGTAGGGGGTCAATATGTTTTATCGTTTATATTTAGTGTACACTTCAAAAAAACAAAAATAAAAAGCAATAAACACTTATAACTTTAAATGATGCCTTCAAAATTAAAATCCAAAGTTTATTTATTTATTAAATGAGCCTTAACGTGATTCGCAGACAGTTATGTAACTGAAATATTTTCGTTTTTTAATTTTTGTTACGTTATTAACAAATTTCAATAATTTTTATTTTGCAAAACAAAACTCTACTAAAATTTATAGGAAAAAATTATCATATAAGAGGTATATATTTTTAAAGCATTGTTTTACAGTTCTTTGAATTGATAAATCAACAAATTTAAAACCTTAACCTTTCTCTCTTTAACATTCATTTTGTTGAAACTAATATTTTGTGTTGACATTTGTGCTACATGACTTCCTTGCTGTAGAACAACATTGTTTAAGTTTATTTTTCTGTTTTAACTTATAGTTCGTTAATTGAAAGACACTCAATTATGATGTTAATCTTTAATTAATAAAACAATATATTAAACACGGTTAACCAAAAACAACTCGTTGTTATTTTTAATTTCATATTTGTCATTCCAAAAATAAAATGTCATTTTTAAGTTTTGATTTAGCATGAAAACTCATGACTTTTACTTTACAGCCGCCAAATCGGGCCCCTGTAGACCTAAGCTCGATAAAAATCTGGTTGGGAAGTGTATACGACTCCGGGAACACGTGGTCTGTCTAGCTTGACTGGTTCAAAGTTTAAATGTGTTGCTATTCTAAAAATACATACTGTGAACTAATTATTTTATAGTATATTGTGCAACTAGTGCGGTAAGTTGGCGATTGCTCACGAGAGCGAAGTTAAACGCACGAGCGAAGCGAGCAATCGACAACATCGCACGAATTGCACCTACTATTTTTTATTGCAAATGCGCAATAAACGCTAGCATAAAACAAGGGTCCAGACCAAAAATATTAACTGAAATAAAAATATAAAATTTGTAATGTCAACTTGACAGTTGCGCGTTCGGATGTTAACCGAAAGGTTGGTGGTTCGAATTTGCGTGCGACATGGATAGTTTGCGTGTGTTAAGTTTAATTTGCGTGCGCCAAGTAACACTCAAATGACGTAAGCGTGCGCCGAGTAAACTTGTCGCAGTTAAATGACGTAAGCGTGCGAGTTACATGCGTCATTTCCGCTGACTTCTATTAGAATAGCAAGATTACCATTTTTGCGACTCAGCATTTCTATTGAAAAGCTTCTAGAAATTGCTAATCTAAAGAACTCGTACTTTCCTTTGTTAAAATTTATTATAAAATATGCATTATGTATCAAAATTAACTAGTCTTAACTTTATTTCTTAATTGTTATCGTGTTTTAATGACCTGTTAAAGTTTTATTAAAATTTCTTTGGCAAGCTATATTCCAGTATTTTTTTTGCAAAAAACGGCAGGAAAATAATTTTTTTTAGATCGATGTGATTATTGGTTTATTGTAAATATTGTGAATTAATCGAATAAGTTTTCAGAGGTTTTATAACCAGGGATTTTTCAATTCAAAAATACACTGTTACATAATTTAACACCTTATAGATTTTATCTTTCAAATTTGAGTAGATTAATATAAAGTTTTGTGCTTTTGTGGATTGTGGTCACCGATTAAATCGAGATAAAGACTTTTAATTTTTCCGATTTCCTTCAATACAAACAAGACCGATAAAGATTGTAGCTGCTAGAGAAGAGAGACGAGCAAGTTTATAGGGTAGATTTTACAGCATCTAAAGCAAATAATTATATTGGATGCTTCGCACATTTCATTACAGGTAACAGAAAATCTGAAGTTAGTATTGTCAAGGTACACTAGGTTGATAAACAAAAATAAATTGCTGTCAGAAGTGGGGACCATAACTGTGAGACATTATTGTTGCGGTTTTTTTCCCTTTTTTTACCATAATTATGTTTTATTTTTATTTTTTATTATTTTGCAGGCATATAAGCAAGCACTATAATTTGTTTTAACAGATTCGCAAGAGTACTGATTCTGAAAATGGTATAAATTCTGAAAAAAAAAATGACCCACAAACAGATTTTAATCTAAAAGAATAAGAAGAGGAATTATTGAATATCAATAAAAAATTGTATAAAAACAGAGAATCTATCAATAACTTGTCATTTAATAAACAATCAATAGTTAAAAATAACAAAAAAAACTTTATTTCTAACTGGTGTTACTACCTACGAGTCTCTCAAACTTATATATTCTTTTGTCAAATGTGGACGATCTCAATGGATGAGGTATCCATTAAAGATTTGAAGCGGCTAAATTTCCGGCAACATAAAGAAGACTCGAAGCCTTCGAAATGAGGAACGAAAGCAAATATCACCTTTTAAAGTCAGTTCTTCAAGGGAAAGTTTATGGCAGAAGACCACCAGGAAGAAGGAGAATATCATGGCATAAAAATTTAAGAACAAGGTTCTCAAAAACTACTACCGAACTTTTTAAAGCAGACGTAAACGAAGTCATGATATCCAGGATGATCGCCAATATTCGGAACGGATAGGCATTTGAAGAAGAAGAAGATAACTGACTAACTGCAGCCCCGCGAGGGACTAATGGGAAAAAAGTCGGGAACGTATAGGTCAAGTTAAAATAATGTTAGTACCTGATAAAAACTTTTTTTATCTCGTTTTCGAGTTATAGACTTCTAAAGTTTTAATTTTAAATTCGTTTTTTATTTTTGTAATGTTAATTAAATCTATATAAAATTTTCAGCATAATTATAAGGTACGTGTATGTTTATTTACAGTGGTGCCTTGAAACCAGGGACGGACTACTTATTATGATTAGTGATCCAAAGTTTTTGCAGGGATGCACACTCTGTATGAATATATTGAAAATGACTTACCCACACTTTAAGCTACCGTAATTTTGTTGGAATTCGATAAAATAAGCCGTTTAGCTAATATTTACTATTTTATTTATGCACATTAGACTAAAACTATGTAATTACTAACCAAGAAAAAAACTAACGTTAATCTATTTAATTTCAATGGTAAGCGCGATCAGGAGACATCAATCCTATGGATTTCTTTTTCTACGCAATATTTGTGCAAACAAGGCAAGATTTAATGGACAGAATTAATAGATTAAGATAAATAAATATTAATTAATAGACTTAGAAAGAAACAACCTTCGTAGACTTAGAAAGTGCGTGGAAGTGGGAGGAGCTCATATTGAACATTTATTTCTAGATACATCGTGGGCTTATAGTTACCGCTTGTAGCTATAAATCATTCGCTAAAATGTCGGACTTTATTTCACGTGAAATGATTACTTAATTATATAGATATCTGGCCGTGCTCGAAAACATTGGTGGACGAAATCCTATCAGGTCTGTCATCTACCTTTTTGCGACACTGTTCAGATGGCTTACCAACGTTTTGGGGGCCTACCTACTGGACGTATCTGGTTTCTGTATTTTGGCATTCTTAGTAATTCGATTTGAAACCATTCGTTCAACGTAGCCTCTCCAATGGCGGCGTATTGCTCTTACCCATCTAACAACATCTTGTACTCTTAGTTAGTTCTCTTAATGTATTTATGTTATTGTTCAAAACGTACTTTATGTAAGTGTCATTTTTTCATTTGTCAGTTCCTTAATTTTTGGAGTAATTTATAGTTTATTATCCACTTTATTCGTGTTTATTGTTCGTTCTCCTAGTGATTCCTTGGCGCTATTTTTTGTTATGTTTTAGTTTTCTTCTAAAGTGTCTGTTACTGTTATAGGGTTTTAAGTAATTTACTCGTGGAGTTTTTTTAAGGTATGTAGTGCTTTCGTCTTTGAGTGAATTTTAACACATAGTTGGGTAATTTTGGCTTTCGAGGAAAGAAAATATAAGAGCTTTGTCAACGTTCTTAAGAGAATGAGCAGAAAAAAATCCTGAAATGTACAAAAATCATTTAAGAATAACAGAGGACTAAATCGCATATCTTCTCGAAAAAGTAAATCCTTTTATTATAATAAATGTTTACATTTTTCACTAAGCCGTCACTATAAATGAGTCATCGATTCGAAGAACGACCCTTTAACAAAATTTGGTAGGGGGTCAATATGTTTTATCGTTTATATTTAGTGTACACTTCAAAAAAACAAAAATAAAAAGCAATAAACACTTATAACTTTAAATGATGCCTTCAAAATTAAAATCCAAAGTTTATTTATTTATTAAATGAGCCTTAACGTGATTCGCAGACAGTTATGTAACTGAAATATTTTCGTTTTTTAATTTTTGTTACGTTATTAACAAATTTCAATAATTTTTATTTTGCAAAACAAAACTCTACTAAAATTTATAGGAAAAAATTATCATATAAGAGGTATATATTTTTAAAGCATTGTTTTACAGTTCTTTGAATTGATAAATCAACAAATTTAAAACCTTAACCTTTCTCTCTTTAACATTCATTTTGTTGAAACTAATATTTTGTGTTGACATTTGTGCTACATGACTTCCTTGCTGTAGAACAACATTGTTTAAGTTTATTTTTCTGTTTTAACTTATAGTTCGTTAATTGAAAGACACTCAATTATGATGTTAATCTTTAATTAATAAAACAATATATTAAACACGGTTAACCAAAAACAACTCGTTGTTATTTTTAATTTCATATTTGTCATTCCAAAAATAAAATGTCATTTTTAAGTTTTGATTTAGCATGAAAACTCATGACTTTTACTTTACAGCCGCCAAATCGGGCCCCTGTAGACCTAAGCTCGATAAAAATCTGGTTGGGAAGTGTATACGACTCCGGGAACACGTGGTCTGTCTAGCTTGACTGGTTCAAAGTTTAAATGTGTTGCTATTCTAAAAATACATACTGTGAACTAATTATTTTATAGTATATTGTGCAACTAGTGCGGTAAGTTGGCGATTGCTCACGAGAGCGAAGTTAAACGCACGAGCGAAGCGAGCAATCGACAACATCGCACGAATTGCACCTACTATTTTTTATTGCAAATGCGCAATAAACGCTAGCATAAAACAAGGGTCCAGACCAAAAATATTAACTGAAATAAAAATATAAAATTTGTAATGTCAACTTGACAGTTGCGCGTTCGGATGTTAACCGAAAGGTTGGTGGTTCGAATTTGCGTGCGACATGGATAGTTTGCGTGTGTTAAGTTTAATTTGCGTGCGCCAAGTAACACTCAAATGACGTAAGCGTGCGCCGAGTAAACTTGTCGCAGTTAAATGACGTAAGCGTGCGAGTTACATGCGTCATTTCCGCTGACTTCTATTAGAATAGCAAGATTACCATTTTTGCGACTCAGCATTTCTATTGAAAAGCTTCTAGAAATTGCTAATCTAAAGAACTCGTACTTTCCTTTGTTAAAATTTATTATAAAATATGCATTATGTATCAAAATTAACTAGTCTTAACTTTATTTCTTAATTGTTATCGTGTTTTAATGACCTGTTAAAGTTTTATTAAAATTTCTTTGGCAAGCTATATTCCAGTATTTTTTTTGCAAAAAACGGCAGGAAAATAATTTTTTTTAGATCGATGTGATTATTGGTTTATTGTAAATATTGTGAATTAATCGAATAAGTTTTCAGAGGTTTTATAACCAGGGATTTTTCAATTCAAAAATACACTGTTACATAATTTAACACCTTATAGATTTTATCTTTCAAATTTGAGTAGATTAATATAAAGTTTTGTGCTTTTGTGGATTGTGGTCACCGATTAAATCGAGATAAAGACTTTAAATTTTTCCGATTTCCTTCAATACAAACAAGACCGATAAAGATTGTAGCTGCTAGAGAAGAGAGACGAGCAAGTTTATAGGGTAGATTTTACAGCATCCAAAGCAAATAATTATATTGGATGCTTCGCACATTTCATTACAGGTAACAGAAAATCTGAAGTTAGTATTGTCAAGGTACACTAGGTTGATAAACAAAAATAAATTGCTGTCAGAAGTGGGGACCATAACTGTGAGACATTATTGTTGCGGTTTTTTTCCCCTTTTTTTACCATAATTATGTTTTATTTTTATTTTTTATTATTTTGCAGGCATATAAGCAAGCACTATAATTTGTTTTAACAGATTCGCAAGAGTACTGATTCTGAAAATGGTATAAATTCTGAAAAAAAAAATGACCCACAAACAGATTTTAATCTAAAAGAATAAGAAGAGGAATTATTGAATATCAATAAAAAATTGTATAAAAACAGAGAATCTATCAATAACTTGTCATTTAATAAACAATCAATAGTTAAAAATAACAAAAAAAACTTTATTTCTAACTGGTGTTACTACCTACGAGTCTCTCAAACTTATATATTCTTTTGTTAATCCTTTTAGTTCATCATATCTCAATGTTATAAAAAATAAATTTCAACATTTCCTATTGACCCCTATGCGCATCAGATTAAATATTTTTTCTACTCCTTCCTTCCTTAGGCTTTCATTAGGAATGGATTAATAAATATTTTTAATTAGATCCCTTGATAAAAAAAATAAACATTTTCAGAACGTAACCAAAATTTTGTTTTTTAACTGACCGACGAAATTACCTTCTGGACACATTTTTTAAAAGTTTAAAAGTGTTTCACAAAAAAATTAAAAATAATTTTGGAATTTACATGACAAGAGATCTAAAATTTTGGTCAAGATAACCTCCTGGACACATTTTTTAAAAGTAATGGAAGGTTTTACCAACAAATTAAGAATGATTTTGAAATTCACATGACAAGAGATGTAAAATTTTGGGCAACTACGAACGACAAACTGGCTTTCATGAGAAATAAAACAATATTTTTAATAAGATCCCTTGA
Source organism: Agelastica alni (assembly GCA_950111635.1). Classification (NCBI taxonomy): domain Eukaryota; kingdom Metazoa; phylum Arthropoda; class Insecta; order Coleoptera; family Chrysomelidae; genus Agelastica; species Agelastica alni. The sequence continues at coordinate 30,549,435 of OX467718.1, read as the reverse complement.
TAAAAAAAATAAACATTTTTCAAACATTGTTTAAAAACGTTGTTTTACAAACAAATTAAGAATGATGTTGGCTGGCTTTTATAAAAAAAAACTATATTTTTAATTGAATTTTTTGATAAAAAAAATAAACATCAAAACATCGGGTAGTAAAAAAAATTTAAATAGCCACTTTTAGACGGAATCACTAAGAACATAATAATATTTTGTTTTTTAACTATCCGTCGAGATTACCTCCTGGACACATGTTTTAGAAGTAATAGGGGGCTTTATCAAGACAAACTGGCTTTTATAAGAGATCGACATTTTTATTTAATAAGTTTCCTTGATAAGAAAATAAACATTTTTAAAACGTTGGGTAGTAAAAAAGAGTTTTAATAGCCACCTTTAGACGAAATCCCAAAGAACGTAATAAAATTTTGTTTTTTAACTAATATATAACCTTCTGGACACATTTTTTAAAAGTAATGGGGGGTGTTACCAACAAATTAAGAATGATTTTGGAATTCACATGAAAAGAAATCTAAAATTTTGGCCAACTTCATAAAACAAACTTGTTTTTTTCCTCTAGTTAGTTAACTGACAGATAATGAAAGTTGACAATGCTGATGGATGAATGTAAGCAATCTCATTGGTTGTTACAAGAACAAGGTCATGTTACATTAACTGAATTGTCACGACCGTTTTGTTAGGTTACTGTTGATTGTTTTTGTTTATGCAAAAGTTGTGTTTTTACTTTCTGAAGAGTTTTTGATTGTTGATGAACATGCATTTTTTGAATGATTATATTCTGAATAGCGACGAGGACGAGGATATTGTGCAAGTTCTTGTGTACGAACGAAGGCCTAAGCCTATGCATTTTATTTGGTGGTTGAGGAGGTGGGACATATTGTCCTCCTCCAGTTCCTCTGAGGTAAGTTTTATTTGCAGCACATTTTTTCCTCATATATTTCTTGATTGATTCATACTTCATTCTTAGTTGCTTGGAGTTACGAGGCTACAAAAAATCAACTATTATGTACTGCATGGAAAACTGAACGTTACCTACGGTGCCACTACTGCAGCTATTGAATGCTGCTTCAACCTGCATCCAAGCCTCCTCTTTCGATTTCCAGGTTGCCCCATCCGTTTTTTTATTTTCGATGACATTTTTATGTTTATTTGCAATTTTTAAAAGCAAATTTCTCTCCTCTGCTGTGAAATTGCATCCCCTCTTCTTAGTCGTACTAGTACTTTCCATTTTTCACTTTGATCAAACCCAAGTAAATAAGACACACCAAAAAACTTTGAAATTAAAACAAAACAACTCTTCTACATAAAGTGAGGTTATATAATAGACCTTAACCTCCAGATATCGACCTAACCGCCAGTTGAAACTAACAGATAAATATTTGACATTTTAGCTGCCGGATAAAGTTAACCTGTTGTTGATAAACCGACCTTTCCAAAATAACTGGTAGTTAAGCATTAACTGACAGATAAATTGCTATTGATAAACCGGCCCTCAGAGTTAGATAGTGAAGTTTGGGAAAATAAATCAATTATATTATTACAAATTCTAATATTTTCATTGGGGTCATTTTGATAAAACTCAATGTCACTGTGACCCCAAGGAAGCGTGCAAGTTGTATTGGGTATTATGAAGCGTTTATCGTCATCAAATGTTAAAGCAATTTTATTTTTCATTTCTGTAAATATGTCATGTGAGATACTTCTAAATGAATTCATCTTCCTAAATATTTTCCCACCATACTCAACAATTTTTTTGTAATCGTCAAGTGTCAATTGGTTCTTTATCACAGATCTTGTTACACCTTTAGTTCTTTTTACTTCAGTGTCAAGCGATTGTACATAGTAAGCTTTAGCACCTGTACCATAGAAACTTATTATTGGATCGTTACGAAACTCATCCTTAAAATTACTCAAGACTGAATGTGTAACTGGAATATTGAATTTATTGTTTTGACTGTAATTTGATGTATCAAATTTGTCTATATTGTTTCTAATAAAATCATAAAAATTATTGGTATATACTTTTATTATTAGAGAATCTGTGTCTGTATATAAAAGTGAAGCATTAACACCAAATTCTCTCTTGATGCAACCATAGTAAAAATCATTCATGACAGTCTTGGATAATTCGAGAATGCTAAAGCCCAAGTACAATGGTTTATCGTAATGTACTTTCACTCTACTCATTTCAATGGCAACAAATTCTTCTGCAAAAATCGTACAATTTTAAAGTTGGGACGAGCAATAAGTGCACCAGCACCAAGTCTTCGTTTAGCATTGGCCCAATGTGTGACAAGTCTAACATCCACTCTATTGTCAACGTTTTCAACAGTCTTCCCTTACACTGCATTGTTCATTAATTTATAGAAATCCTTTGCGTATTTATTGTTTGCCCTATTACACATTTCAGTATTAAGATCAATATAAGGCTTCATCCAATGTGACTGCTTAAATTTTAATACTCCATGAGTGCACATTCCGATTAAACCATTGTCAATGGCGTTTTAAATTTTTATAGTGTACTATATACTTTGGCTCCGTGCAGGAATGTCCTTAACCCCAACACGGCGCGTCCCAATGGCTGATAGGAAACTTCCTGGCTTACAGGAAAGGAGTCTAATATTAAAGAATAAACACCCGCGGATCAACTAAGGACATGATATAGGACAGCGGCTATATCATTACTACCTTTGAGAACAAGGGAGCTCACTTCCTTGTATTCAAACTAGACAGGTGCGGTTGGTTTGTTTTAAGCCAGCCAAGCTTACCGCGATCATCAGACTTTGCTCAAGGTGTCATGCGACCCGTGCCAAGGGGCGTACTTTATGTATGACATCTGTGCCTGCCCCAAACAGATATCGCAAACGGAGCCTCTGGGATACCAGGCAACCTCCCGGTAGTATTTTTGCCTTGCTACGGTAATGCAGAACTCTGCCGTAGTCGACCATTTTTTCTCTTGCTACTCGTGGGATCTATATAAGTAACAAAAATTTTAAAAACACTAAAACCATCTGCGACGAAGGCAATCTTCTCGCAGACGAACAAATGCAAATGGAGGTGTCTACTACAGACCCTCCTAGCAACCAAATCTCGCAGGAAGCTGAGAGGGTACTTTTAAAATCCCCCACTCCCGAGAAAACGGACCTGACAACAGGGGGCGAGGCTAAGCAAACGGCCAGCATAAACCTGGACAAAAAGGTCAAACTTGCCGGCGCGACGAGAAAAAGTCTTAGCCGATTGATCAAGAGCGGGGTACCTTACAAAACCGCCTTAGATCAAATACTAAAAGAGCGGGATGGGAAAAGGAGCGGGGATCAATCCCCCCCTGCTCTTATCAGCAAGCGAATACGCTCGGATAGTAGCACTCCAGAAGCGGCGACGAAAAAGCCACGCATATGGAGGACCCAAACGAGAAAAAAAGGCTCCTTTGCAGCTGTAGCTCAGGGCATCAAGGTGGGCATAATACACCCAGAACACCCAAATGCTCAGCTGTCAAACGAACAGCTACGGCTGCTACAGCGATCCATTATGGACACTGTAGACAAACTACCGGACGATGGTCCACAAGTGCGATTCCAGAGCTGCACCATTCGACCTAGAATCCTCCTTCTGTCCTGTACGGACGCTGAGACGATCAAGTGGATGGAGGAAGTGATATGCTCCCTTCAACCCTGGGAAAACGCCCAGCTGAAGTTGGTTCAGAAGGAAGACATACCGAAACCCCACATCTGTGTGGCTTTCATCCCAGACGATAAGGGACTACCCAAACTAACGGGAGAACAGGTAACCAACCGTCTGCGGAAGATGAACCGTACCCTGCATACCCAGGAGTGGACCATTCTACACAGGGAAAACGCAGGACCTGGTCAAATGTGGACGTTCTCAATGGATGAGGTATCCATTAAAGATTTGAAGCGGCTAAATTTCCGCCCATATTTTGGATTTGGACAATTGCAAAGATTGTAGCTGCTAGAGAAGAGAGACGAGCAAGTTTATAGGGTAGATTTTACAGCATCCAAAGCAAATAATTATATTGGATGCTTCGCACATTTCATTACAGGTAACAGAAAATCTGAAGTTAGTATTGTCAAGGTACACTAGGTTGATAAACAAAAATAAATTGCTGTCAGAAGTGGGGACCATAACTGTGAGACATTATTGTTGCGGTTTTTTTCCCCTTTTTTTACCATAATTATGTTTTATTTTTATTTTTTATTATTTTGCAGGCATATAAGCAAGCACTATAATTTGTTTTAACAGATTCGCAAGAGTACTGATTCTGAAAATGGTATAAATTCTGAAAAAAAAAATGACCCACAAACAGATTTTAATCTAAAAGAATAAGAAGAGGAATTATTGAATATCAATAAAAAATTGTATAAAAACAGAGAATCTATCAATAACTTGTCATTTAATAAACAATCAATAGTTAAAAATAACAAAAAAAACTTTATTTCTAACTGGTGTTACTACCTACGAGTCTCTCAAACTTATATATTCTTTTGTTAATCCTTTTAGTTCATCATATCTCAATGTTATAAAAAATAAATTTCAACATTTCCTATTGACCCCTATGCGCATCAGATTAAATATTTTTTCTACTCCTTCCTTCCTTAGGCTTTCATTAGGAATGGATTAATAAATATTTTTAATTAGATCCCTTGATAAAAAAAATAAACATTTTCAGAACGTAACCAAAATTTTGTTTTTTAACTGACCGACGAAATTACCTTCTGGACACATTTTTTAAAAGTTTAAAAGTGTTTCACAAAAAAATTAAAAATAATTTTGGAATTTACATGACAAGAGATCTAAAATTTTGGTCAAGATAACCTCCTGGACACATTTTTTAAAAGTAATGGAAGGTTTTACCAACAAATTAAGAATGATTTTGAAATTCACATGACAAGAGATGTAAAATTTTGGGCAACTACGAACGACAAACTGGCTTTCATGAGAAATAAAACAATATTTTTAATAAGATCCCTTGATAAAAAAAATAAACATTTTTCAAACATTGTTTAAAAACGTTGTTTTACAAACAAATTAAGAATGATGTTGGCTGGCTTTTATAAAAAAAAACTATATTTTTAATTGAATTTTTTGATAAAAAAAATAAACATCAAAACATCGGGTAGTAAAAAAAATTTAAATAGCCACTTTTAGACGGAATCACTAAGAACATAATAATATTTTGTTTTTTAACTATCCGTCGAGATTACCTCCTGGACACATGTTTTAGAAGTAATAGGGGGCTTTATCAAGACAAACTGGCTTTTATAAGAGATCGACATTTTTATTTAATAAGTTTCCTTGATAAGAAAATAAACATTTTTAAAACGTTGGGTAGTAAAAAAGAGTTTTAATAGCCACCTTTAGACGAAATCCCAAAGAACGTAATAAAATTTTGTTTTTTAACTAATATTATAACCTTCTGGACACATTTTTTAAAAGTAATGGGGGGTGTTACCAACAAATTAAGAATGATTTTGGAATTCACATGAAAAGAAATCTAAAATTTTGGCCAACTTCATAAAACAAACTTGTTTTTTTCCTCTAGTTAGTTAACTGACAGATAATGAAAGTTGGCAATGCTGATGGATGAATGTAAGCAATCTCATTGGTTGTTACAAGAACAAGGTCATGTTACATTAACTGAATTGTCACGACCGTTTTGTTAGGTTACTGTTGATTGTTTTTGTTTATGCAAAAGTTTGTGTTTTTACTTTCTGAAGAGTTTTTGATTGTTGATGAACATGCATTTTTTGAATGATTATATTCTGAATAGCGACGAGGACGAGGATATTGTGCAAGTTCTTGTGTACGAACGAAGGCCTAAGCCTATGCATTTTATTTGGTGGTTGAGGAGGTGGGACATATTGTCCTCCTCCAGTTCCTCTGAGGTAAGTTTTATTTGCAGCACATTTTTTCCTCATATATTTCTTGATTGATTCATACTTCATTCTTAGTTGCTTGGAGTTACGAGGCTACAAAAAATCAACTATTATGTACTGCATGGAAAACTGAACGTTACCTACGGTGCCACTACTGCAGCTATTGAATGCTGCTTCAACCTGCATCCAAGCCTCCTCTTTCGATTTCCAGGTTGCCCCATCCGTTTTTTTATTTTCGATGACATTTTTATGTTTATTTGCAATTTTTAAAAGCAAATTTCTCTCCTCTGCTGTGAAATTGCATCCCCTCTTCTTAGTCGTACTAGTACTTTCCATTTTTCACTTTGATCAAACCCAAGTAAATAAGACACACCAAAAAACTTTGAAATTAAAACAAAACAACTCTTCTACATAAAGTGAGGTTATATAATAGACCTTAACCTCCAGATATCGACCTAACCGCCAGTTGAAACTAACAGATAAATATTTGACATTTTAGCTGCCGGATAAAGTTAACCTGTTGTTGATAAACCGACCTTTCCAAAATAACTGGTAGTTAAGCATTAACTGACAGATAAATTGCTATTGATAAACCGGCCCTCAGAGTTAGATAGTGAAGTTTGGGAAAATAAATCAATTATATTATTACAAATTCTAATATTTTCATTGGGGTCATTTTGATAAAACTCAATGTCACTGTGACCCCAAGGAAGCGTGCAAGTTGTATTGGGTATTATGAAGCGTTTATCGTCATCAAATGTTAAAGCAATTTTATTTTTCATTTCTGTAAATATGTCATGTGAGATACTTCTAAATGAATTCATCTTCCTAAATATTTTCCCACCATACTCAACAATTTTTTTGTAATCGTCAAGTGTCAATTGGTTCTTTATCACAGATCTTGTTACACCTTTAGTTCTTTTTACTTCAGTGTCAAGCGATTGTACATAGTAAGCTTTAGCACCTGTACCATAGAAACTTATTATTGGATCGTTACGAAACTCATCCTTAAAATTACTCAAGACTGAATGTGTAACTGGAATATTGAATTTATTGTTTTGACTGTAATTTGATGTATCAAATTTGTCTATATTGTTTCTAATAAAATCATAAAAATTATTGGTATATACTTTTATTATTAGAGAATCTGTGTCTGTATATAAAAGTGAAGCATTAACACCAAATTCTCTCTTGATGCAACCATAGTAAAAATCATTCATGACAGTCTTGGATAATTCGAGAATGCTAAAGCCCAAGTACAATGGTTTATCGTAATGTACTTTCACTCTACTCATTTCAATGGCAACAAATTCTTCTGCAAAAATCGTACAATTTTAAAGTTGGGACGAGCAATAAGTGCACCAGCACCAAGTCTTCGTTTAGCATTGGCCCAATGTGTGACAAGTCTAACATCCACTCTATTGTCAACGTTTTCAACAGTCTTCCCTTACACTGCATTGTTCATTAATTTATAGAAATCCTTTGCGTATTTATTGTTTGCCCTATTACACATTTCAGTATTAAGATCAATATAAGGCTTCATCCAATGTGACTGCTTAAATTTTAATACTCCATGAGTGCACATTCCGATTAAACCATTGTCAATGGCGTTTTAAATTTTTATAGTGTACTATATACTTTGGCTCCGTGCAGGAATGTCCTTAACCCCAACACGGCGCGTCCCAATGGCTGATAGGAAACTTCCTGGCTTACAGGAAAGGAGTCTAATATTAAAGAATAAACACCCGCGGATCAACTAAGGACATGATATAGGACAGCGGCTATATCATTACTACCTTTGAGAACAAGGGAGCTCACTTCCTTGTATTCAAACTAGACAGGTGCGGTTGGTTTGTTTTAAGCCAGCCAAGCTTACCGCGATCATCAGACTTTGCTCAAGGTGTCATGCGACCCGTGCCAAGGGGCGTACTATATGTATGACATCTGTGCCTGCCCCAAACAGATATCGCAAACGGAGCCTCTGGGATACCAGGCAACCTCCCGGTAGTATTTTTGCCTTGCTACGGTAATGCAGAACTCTGCCGTAGTCGACCATTTTTTCTCTTGCTACTCGTGGGATCTATATAAGTAACAAAAATTTTAAAAACACTAAAACCATCTGCGACGAAGGCAATCTTCTCGCAGACGAACAAATGCAAATGGAGGTGTCTACTACAGACCCTCCTAGCAACCAAATCTCGCAGGAAGCTGAGAGGGTACTTTTAAAATCCCCCACTCCCGAGAAAACGGACCTGACAACAGGGGGCGAGGCTAAGCAAACGGCCAGCATAAACCTGGACAAAAAGGTCAAACTTGCCGGCGCGACGAGAAAAAGTCTTAGCCGATTGATCAAGAGCGGGGTACCTTACAAAACCGCCTTAGATCAAATACTAAAAGAGCGGGATGGGAAAAGGAGCGGGGATCAATCCCCCCCTGCTCTTATCAGCAAGCGAATACGCTCGGATAGTAGCACTCCAGAAGCGGCGACGAAAAAGCCACGCATATGGAGGACCCAAACGAGAAAAAAAGGCTCCTTTGCAGCTGTAGCTCAGGGCATCAAGGTGGGCATAATACACCCAGAACACCCAAATGCTCAGCTGTCAAACGAACAGCTACGGCTGCTACAGCGATCCATTATGGACACTGTAGACAAACTACCGGACGATGGTCCACAAGTGCGATTCCAGAGCTGCACCATTCGACCTAGAATCCTCCTTCTGTCCTGTACGGACGCTGAGACGATCAAGTGGATGGAGGAAGTGATATGCTCCCTTCAACCCTGGGAAAACGCCCAGCTGAAGTTGGTTCAGAAGGAAGACATACCGAAACCCCACATCTGTGTGGCTTTCATCCCAGACGATAAGGGACTACCCAAACTAACGGGAGAACAGGTAACCAACCGTCTGCGGAAGATGAACCGTACCCTGCATACCCAGGAGTGGACCATTCTACACAGGGAAAACGCAGGACCTGGTCAAATGTGGACGTTCTCAATGGATGAGGTATCCATTAAAGATTTGAAGCGGCTAAATTTCCGCCCATATTTTGGATTTGGACAATTGCAATTTCGGTCCAAGGAAGCCAAGAAAGATCCATCATCGGTGAAAATTCCAAAGTCTTCGGAGGTAACCGTTAGAACCAAAGAGGGAGGTAAATCTACCTCGGCGGCGACAGCGGGACTGAACAGGCCGGCCAAAACCAGCAAAAAAGCCGGAAAAGGGAAAAAAAACCCTACATGGTAAAGCGCCAACAAAACGGCCTACACCAGAAAAAAATGCGGGGAAGGAAAGTAAACTTCCCCACTCTACCTTTAAGTAGAAATGGCTAACCACATCCAATTTCTCCAGACGAACATCCAATATGCTAGAGCGGCTTCATATGTCCTCACCAGGAGGTTCGCCAAGGAGCAACTCGGTGTGGCACTAATCCAGGAACCCTGGACTTCCAATACAGGCAGAATAAGCGGCCTAGGAAACTGCTACGGTAAGTTAATAGCGTGTACTCTAGGTGGTAAGCCAAGAGCGTGCATACTTATCAGGAAAAACATGAATTATTTTATGTTAACAGAGTTTTGCACCCCTGATGTGGTTGCAGCACAGCTTTCGATCTCAGGAGGAGACAGTAGTGTAGATGGAGTCGTCTGCTCTGCTTACTTCCCTGGAGACCGAAAAGAACACCCTCCTTCAGCAGCAGTGCGAGATCTAGTCGCCTTCTGCAAGAGGAACAACAGGCAACTGATCATTGGATGCGACGCAAATTCCCACCATTTGGATTTGGGCAGCAGCGACATCAATGAAAGAGGTGAGTACTTATATAATTATATAATAGGGGAAGGGCTAGCAGTCAACAACGTAGGCTCGGAACCAACCTTCGTGAACAGAATTCGCGGAGAGGTTCTAGACATAACTATTAGTACACAGTTATTGAGTACCAAAATAGTTAACTGGCAGGTATCTACCGAGCCCTCATGCTCAGATCATAGACACATACGATTTGACGTGAGAATAGGACAACGTCCGATAGTGCAATCTCGAGATCCAAAATGCACAGATTGGAAAGGGTACTGTGAATCCCTCCAACAGCACCTAGGTAACGGTAATAGCACTATACAAAATAGAGCCGAAATAGAAGCGGCGAATGAGCATATCGCAACCGCCCTTCTAACGGCCTATAAGGAAAACTGCCCATTAAAGAAGAAAAGGGACCATAGAGGTACACCCTGGTGGAGCAGAAGATTAGACAAACAAAGAAAAGAAGTTCGACGTCTCTTCAATCGAGCTAAAGAAACAGGTTGCTGGGAAATCTATCGTACAGCTCTAACAACTTATAACAAAGAAATAAGGAAAGCCAAAAGAGAATCCTGGCAGAATTTCTGTCAGAGTATATCAGATCTACCTGCCAGCACAAGAATCCACAAGGCTCTCGCCAAAGATCCGACTCAAGAGATTGGATCGATAAAACGACCAAATGGCTCTTTTACGGACTCTGGTAGGCAAACGTTAGAGACCCTCTTGCAGACCCACTTTCCCGGCAGTCTGCTTCTGAGGGACCAGGAGCAAATTCCACTCTCAATGGGATCGACATCGCGACCCAAAAGGGAGGACTGGAGAAATGTTTCAAAATTGGTCACCCCAACATCGATACAATGGGCGGTGAATTATTTCTCCCCATTCCGGTCTCCAGGGGAGGATGGTGTTTTCCCTGCCCTCATTCAGAAGGGCAGCGAAATTTTACTACCTCTTCTGGTTAAACTATTCAGAGCGAGTTTGGCGTGGAGTTATATTCCGCTGGGCTGGTCAACGGCGAGAGTTGTATACATTCGTAAAACGGGTACGGTGAATCATTCCCTTCCCAAATCCTTCTGGCCGATCAGCCTTACCTCATTCTTAATGAAAACTCTGGAAAGAATTATTGATAGACATATTAGAGAGGGGAATCTTAGGGAACATCCCTTAAACCCCCACCAATATGCCTACCAAACAGGCAAATCTACGAATTTAGCTCTAAACAATCTAGTAGGAAAGATCGTCCATTCCCTTAAACATAAAAAAATTGCACTGGCAACTTTTTTAGATATAGAAGGAGCGTTTAATAACGCCTTACCACAGTCACTCTATCTATCAATTAGGGATAGAGGGATAGACAGTAAAATCTGTAACTGGATCAAAAACATGATTGAAAACAGATATATAATATCATCACTGCATGGAGAGTCGGTTAGGTTCAGGGCGGCGAAGGGGTGTCCACAAGGCTGGGTACTTTCTCCCCTAATGTGGTCACTTCTAGTCGACTCTCTGCTGAGCGAGCTTTCCATGCAGGGAGTAGATTTTCAATGCTATGCGGATGATCTGGTTATAATAGTTGGAGGTAAATTTGAAGCGACGATCTTAAACGTCCTCCAAGAAGCCCTTAACACAGTATACAGATGGTGCGAGAGGGAACAGATGTCTGTAAGCCCCCGAAAAACTGTAATTATTCCTTTTACGAAAAGGAAAAAGCTATATAAGCTTCGGCAGCCTGTCCTATACGGAGAGAGCATTCCATTTCGACGGAAGTGAAATACCTGGGTGTAGTTCTGGATAAAAGACTCACCTGGAACGCCCACTTGGAAAAAACAATAAACAAAGCCAGGTCTTCTCTCTGGAATCTCAGAAGAGTATGTGGCAAATCCTGGGGAATGAACCCCAAACAGATTTACTTGATTTATCAAACAATGATAATATCTATGGTCACGTATGGTTCAGTAGTCTGGTGGACCAAAGGGTTACAACAGACAGCTAGAGCAAAGCGCTGGCCTTTAGCGGCTGGCATGCCTGGCCATAACTGGAGCTTTGTCCAGCACACCAACGGCAGCGATGAAACACCTCCTACATCTCTCTCCCCTAGATATTCTCTTAGAGAGGAAGGCCAGGATAGTTTCATATAGATTCCTGTCTTTGGAAAAGCAATTAAATGTAGAGCAACTCGGGGATCACTCCGGGATACTGAGTGAAACAAAAAACCACAAAATTTTCGGGATGGTTCCTGACTTGCTAGCCACAAAAATACACGTAGAAAAGTCGTTCAAAATCCTCTTTCCGAAGAGAGACGAATGGATAAGGGGACAAATCCTCTTCCCAGAGACTGAATACGTAATGTACACAGACGGCCCAAAAACCCCAGATGGAGTTGGGGCCGGTGTTTTCAGCAGGAAATATCTACCAGTCTTGGCAGGTATGCCACAATCTTTCAGGCTGAAGTATTCGCTATCGAATTGTGTGCAAAAGAGTTGACCAACGGACCTCTAGCAAACAAAAACATAAATATAATATCAGACAGCCAGGCTGCTTTAAAAGCACTAAGCTCCAACAAGATAAATTCTAAACTTGTATGGAATTGCATCGAATCCTTAGAGTACCTTGGTGCGAACAACAGGGTGACCCTACTGTGGGTACCTGGGCAGCAGGGGGTAGAAGGAAACGAAAAAGCCGACACCCTTGCAAAACAGGGGGCAGAATCTGCGTTCACTGGACCAGAACCGGTTTTTGGAGTCACCACAAGTGCCGCCAAAACAATTATTTCGGACTGGGCGGAGAGGAAAAAACTCACGTACTGGTCCGACATACCAGGGCTAACCCACTCGAAGGCGTTTTTACCGTTACAACCCTCGAGAAACAAACTAAGCAGATCCTAGAATGGAGCAGAAATGACCTGCGTATTCTAACAGGACTACTTACGGGACACTGTCGTCTAAGATACCACCTCAGAAAGATAGATCTGAACCAACAAACGGACTGTCGGTTCTGCTGCGTGGAAGACGAAACTGCTGAACATATACTATGTTTATGCCCCGGCCTGGGAAGTATAAGGTTCAACATATTTGGTTACACTAACCTAGAACCTACCGATTTTAAAAAAATCTCACCCTATACAACCATGAACTGCGTAAGAAGTGCTGGATTGTGCGGTGAACTGTAGCCTCTAGGGGTGAGCCACATTAGACCTACTAAGGGTCGCGGTGGAGAGGCGACCACGCCCCACTCACATGAAACCTAACCTAACCATATACTTTGGCTTGTCATTCAAATTTGGAATCAGTTTTGGAATTTTACTCTTAGAATTTGGTGGAATTATACTCTCTACTAGAAAAAGGAGATCTTAATGTTTATCATGCAATTCTTGAGGATAATGTACGTCAACTTCAAAAACATACCCATATGGACAATTGTCAGCCACAGACATCACATCTAAATTAATTATTTTCTCACTAGTTAGCCATGTAAAACCACCTGTGGGTAATGTCTGTGACATAGGTACTATGTCCATACAGGTTTGTTGCATCCAAATATGTAAAGAAAGATGATGCTTTATTGGGATCAAAATCGGGTAAAAACTTATTATTTGCAACTTGTTTTCTATCACTACATTGAGCAACACCGCCACGTATACCCTTTTTAAAGAAATGTATCATATCAATGTCGGTGAGAAGTTCTAATTTCACATCAGTGTATTTCAACATTGCATCCCAGAATAAGCCCGGTGCTGTGTAATACTGGGCTGGATCTAATTTATAGGTATTCAAACATATTTTTCTGAAATTCTCGAATATGTCACAAAACAGTAATACATCTGACTTCAAATATAAATCTAAATAATACTTTGTGCAATCGAAAAGATGCCAAACAAGTTTAGCTCTCATGTAATCTTTATCAGATACATGTTGCTCATTCAAGTTGTCATAAAATTGCTTCTTTGATGGTAAATGTTGAACATTTAATTTGTCAACGTTGTCAACAAAATTATAAGGAAAAACACCTTTTTGCCTCATCAATTTGAATTTTTCGATTTCAGGAAAATGTTTCAACATCTCTTTACATTGATCATCGCTTAAATTGGCACCCAACTTGTCCAATGAACTTGCCATAAATCTAAAACTATTAATAAATCTCATTCTTAAAAGGTGTTTTTTTATTTTACCATCTTTATCGTGATAGCTGTGTGTGTGGATATGTTTTGTAAAAGAGATATATTTTTCCTTAGTTTGGGCGATAACGTTAACCTTATCGTTCTCATCATATAATTGTTTAATGAACATGTTGCAATCATAACCACTTATATTATGACATATAATTGGAATAAAATTTGGTATCTTGAAATTTAAATTGCATATAGAGTGTGCTGCTGAATATCTTTTTATTCCCGTGAGATGACAATGATCCCTAACTTTCACATCCCATTCCGTAAAAGATTTTCCACATATGCCACATTCAGTAGCATCATTGAATTCTTGTTCCTCCACAGCGTTTTGTTTAATCATTGGTTTCACATACCTCAAATGGTTTGTATACACATTTTTCAGATCATCCTCCAGTCTCACCCTGAAAACATTTGCAGCATCCACACCTCTATATGAAACAAATTTTGAAAATTTATCATCGAAGGAGCATTTTATGAAATAAGCAAACGAGTAAGGCTCATGTTGGAAGGTTCTATTGGTGTAAGGGAGTTCTGGATCTATCACAAGTCTGAATTGGTTTAAGTACAGATTCAAAATCTGCATAAACAACAAATGGCACTATCATTTGCCTTTCGAAATTTTCAAACATGTGTATTACCTGCTATCGTTTCCCCATATTTATTTACTTTATAATCAATTGTTGGTGCTGTTGTACACACATGATTACAATCATGCAACTGATAACGCTGCAGTAATCGCTCAGTATGAAAGCTTAATAAACATCCATCACAAAAAATCTCTTATGTTTTTGAGCAGAAATCTGTGTTGAAACTAATCTCGAAAGATTTTTTATCCAACAATAATGACCGTTCCCTGAATCATCTGTGATAAGCAACAAATTGACATGTTTACCGAGTTTTCTCTGAGAGTATCGCAATGGTCCAACGACCTCATATTTGAGCTTGTTATTTTCTAATTTGGACTCTAAACCATAAACATTGATCGAAATATCATTTAGATTCTCAAATTTTTTAATGTCGCGCAATTTAATTGGAAAATCCATACCTGTTACATTCAAGACGGTCTCGAAGCGTGGGTATGAAGAGATCTCCGAAACATCACGCTGACATGGGAATAAAGCAGATGTAATAGCCCATGCAAAGCAGTGATGGTCATTATTTCTCACATTAACAACGCCATTCTTCCTCGCGATGAATTTTGGTAGTTCGAGGTATGATAAACCACCAAGCGGACTTTATTTGCACATGTTCACTTCCAGGAATAGAATTTTCTCACAACTCCATCCTAAAGCAAAAAAAAATTTATAAAACATTAAAAACATTTATGATTTTTTTACAAACCTGAATCACGCAGCTCAAATTCAGTAGTTTGGGCAATAAGGGTGTCACGGAATGTGTCGAATAATGTATCCAAATCAGTAGATCCATCAGCAATGCGATTTGGAGAGTTGAACGATTTGATGTCCGTCACTTCCTGCGTTTGAATAATATAGCTTCCAAACTCCTCCATGTTTACCTTAATGGTGTTAGGCGCTTTAATAATTTTTTCCAATAGAGCAACTACTTTGTGCTTAATATCATTGAAAAATGGCGCGTATTCAGTGTAAACATTTGTATTACCCACTCTATAGCTTGCGATACGATTCTTGAACGCATTCTTGATTAAATGAACGCCTTCGCCAACTTTAATACATGCATTTGTCCTGTGTTTGAGTGTTCTGTTATGGCTGCCTACTTGACATTGTTGAATTGTCACATCACAACATTTACATGTATAAAATAATTGCTGTGGCGAGTCCAATTTTACACGTTTTGCTGAAGGACCACCCTGGCAACTTTCTCGTTGATGTCGACGAAGAGAATACATTTTACCACAATCACAAGTGCTCATTTTAAAGTATATTTGTCAGAAGTTATTTTAACGGATAATGAATCTGCTAACGCTTATACTGACACTTTTTTTTTGTTTTGTTTTACAAGATGAAAATCTTTTATAGACACTCAGCGCTTTAACTGCCCTGAAAAGAGCGCGTTTCCGCGTTGAATAGTGTGGGACTCATTGAACGACCGTTCAACGTTACCCACTAAAAAACTCTTGAGTGTGATTTTTTGGGTTATTGTTTCTTGGTAGGAGACAATCTTACCCCTTGTGTAATACTGACACTCTCTGAGACGTGTTCTTTTATATAAATCTCCCCTCTCTTTAACCTAATTAAAAAATATCAACAAACCACCCATGCAAAGCAAAGAATATCGTTTCAATGTATACCCTTGAAAACTAAAATCGTTTTAAACTTCAACTTCTGATTCTGATTTTTACATTTCTCTGGGAAAACACTGAAACATAACCACACTGACAAAGTCAAGATGGGCGTTAAAATTACAAACCCAACAAACTGAAGAGTCTTGAATCTCATATAAAGTAAAAATTTGTGTAGAAAACAATTTTGTTTTTTGCACGGGTACAAGGTCAAAATTCCGAATAAAATAATTATTTTCTTTCCAGTGTCATCTATCGATGGAATTGACTCTTAAAATTTTATCACCACCTATTAGCTGGTAGTTTTATTACAATGAGTTACGACTAACGGATATTGTTCCTAAAAACAATGATCTACGACGTGACTGGGAGACCAGAGTACTAACGCCATCTACATGTCGTCTCCCATCGGATCCAATTGAAATCCCATAAGGTTGTCCTACTATGTTGTCTTTATACAATGGTTTTACTAATGCTGACACTCTCTGAGACGTGCTCTTTTATATAAATCCCCCCTCTCTTTAACCTAATTAAAAAAGATCAACACACCACCCATGCAAAGCAAAGAATATCTTTCCAATGTATACCCTTGAAAACTAGAATCGTTTTGTACTTCAACCTCTGATTTTTACATTTCTCTGGGAAAAAACCCTCATAATTAAACTTTTATTTTGGTACGTTTGGGAATACGAATCTATTAACTTTCTCACATTATTTTTTTAAAAACATCCTTGTTGTAATCACTTAAAGGAGTAATAAAACTTATCGTTCAAGCCATCATTTTTTTAAAGGCATTAAAAATAATTCCCACGTATCTATGTATTTAAAAATACATTAAAAAAAACACTCATCTGTACCTATCAAACTGATAAATATTAAATTAAAACCCCAATCCATAAACTAATAATTTCACACACGCAGACACTTTACAAACCAAATGTTTTTTTAAATATTATTTTCCTACGTAAATGTATGATAATAAACATTCAGAGATTTCATTGTCATTGACTCCAGATGCAAGTAAAAAAACGGAATCCGCTGACCTATTATAAAAATATTGTTTAAGTTGCATTTTTTGTAAAATTATATAAATTTACGTAATTGTAATAAACATTCAGATTTATGTTTCATTTCGAGCATTAAATATCTCAATTTTGAAAAATTCGTTCTTTTTTAAAAAACCATTTTTGAAGTGTAAAAAAAAAGTGGCGCAGTCAGTACTGGATTTTCGGAATTTGTTCGTTTTACGACAAGTTTTTGTTTCAACAATTAACCGAAAATAAGAACCGTGTTTTGAAAAAAAAAGACTGTAGCTTAGAGTGAATATCGAATTTATGACTGTTCGAGCAAAAATCGAGTGGTCCTAGTTCCAGTCAAGCTTTCAGAATACCAGAAAAAGCACTTTAGGAAAAAAAACGAATTCTATAACCCTTGGACAAGGAACAGCATCATCCAAACCCAAAGAAAACTAGGCTTAAGACAAACCCCCGGGCAAGGAACACACATCGTCCAAACCTACAGGAACTAAGTTAAGGCATGAATGATTTTAGCGTAAGAAATTATTCATATTTTCCTCTCCTTATTTTAATTTCCCGACCAATTCCCCTTATTTCAGTAGTTTAAGAAATATATATTTAAACATTTATAATAAAGAAAAAAGAAACGTTTTATGACGAAATAGCTAACCTAACAAATTTATTTGAAAATAATTTAAATTTAAGTAATTTAGAAATTAATCCAGAAAATAATTTAACAATGTCTACTCCCACTGTAAATTACCAATTATTAAAACTGTACATTGACTCAATTCCTTCCTTAGACGGAAATCCACATACTTTAACAATATTTATAGAAAATTGCGAAAGCTTAATATCTGTATTTGCTAGCCAATCTCATATATCAGTAAATTCATTTTTAATTAAAGCAATAGTTGGTAAACTTACAGGGCGAGCACAAATATTAATAGGCTCCAGAACCGAACTTAAAACTTGGGTAGATATTAAAAATGCTTTAGATTTAAGTTTCGTAAATCAACGTAATATCGATTGTTTGGTCCAAGATCTCATAAATTTAAGGCCTTCTAAAAATGAAACCGCATACAATTTTGGAATGAGATGCCAAGACGCTAAAAGTCCTATTTTCTCTAAATTAAATTCATTAAGACTTAGTGATAATAAAAGAAATATCCAACTTAGAAACTATGATAACTTATCCTTAAAAACATTTATTAGAGGTTTACCTTTGCCTTTCCAAACCAACGTTAGACTTATAGAACCAGATAGTTTGGAAAAAGCAATGAGTTTAGTTATAAAAGAAGAAAACTTTCTTTATTCCACTTATAGATCTAATAACTTGAATTCCAATGTAACATTTAAACCCAATTTAAGAATTACACCTATAGAAATTCTAATCATATAAATTAACCAACTTTTAACCCAAATTTTAATAATATTTCTCATCAACAACTTTCACAAATATCACGCCCATTTTTTCAACAAAACTCAGTGCCACGCCCAATATTTCAAAACAGTTCACAACCAAGACAATCATTTCTAAGTAATCAAATTTCTAAACCGAACTTTCCAATAAATAACTCTAATAACTGGCGTCCCAATAACAATTTTACTTCTCAGAAACCACCATTATTCCAAAATCAATATGGACAACCACGTTTCTTTAATCAACCCCAACCAAATCGAAATAATTTTTTTCAAAATTTTAAACCTGAACCCATGGACACTTCATCCGGTAATACCAGAATACTACCAAGACAAACCTTTACATCTAATTAAGTAGTAGATTTATGCCGGTTCACCACATCCCCCCACCACTTTTTTTTTCTTTCAAGGTCAATGACACTGACGTCATGTAACCTTGTTTAACTTCGTTGCTTCCTACCCCCCTCAAGGTCGACGCCACTGACGTCACGTATTCTTGTTCTAACATGACCTTGCGTGTTTTTTATAATTATACAATTTTACATGGGATTACTGCATCCTTGAAAAAACATTTCTTTCAAAATTATCTTTGTATGCAACGGTGTGGAAAAAAAAACTGTGTGACCCCGACTGAATTTAGTCAATGTATTTGGATTTCAAACACATAAACCCTCCCGACAAAGATACCAAACGTAAAATGTCCTTGTACATCAACTGTTTTAAAATCGATAGAATAATAAAAATATTTCTAAAGAAGAAATAAAAAAAAAATGGGGCGACCCTGACTAACTTAATCAGACTCAATTAACATCTAAAAATTTTTACGCCCCCATCTGGTATGTAAGAATCACATCAAAACATTCCTTAAGAACTGACGGAAGTTACCCTTTTTTTAATCGGGGTAGAGTCAATGACATTGAAATCTCACATTAAAGTAGAAAAATAATGTTCAAAAAAACATCTGTTTTTGTAAAGTTTGTGAAATTATTAGTTCATGTTTGGAAGGGTGTTTTCTTTTTCATATTTATCAGTTTGATAGGTACAGATGAGTGTTTTTTTTTATATATTTTTAAATATATAGATACGTGGAAATTATTTTAATGCCTTTAAAGAAATGATGGCTTGAACGATAAGTTTTATGACCCCTTTAAGTGATTACAACAGGGATGTTTTTAAAAAAATAATGTGAGAAAGTTAATGGATTCGTATTCCCAAACGTACCAAAATAAAAGTTTAATTATGAGGGTTTTTTCCCAGAGAAATGTAAAAATCAGAGGTTGAAGTACAAAACGATTCTAGTTTTTAAGGGTATACATTGGAAAAATATTCTTTGCTTTGCATGGGTGGTGTGTTGATCTTTTTTAATTAGGTTAAAAAGAGGGGGGATTTATATAAAAGAGCACGTCTCAGAGAGTGTCAGTATTAGTAAAACCATTGTATAAAGACAACATAGTAGGACAACCTTATGGGATTTCGATTGGATCCGATGGGAGACGACATGTAGATGGCGTTAGTACTCTGGTCTCCCAGTCACGTCGTAGATCATTGTTTTTAGGAACAATATCCGCTAGTCGTAACTCATTTTAATAAAACTACCAGCTAATAGGTAGTGATAAAATTTGAAGAGTCAATTCCGTGGATAGATGACACTGGAAAGAAAATAATTATTTTATTCGGAATTTTGACCTTGGACCCGTGCAAAAAACAGAATTGTTTTCTACACAAATTATTACTTTATATGAGATTCAAGACTCTTCAGTTTGTTGGGTTTGTAATTTTAACGCCCATCTTGATTTTGTCAGTGTGGTTATGTTCCAGTGTTGCCTATCTGCGGGTAATTAATTACTCGAATTTCGGGTATTTTCCAACTTTGTTTGTATTTCAATTTTGCGGGTAAAATTCGGGTATTCCTTCCATCTTTATCTCATTTCAATAATTTACTGTTGTGATGTTTTGTTAAAATAAGGCCACTACCACTAATTAAATAAGTTACGGCTACAAACATCTTATTTTCTAATTTTAAATACTGTGACTCTGTGGACTGAATTGAACTTAGTTTCCTTTGCAAATGCCTCTGTAGAAAGACTTTTTAATTTATTGAATTTAACTGAGACTGATCATAGGAATAAAATAAAAATAGGTACATTTGGAGAAAAAACATAGAGTTGTCAGAAATAGGTTCCTGGAGATTATTTTTGTACGTTTTAAAAGAGATGCTTGTTTTGACTTTTGTGTGTTGATATATGTTTTCATATAGTTTCCATACAGAGTGGGCCATTGAAAACGAAACAGCGGCTCTGTAGGTTGGTGGAACCGAATTATATAAAAACGCTCGGACACATCAGCTACATTTTCCAGGGAGACATCGTTCGCGATGAAATTCACCCGAAATACATAACAACCCTCGGAGCTGTGACCGCCACCCATAAATTTTTAAATGGCAAGTGATACCTTAATTGAAAGATATTTTTCTTTTTAATATTAACCAACAAAATAAATTAATTCTTTTGATACTTATCAAGATATGAAACTTGACGTTGGGAAATCACTTTTTATTCACTCAATCAATAAAAACAATATCTGTCGCAATAATTATGATTGTCAATGAACTAAATGTTCAAACTGTCTACCACCCATTTTCATACAAATGTACAAGTTCTGTTCAAAATGAGACCTCACGTACATTTTGTAGCATTTTCGGCGTTATTCGACGGAATTCTTCAATAATTCTACGTCGTAAATCTTCCAGAAATTCTGGTTCGGTTGCATAAATTTTTTTTTTCAAGTGACCCCACCGGAAAAAGTCAAGTGAGGTTAAATCTGGAAATCTGACTGACCATTCTTTAGAGCCCCTTCTTCCAATCCAACTTCCAAGAAACATTTTATCCAAAAACGCCTGTAAGTGAAACACAAAATTATAAGTGAATTACAATGCGGGTATTTTGAATTTCCATGTGGGTCAAATTCTGCGTCAAATTGCGGCTACTTTGTTGATTTGTGATTAGCAACCAGTGTGACCGTTTCTGGTATTTTCGGTACTAAATTGGTATATTGGTATATTCGTTAATTTTAGTATTTTTTGGTATTTTCACATTGATCCATCATATTCCTATGTTGGTAACGTAGAGCACAAATAAAATACAGAACCCTTCTGTGGACTTTCCAAAACCCACTTGAAAGAAGAGGTTCGACGCTGGGAAACAGATGAAATGAAATCTCACTGGCTTAAAGTGCCAGGGCAAAGACAAGCTAAAAGGCTAGTAAGCCTTCCGCTAAGGAAAGCTAAACAGCTTTTCGAGTTAGACAGGAAAGACTTGAAACTGGTGACGGGACTCCTCACTGGACACTGCCCTCTAAATTATCACCTGAAAAAGATGGGCAAAACAGAGTGATAGTTGCCGCTACTGCGAGAACTTCGCTGAAACTGCAGAACATTTGATTTGCGAATGCCCAGCGCTTTTCTGCAAGAGGCTCAATTTTATGGAAGGGGCCTCCTAAAGCCCTCCGATGTCAGAAATTTAGCCCCCAGGAAACCGATAAACTTTGTTCGAAGTCTCGGAATCCCAGGCCTCGAATAGATTAATGGTTATGCACAAAAGATCTGATAGGTCGAAGTGCTTGAGAAGCAGCATAGCCTTCACGACCCACCCTACAATCTACAATCTAAAAATGATTTTCATTCAGAAATTAATTCTTTGTAATACTTTGGTAACATTTCGTAAGTTAATCTCTTTCTACTGCAGGGTTGGTTAAGTATTTGTAACGCTCGGGCATATTCTAAAAATCTGTATTTTCAACTATGGACAAAGGCTGATAATCATTTGTGAATAATTTTAATAATTTCTTATCAATGTTGCGAGTTTCCGTTTCGCCTAAGCCGTTTTTTCTAGCACCAAATAGTTTTAATTGTTTTCGTAGTCGTTTTTCAGTACTATCCTGTTTTTCTAAGACAACGCCTGAAAGACCTGGTACTGCATCAGTTGCCTGATGACGAATATTATAAACTTAGAGACTATTACTAGTTGAACTAAATGAATTTTCACCAGTACCATTTCTTTCGTTGGTGGTTCATTTTACAGAAGCTGAAGGGGATGTATTCTTTGTAAATGCTGTTTTAGGTTCGTTGTACCGCCAAAACATTTAATATTTTTTTACAAATATTACAAGTTGCACATTTGTCGTCCTTTTTTTTAAAGTGATTCCAAACCACCGATTTTTTTGCCCCTGGGCGCATTATTTGTATACCCTATAGACTATAATATAAAATTTATTTTCGAATAAAAAATAAAATACGTCGCTGCAACTCCCACGCCACCTCTAATCAGCATCATCATACTTAAACAAACAAATAATAATAATTTAATAATACCTTGCTTAATCTTAATACCCCAATCCCGCCTGCCTATCTGAATCTCAATAATGCATTCGTTCAAAATCGGTGCTTTTCGTCAATTTAATCTCTTCGTCGTGAGAACGAAATTAAAAGTAGTGGTTCAGATGGAATCCCTGATTATTTTCTTAAACACGGTATTTACTCTCTAACAAATCTGATTCAGCTTCTCTTTATGTAATTACTGAAATCGACAGTTTTCCAGCTTTATGGAAACATACTTACATCTGTCCAATTTTTAAATCCGGTAATAAACAGGATATAAAAAATTATCATAGTGTATGTAATCAGTTTGTTATTTAACATACTTTTTAACAATATATCAGAAGACTTAGGCCGTCTAAGTGCTTGGTGTGAAAATAATAGTTTGCAAATGTTAGAAAATGTTGTTCTATTATTTTTTATAGAGGTGCCAAAAAGTATGTTAGTTTATACACAATTAATAATGATTAACTACCACTATCATAGGTAACAACAATAAAGGATTAAGAAGTCACATTTGATGAGCAGTTGCGTTTTGTTGAACATTTACATAATATATCAGTAAAATCCTCAAAATCTCTAGGCTTCATTCTTCGGAACTGTTTGAGATTATCTGTTTGGGCTTTAAGGACAGTTTTTTATGCTTAAGTGTCACAAGTAGATTATGCATATATTGTGTGGTCCTCTCCAGTATCAAATTCATACTTTGGAAAGAGTTTAGAACAAATTTCTTAGATACTATGCATATAAGTTGAACCTTTGCATTAGCAATCATGATTACACAATTATTTTAAATACACTGAAGATAAACTTATTAAGTACAAGACGGGAAAACTGCGAGTTAGTGTTTGTTTTTAAGCTAATAAATGGTTTAATTTTGCCCCGAACTTCTCCAAGGTATTAGTTTAAATGTTCCTGTCAGAAATTTAAGACAATCAAATTTATTCTATATTTTTTTTAACCATACACATTATGGTATGCATTCGCCTATTGAACGAACTTTAAAAATAATTAATAACAAAAGCATTGACGTATTTGGTTGTTCGTTAGCTATGTTCAAGAATCGGTTGAAGAGAGTTTAAGTTGTGAAATTTTTATTTTAATGTTATTGATTTATTTGTTTAATTTTATCTTAATTTAGTATATAAGTTGATTGATTAATTTTTAATTAAATATATACACAATTTGTTGTAATGGGGGTGATCCCGTATATTATTAAAATAAATAAATAATCAATTATAAGCAGCCTTCATACATATTTTCGAATATCTCCGTATATAGAAATAACTAAAATTTTGGCAAACTGATTTCGAAAAGCAGAGTCTATAGGAATTATACTCAAGAAAAATACATAAAAAAGGTTACCATTTTTGTCCACCTTAAAAGAGGATGAGAAATTATATCATTTTTAAAATATTTTACCAGTATATTCTCCTAGGTTCCGTGTAGAGTGAAAATTCATATGCAGCGAACTATTCCGCATTCAGACCTGGGTAATAATTGACAGTTAAAAATTTTGTTCGACTGAAAATTCACAATATAAAAAGTTGACAATATTGGGCAACTTCAACCCTGCTCTTACACTGAACCATCGTTTGCGTTGTCTGGGAATGGAGTTAAAATAGCAGAAAAGAAAACTTTATGACGTGTTTCGTGTAAAAAAGAAACCTATTGCAGTTTCATGAATTCCTCTTAATTTCCACATTCTTCAACGAGGGCGCATCAGTACGGGATCAAATTTTCCATATTTGACAAGTTATAACGCTAGATGGCAGTCACGTAAGGCTCCAATACCGATTATATTCCCATTGACCAACTATATATTTTTTAAGCAATGGTTAAACAGTATAAGCATTTGCAGATTCATACATACATAAAGTCACGCCTTTTTCCCATAAGGGTAGGCAGATTCATTCTCTAATTAATTAACTTCTGACAAATCTACTTCAAAATGAACACTTGTGATTGTGGTAAATATTTTACTCTTTCTCATAATCTTCGTCGACATCAACAAGAAAGTTGCCAGAGTGGTCCTTCAAAAAAACGTGTAAAATTGGACTCGCCACAGCAATTACTTTATACATGTAAATGTTGTGATGTGACAATTCAACAATGTCAAGTAGGCAGCCATAACAGAACACTCAAACATAGGACGAATGCATGTATTCAAGTTGGCGAAGGTGTTCATTTAATTAAGAATGCGTTTTAGAATCGTATCGTAAACTATAGAGTGCGTAATACAAATGTTTACACTGAGTACGTACCATTTTTTAATGATATCAAGCACAAAGTAGTTACTCTATTGGAAAAAATTACGCCATTAAGGTAAACAAGGAGGTGTTTGGAAGCTATATTATCCAAACGCAGGAAGTGACGGACATCAAATCGTTCAACTTTTCAAATCGCATTGCTGATGGATCTACTGATTTGGATACATTATTCGACGCATTCCGTGACACCCTCATTACCCAAACTATTAAATTTGAGCTGCGTGAATCATGTTTGTAAAAAAATCACAAATGTTTTAAAAATCTTTTTTTTTGCTCTAGGGTGGAGTTGTGAGAAAATTCTGTTCGTGGAAGTAAAAATGTGCAAATTTAGTCCGCATGGGTTTTGAAAGTATCCATCGTAGTATTAAACCCAATATTTAGAGTGGGGATACTGTTAAAACACTAAAAAGACGTCTTCGAAAGTGGATAATTGTAATTGTAATTTTTTTGTTTATTAATTAAATTTATTGTAGTTTTTATTGTGTATTTCAATTAAACATTATTATTTTCTTGTAGACATTGCAACAATATATATTTAATGATTTTTATTTGGTTTTATATACGATGAATAATTGTGTTAATAATGTACATAAATATTAAAAAAATATATAATTAATGAAAAATTAGCATTTTTTCTTTAAATAAATAATTTAGGGCGCCTATGTACTAACATACGCAGAAACTTTTTAATGTAACTTTGTGTTAAAAAAAAGATGACATCCAACCCGCCAATGATCCCAAGTTAAGTGAATCTACAAGTATTTTCATAGAAAAAATCAACCAGATGCCGTACAAAAATAACATTTTTTTTAAAAGCAACCTGTGACATTTTTACCTAACAACATTGTATTATTTTTATCAGATAAAAATGTAGCTACTTATTTTTATATAAAAATTTTACAAAAAAAATAAGAAAGATTGTACTTCTGGAACGTATTTTTTTTATTTTTTGACAAAAAAGAACTTAACCTACATACATAAAGTCACGCCTTTTTTCCATGGGGGTAGGCAGAGACCACTTCCTTCCACTTGCTATGGTTCTCCGAGGTCGACCTCTACCGACTTGTCCATTTACACTCGCCATATAAATTTGTTTTATCAATCTTTCTTTATCCATCCTTTCTACGTGTCCAAACCATCTAAGCATTTCTTTATCTATCTTTGTAACCACATCTTCTTTTACACTACAGCGTTCTCTTATCTTTCTATTCTTTACTTTATCCAACCGAGTCACTCCGGCTATACTTCTCAGACTACTCATCTCCGCAGCATTAATCCTATTTTTTTGCTTCTTCTGCCAAACCCAACATTCACTACCATACATAAGTACACATACCTCTATGCACAGTCAGACGTGCCTTTTTTAACGATTTCTAGCTACACCTTTCGCTCAATACTCTCCATCTCTCGTAAACTTTGAACCCAAGTACCCAAATTCATTTACTTGTTCCACTCTTTCTCCCTCAATCGAAACTTCACAGTTTGTCATGCTTTCTTCTCTCTCTTTCAAAAACCATTACTTTTGTTTTGCTTACACTTATTTTTATCCTTTGATTTTAAGGGCATCAGGCATAACATTAACCATTGCCTGCAACTCCTCTTCAGATGACGCTAATATGACTTGATCATCGGCGTAAAGAAGGCATTTGACGATCAAATCATTCATTTTCAATCCATACGCACTCTCTTTCAAATCTTTTAAACAATTGTTCATGTATAAGTAAAACAGCCATGGTGAAGCCATACATCCATGTCTTACACCTTTTTCAATGTTAAACCAGTCCGTGCAAGTTCCGTTTATCCTGACACAAGCAGTGGAATCCTCGTAAAGTGATTTCAGTGCTCGTATTAAACTACCACTTACCCCATACATTGACCATGTCGACCACAATTTACTTCTCACCACTTTGTCATAGGCCTTTTCCAAGTCTATAAAAGCGCAATAGACCTTCTGACTTCTAGCCAAAATTTTTTTGACTATACCTCGTAATGAAAAGACCTTCGTCTTCTAAATCCTGCTTGCACATCCCATATCATCTTCTCAGTTTCATTCGTTACTCTTTTAATCAATATTTATGCTTATAATTTGCCGACTATGCTGAGTAAACTAATACCTTGGTAGTTCCTACAGTCCTGCTGCGAACCTTTTTTCTTGTAAAGTGGCACGATAACGGCCTTGCACCAGTCGCCTGGTACGCTACCACTCCCCCAACAGAGGTTAAAAAGGCGGTACAGCAGACTAGCTACCAAGTTTTGTCCAGCCTTCAGCGTTTCAACTTTTATCCTGTCGTACCCAGCAGCTTTACCCAATTTCATACTGTTGAACGGTTCCACAATTTCTGTCGTACTAATTTTACTTTTATTGCAACTTTCACTCATGTCTTCGAATGGGGTCTGTACTTGTGTATCTTCTCTCTCAAACAAACTTTAGAAGTATTCCTTCCATCTCTTTAATACGCATTTCTCTCCTTTTACCATACTACCATCTTGGTTTCTGATTTTTTCCAGTTGCGAGGTAGTATTTTTATCTCTGGAGGTTCTTATGGACTTCCAGAAGAGTTTAATATTGTTTTGGAAATCGTTAGATAACTTTCTATCAAATTCATCTTTATCTTTTCTTTCTTGCCACAACCTCTTTTGCCACACTTTTTAACCTTTTATACTTATTCTTTGCCTTGTTTACATCCTTAATCGTTGCCTTTTGCTTTCTTTGATTGGCTTTTGTAGCCAGCCAATCCAGCCTGGCTTTCTTCTTCCCTGACACTGCATTTTGCACATTTTCTGTAGCTTGCATCTTTTCTTTTTTTTACTTACACCACACACTTTAATAGCAATATTCACGATTCTTTTCTTAAATGGCTTCCACAATTCTTCAACCTTACATGCTTCATCTAAACCCTTAAATATCTCAATGAATTTATTAACGAACTCCTCTTTTATATCTACTTCTTGCAAATTCTCAACTTTTATACGCTCTAGAATACTACTTGATTCCTGCACACAATGGCGCCACCGCTTAAAGAGACCTTTATTCGGCTCATTACTATGAAGTGGTCTGTGTCAATACCTGCACCGCGAGATGCCCGACTGTCCATCACCTTCTTTTTAAATTTTTCAACCACAATTACAAAATTAATTATACTTCTCTGGTATCCTTCTTGTCTTGTGTACAAGTGGATCCTTTTATGGTTAAACCATAAGATTTCACTCCAAACATACTTCAAGTAGACTTTCTCAGTTTTCATTTACTCTGCTGTCACCGTACATTCCCAGAACACTGTCGAACCCATCACGCTTTACACCTACCCAACTATTAAAATCAATACAATTTTTTCATTCCGGTTACACTTATTCAGAATATCTGTCACACTATCCCAAAACTCCCCCCTCTCTTTTTGGGCTTTTAAAGATTGGTTTCACTGTGCATCTTGTGGAACATAAATCACTAGCAAAAAGATACGAGTAAGACCAACCTTCAGCCTCACCCAAAGGAGTCTTGGGCTTACACATTCAAAGTCAGTCACACATTCATTCGTTCTAGCAGAGAGTATCACACCAACGCCCTGAGAACCTCTGCTGGTTTCCAGAACTCCTGACCAGTAGGCTGTATAAGATCCATGTGTTGTGGTTTCACATCCTTTTCGCTTAGTTTTATTCACACAAAGAACACCAATCCATCTTTCTTCTATCATCGTGTAAATTTCATTAATTTTATTATTCAATCCTCCCCTCACATTCAAAGTAGCAAAGTGACTATTCGCAGTCCACGTTTCGCCTCTATAGGAAGCATGATATGATAGGTGGCGACATCTATCGCTATCGTTTTTATTATAGTCAATACGACTATTACTCATAGCTTCCCATGAGGTAAATACAATTTATACTGAAAAAAATACATACAAATTAAAAAATTTACCTTACATAAATGTCAAAAATTTTGATATGATAAAAAATATAAAATCCTTTAGGAAATATACAAATATACATCGAAATTTTAAATACATTATCGATGAAATGGCTAAGTTATGTGGAATTACTGTTTACCAGACAAACCTATGCATATAGACACAGTAGATTATATTAAATTAAAAAAATCTAACACGTTCACTGAATTTAATATCATTAAATCGTTATAAACTCTTCTTTTCCCAATGTCTTGTTGTAAATTAAAGACTTTAACATTTTATGTGTAAATACAATTGTAAATGGTTGGCCCACTCACAGAAAAAAGCCTTGAAGTTTAACCTTGGGATGATGCTTGCTGGTTGTCAGTGCTATTTTATGATTGCAACCTTGAAATGATGGGATTGTAAGATGACATTGTATATAATTGAGTTGTTCTTCTTACATGTAGTTGGGGTGTCTCTTATAAAAAGAGATTGGTGAGCTATTAAAAAAATCAAAAGTAAGAAATCTTTCGAGCAGTTAACAAAAGTGTAAATTAACCAAGTACTAGTTTAACCAACCCATTTTCAGTGTGAGTAATCTATATAATTATAAACTTTATTATGAGCCTAACTAAAGTAAATTTGGAAAAAATCAATTCTTTTATTTTAAAGATTGAGGATATTTTAGAACAGAAAACAATATCTTCGCTTCCGATAAATAAACCATTTATTATAAAAAGTATGATGGTTTATACCACCCGATTTGGAAGATCGATTTCATAAACATTATGTGGTGAAAATCAATCATTTAAAACATGGTTACCTAAACGTATTGCTGACCAATTTAAAGATAGTGAAGTAGCTTGCATCAATGCTTCTGATGGTGCGTATACACTCACATATTTGGAACAAAGTTCACAAATTGTAAAAGGTGCTAAAACGCGAACTCTGGTGAAATTTGACTTTATCCTATGAATTTCACATTTAATTTTTTAAGTTAGACATAGTAAAGTATTTTTATGTATAGACATTCTCATTTTTTGAAAAAGCACCAGACATCATTTTATTTCTTTTTGTAAGTACCGTCACCCTCATAAATAAACTTTTATTTTGGTAAGTTTGGGAATACGAATCCATTAACTTTCTCACATTATTTTTTAAAAACATCCTTGTAATCACTTAAACTTGTAATCACTTGACTCTAGATGCACCCCGATTAAAAAAGGGTGATATCTTGTATAATCGGACTTCCGTTACAGAAATGTTTTGACTGAAATTTTTTTGTCGATGGCTGGAACCTGTCAAGGAAATTTATTATCTTATGTATTCGATTTTAAAAAAGGAGAAATGTTGGATATTTTATGTTTGGTATCTTCATCGGCAAACATATGTTAATGTGTGTGAAATCCAAATAGATTGACTAAATTCAGTCAGGTTCGCACAATTTTTTTTTCCATACCGTTGTATACAAAGATAATTTTTTAAATATTATTTTAAGAACGTAGTCATCCCATGTAAAATTGTAAAATTATAAAAAACACGCAAGGTCATGTTAGAACAAGGATACGTGACGTCAGTGGCATTGATCCTGATGGGTTAAGATATTGATACACTTGGCACCGTTGGGGGGCCGTGTAGTTAAAACAATGATACATGACGTCTGTGGCATTGACCTTGAGAAGTTAAGATATTGGTACACATGGTAACGTTGGATTATCCAAAAACCGCAATTTTACTCTACTGTAGTAAAATTGAGTTTTAATAACCACCTGCAGACGGAATCTTTAAAAACGTTATTTTCTTTGTTGACTAACCGTCGAGATTACCTTTTGGACACATTTTAAGAAGTTATAGGGGTTTTATCAACAAATTAAGAATTATGTTGGAATTCACAAGACAAGAGATCTAAAATTTTGGGCAATTACGAACGACAAACTGGCTTTCATAAGGAAGAGAACAATATTTTTAATTGAATTTTTGGATGAGAAAAATAAACATCAAAACTTTGGGTAGTAAAAAAAATTTAAATAGTCAATTTTAGACGGAATTAGATTTCTTGATAAAAAAATACACATTTTCAAAACTTAGGGGGTAATTAAAAATTTTAATAGCCACTTTTAGACGAAATCCCTAAAAACGTAATAAATTTTTTTTTTAACCAACCGTCAAGATTACCTCCTGGACACATGTTTAAGAAGTAATTGGTGGTTTTTCCATGTAACTTAAAATAGTTTTGGAATTCACATGGCTTTTATAAGAGATCGAAAAAAAATTTAATTAGATTCCTTGATAAAGAAAATCGATACGTTAAAAAGTAAGAAAGAACTTTAAAAGCCACCGTTAGGCGAAATCACTAGAATCACTCCTGGATACATTTTTAGAAGTAATGGGTATTACCAACAAATTAAAAATGATTTTGGAATTCACATATCAAAAAACTTAAAATTTTGGTTAACTACAAACGACAAATTGGCTTCCATGAAAAATAAAACAATATTTTTAATTAGATCCTTTGATAATGAAAATAAACATTTTCAAAACATTGGGTGGTAAAAAAGAGCTTTAATAGCCACCTTTAGACAGAAACCTTAGGAACGTAACAAAATTTTGTTTTTTAACTAACCGACGAGATTACCTTCTGGACACATTTTAAAAAAGTAATGGAAGGTTTTACCAACAAATTAAGAATGATTTTGAAATTCACATGACAAGAGATGTAAAATTTTGGGCAACTACGAACGACAAACTGGCTTTCATGAGAAATAAAACAATATTTTTAATAAGATCCCTTGATAAAAAAAATAAACATTTTTCAAACATTGTTTAAAAACGTTGTTTTACAAACAAATTAAGAATGATGTTGGCTGGCTTTTATAAAAAAAAACTATATTTTTAATTGAATTTTTTGATAAAAAAAATAAACATCAAAACATCGGGTAGTAAAAAAAATTTAAATAGCCACTTTTAGACGGAATCACTAAGAACATAATAATATTTTGTTTTTTAACTATCCGTCGAGATTACCTCCTGGACACATGTTTTAGAAGTAATAGGGGGCTTTATCAAGACAAACTGGCTTTTATAAGAGATCGACATTTTTATTTAATAAGTTTCCTTGATAAGAAAATAAACATTTTTAAAACGTTGGGTAGTAAAAAAGAGTTTTAATAGCCACCTTTAGACGAAATCCCAAAGAACGTAATAAAATTTTGTTTTTTAACTAATATATAACCTTCTGGACACATTTTTTAAAAGTAATGGGGGGTGTTACCAACAAATTAAGAATGATTTTGGAATTCACATGAAAAGAAATCTAAAATTTTGGCCAACTTCATAAAACAAACTTGTTTTTTTCCTCTAGTTAGTTAACTGACAGATAATGAAAGTTGGCAATGCTGATGGATGAATGTAAGCAATCTCATTGGTTGTTACAAGAACAAGGTCATGTTACATTAACTGAATTGTCACGACCGTTTTGTTAGGTTACTGTTGATTGTTTTTGTTTATGCAAAAGTTTGTGTTTTTACTTTCTGAAGAGTTTTTGATTGTTGATGAACATGCATTTTTTGAATGATTATATTCTGAATAGCGACGAGGACGAGGATATTGTGCAAGTTCTTGTGTACGAACGAAGGCCTAAGCCTATGCATTTTATTTGGTGGTTGAGGAGGTGGGACATATTGTCCTCCTCCAGTTCCTCTGAGGTAAGTTTTATTTGCAGCACATTTTTTCCTCATATATTTCTTGATTGATTCATACTTCATTCTTAGTTGCTTGGAGTTACGAGGCTACAAAAAATCAACTATTATGTACTGCATGGAAAACTGAACGTTACCTACGGTGCCACTACTGCAGCTATTGAATGCTGCTTCAACCTGCATCCAAGCCTCCTCTTTCGATTTCCAGGTTGCCCCATCCGTTTTTTTATTTTCGATGACATTTTTATGTTTATTTGCAATTTTTAAAAGCAAATTTCTCTCCTCTGCTGTGAAATTGCATCCCCTCTTCTTAGTCGTACTAGTACTTTCCATTTTTCACTTTGATCAAACCCAAGTAAATTAGACACACCAAAAAACTTTGAAATTAAAACAAAACAACTCTTCTACATAAAGTGAGGTTATATAATAGACCTTAACCTCCAGATATCGACCTAACCGCCAGTTGAAACTAACAGATAAATATTTGACATTTTAGCTGCCGGATAAAGTTAACCTGTTGTTGATAAACCGACCTTTCCAAAATAACTGGTAGTTAAGCATTAACTGACAGATAAATTGCTATTGATTAACCGGCCCTCAGAGTTAGATAGTGAAGTTTGGGAAAATAAATCAATTATATTATTACAAATTCTAATATTTTCATTGGGGTCATTTTGATAAAACTCAATGTCACTGTGACCCCAAGGAACACAGTATGAAACAGTATCACACACACACACACACACACACACACACACACACACACACACAC